>CM076571.1:625583406-625958899 GCA_034641835.2 Pinus albicaulis
AAAGGAGTTACAATCTACTCAAGTGCATTATCTTCCATCGATGAAAAAATTAGTCAAGAGTGGATAGGGAAAGAGAAAACATAGATGACTTGTGCGATGTAGTAGCCCATGCGCTACATGCATTACTTATTTGTACTTGCATCCATTTTTCATTCAGAGAAAGAAAGCAGAGTAGCCTCACCTTCGAGTTAGGTTTCCTACTAAAATGGTTTCCCAGGTTATACCTTGTGCTACTTTTTGGTTTGTAATTTTTAATTTCATTTTAATTTATTTTTTTCATAATTATAATTTTCATGTATACACAATAAACAAGTATTTATAGATCCCAAAATATAAGGGGAAAACCTTCATAATGTAGATTTCCTATTTTCGAATATATTTTAGTAGATTTGTTGTGACAAATTATCTAGTGGAATATCCATGGAATTTTACATATCATTGAGTCTATCCTAGTAACATTCTCACCAATATTTGACATGGAGAAGGGATTTTAGGGCACAAAGGTGATATTTTTATTGTTGATTTTTTTTGGATGGAGTAATATCCCTCTAATAGATTTATGACATATCTTCAAATCATATGCATATATTTGGCCTTTAAATAATGGGATATAAAGGTTAGATTATACATTGAATGGTGTTTCACCTTTGAAAATCCACTTGTTTAAGGTGCATCGACCACTATTGCAAGTCGTCGAAGGATATGGGAGCCAAATTGTCCATCATCTCATTCCTTTGTTGTTTTGGTGCTTCTTCAAGCAACGAATTGATAAGATCTCCTACCCAATCATGTATCTTTTCTTCCACCATGGGAGGCTACTTGAGTTGGTGAGAGTTATAATTATCAAGTGAAAATAGCTAAAGACCCAACTCTCTGCACCCTCAACTCATTGGAAATATGCACCTAGAAACAACAAGGAGTAGATTGATCTGGTGCCATTGATCCAACTTGTACAAGGAATTAAATGAAAGGTAGGAAAGGAAATGAAACATACACATAGAGAAATATAATATATATCATAGTGATGTAGTGAAACCCCAACTTCTATTGATAAATAAAATAGCAAAATACTATATAACACAAACTTGATAGAATGGTGGTAATTATCTCTTAAGACAGAGAGAGATGGTGGATACACACATTTGTAAAATTTATTACAAGATGATGTTAGAATGGCCTTTTAACATAATTAAAGATTGTAATAGATCCAAAAACTTGATGAAGTGCCAAAAGGGCATTTCTCTTTACATAGGAATTTATCCCAAGAAAATATCATATTTAAATTTCAAAATTTATTTATGAATAGGAAGTCAATACCTTTTCAACAATGTAACTAGGATAACATTTCTACTAATTGAAGACATAAGGTTAACTATGAAAATAGGCTATTAAAACTAAAATTTTCTAATTCATTGGTTTCTCTCAAATACATCTCTAGCCTCCAAATTTATGAAAAAATAAAATGATCATAAATATTCTAAAACTTTGTTAAAATGGAACTCCATTAAAAAATTCCACGAGAAAATTCATGACAATTTCTAAGTCAACAATTAGAAATGCCAATGCACCTATGCATCCAAAATATTCCTCCCACACAATTTGGCAGAATCCATTAATTTTCATACTAATGTGAAAGGAAATTCCATGAAACTAAATAAGGTAAAATTCAAATAAACTTTTGAGCATAATAAGAGCATTTGTTTGAACTTGTAGCTACCATAAAATTGATTGAGGGTGAGCACTTTACCACCAAATTATAGGATTAGTTGCATCGATTCTTTATAATTGGACACACCCTAAATAGACAGTGATACCACCAGGGTTAACTTGGATGAATCTCCTAAGTGTTGAGCAAAAGGATAAACTCTTCGAGAGTATTTTCATAGGGAAACTCCTCATAATATTCTAGGGCTCCCATGAATTCTTGATGGCTTATTCTGTTGGATAAACATAGCATAATATTGAGTTTCCCATTAAATTCTCCATAGTCCCTCATGGAGCTCCTTGTTTAGTGCTTCCATTGCACCAAACAAGCCCTTGAATTCCTTGTCCCAAATTCCAAATGAGCCAAAGGCCTCCCGCACAAATTCCTAGTGGAATTTGCTGGTATTTCCTTATCATTTTGAATCAACAATAGGTTCATGAATGTAAATTATCTCGATTTTCTCTTTTCATGTAACCTTTGTATCCATACGTACTCATGCACAACACACATGGCACTTCTCCTACAAAACCATTGAAATATTATTTACTTTCACTTCCCTTCAAAATAGTGAGCACAATTCCAAAGATATGTTCTTTTTTATGGAAAGAAGTTTCTAAAGGGGTGACAAGACTCGGCCAACTACTCTCATTATTTTGGATGGTGGTCCTTCCACCAATCATGTTCAGTGATTACTTGTGAAGTCACAAGTAAAGGTGGAGGATAATTCTAAAATTCTTATTTAGGAAACAAAATAATTTGGCAATGATGTTAGGGCTCCTTAGGTACATTATACCCCTTCTTATTCCCTCACTATTCCCCACTTGTGGTATCATGGTACCTATAGGTGATTGTGCCTAAGCCAAATGTCATAATTTTATTTTATTTTTAACTGAAACAGGTATGGATTTTATTAGTAGATAACTCCGAATGGCCGCAGCCTTACATCTTTTAGTGCAATTCTTTTACATTTTTTGTTTCCAGCAATTTTCTATTTTCATGGTATATAGATTGTTTCTGGATCTCTGCCATTTGTGCTAAGGTCTCCTTGGGCCAAGAGGCAGCCTTTGTTGGCATAGAAGTCTGCATCTTTGTTTGATTCTCTGAGAATGTGATAGCATTTGAAGGAAGTGAAGTCTTGGAGAAGGTATCTCAGCCTTTGTAGATTCTTATTTAAACCAGCTTCATTGAATTGGCCTTGTGTATGTATTTTTTTTATCAGGATTTCTGAGTCTCCGAATGCTTGCAGCTCCTGATGTCCTCTTTCTTTGTCTATTTGGAATAATTTTATCAAACTAAAGATTTATTCTTGATTGTTAGTTCGCTTTCCTAGACCCCAACTGAAGGTTTCTTTGATGCCTCCATCAGAAGAGTATATGAGTCCTCCAGCTCCTGCTGTCCCGGGGTTGCCTTTAGAGGCACCGTAAAAAAAATGTTGTTGTTATTCCTTGCTTCCTCCACCAATTCTGAAAAGCTTCATACTTTTCTCTTAGCCTCCACTCAGGATTTCTGAGGGGTTTTTCTGTGTTGTGTATCCGTTGGATGAATGCTTGAGTGCCAAGCCAATTCTTTTCCTCTTGCTGCATCGAATTGTCCTCTTTGATTTTCTGAGAATTCAAAATTTCTAGAAGGAGTCCTTTTGCTTTTGCTGCTACCATGTTGGGGGTCCAAGTTACATTCTGGCCATAGCTTCCAACACACTAGCTTGGGGAGAGTGATCTAGATTCTGGCCCATGATGAGTTTAGGGAGAGTGACGGGTAGCGCTCTTTCCATGAGAGGAATAAGTCCACAACTGAAGTTTTAGTGGGGATTACAGCCTTTAATCCTTGAAGAGTGTGGGTCCAAACTCTGTTTGCATATGGACATTCAAAAAATAAATGATCCATGGTTTCCATGGCTTCTTTACAAAGTGTGCACCTATGCGGACCTGCAATGTTTATTTTCATAAGGTTTTCACCGGTCAGGATCTTTCTATGCATTAGTGTCCAGAAGAAGAAGTTTACCTTGGGCAGCGCCATTGGATCCCATACCTCTTTCCAAAAATTTGCTGGATAAATTCGTTCTCTATGTGTTTGCATCAATTCATAGCCTTTGACTGAGGTGTATGCTCTTGTAGGTCCCCATCCCCATTTATCCTTTTCTGATTTATGCACTGGGGTAGCCTCACAAAGTTCCTGTTTGAGCATTTCTATTTGCTGCATTAGGTGAGCTGGGATATCTTTGAAATCCCAATCAATCCAGAGCCCAAACTCGTTCCACTTTGAGATATCGTAGAGCGTCTTGTCCCCTATGTTTTCTAAAAATGCACATATATCATGCAGGCTGTCTTGTGTGGCTAATGGCGAGTGCCCCATTATACAATCAGTCAATAGCTTGACGCGTTTCCCATTTCCTGGGATACGATATAAATTTCAGGTGAAAAAACATTGCCCTTTAATACATAACTGCCATAACAACGAGCTCTTTTTGTTTGTTTGCGTTCTGCAAGTTTCTTAGATTTTCATTTGGTAGGTATTTATGCCTCAGAGATGTGCTGACGGGATGATTGGGGTCGCTGTGAAGTTTCCAGAGTATTTTACATCCCAAAGATATGTTGGCAGAGTCCGGATCTTGAATTTGAAGGCCTCCTTCCTTCAAAGTTTGCTTTGCTATCTCCCATTTCACCAGATGAAATTTTCTCTGGTTTCCTTTGCCTCCTTGCCACAGAAAATCCCTCATGATTTTATTAATTTGTCCTGAGATCGACTTGGGTGCCATCAGGTATGACGCTTGATAAATTGGTAGAGATGAAAACACTGATTTTATAAGGGTTAATTTGCCTCCATGTGTTAGCCATTGGCCACCCCATGCAGCGATTTTGCCTCTGATTTTTGTAATTACTTCTTCCCACAGATTGACTCTTTTTGTGCCCAGTGTTAGTGGCAATCCAATATAGTTGATTTTTTCCCATTTTGCGTATCCATTAAACCTCAAGTTGCTTGCTATGTTTTGATTTTCTTCCTCCTCTGTATTCTAGCTATATACTGCAATTTTCCTTTCACTGATTAGAGCTCCAGATGCTTTGCAATATGATTGAAGAATATTTTTGTATGCAGAACCTATTCTAGTTGAAGCTCCTCCTAGCATGAGAGAGTCATCCGCAAACAGTGCATGGTTTATTGCTTTAAGGTCCTTTGTTATTTTTAACCTGGGGTTGTTCCTATTATCATATCAAGCTCCAGCTTTCTGCTCAACGTGTCCGCCATTAAGATGTAGAGGAATGGAGAAAAGGGACATCCTTGTCTCAACCCCCTCGTGGCTTGGAAGAAATCATCTGGCCTCCCATTTACCAAAGGTGCTATCCATGGACTACTGGTGCATGCTTGGATCAGATTTACAAACTCTTGATCAAATCCAAAGGAGATTAGAACCTGATATAGATAGGACAACTTGACTTTGTCGAAGGCATTAGCCATGTCTAACTTGATCAGCATTCCTTTCTCCTTTCTAAGATTGCTGGAATGCATGGCTTCCTGGACTTGGATTACATTGTCTAGGATATGTCTCCCATTGACGAATCCCCCTTGCGAATCTGATATGAGTTTGCTCAGCAGTGGCTTTATTCTATTTGCAAGAAGTTTTGCGATAATTTTATATGAGGCATTGCACAAAGAGATTGGTATGAACCTATCAAAGGAGGAGGGGTTTGTCTCTTTCAGGATTAAAGAGAGGAATGTTGAGTTGGTGCTACCCCCCATTTTTTCTTTCTTCAAGAATGATTTTATCATTCTAATTAGATGTGTTTTTATTATATCCCAGCATATCCTGTAGAAGTGAATAGTGAACCTTTCTGGCCCAGGGGCTTTGTCTAGGTTCATGGACCAAATTATATTGCTGATTTCTTCTTCATTTGTTTGCTTCAATAATGTTGTATTGTCCTCTGTGGTGACCAATGCCAGAATGTTCTTCAGGAATTCTTTTTTATGTTCTTCACAATCCTCTTTCTCTTTGCTGTAAAGATGATGGAAATGTGATACTGCAGCAGATTTTATCTGTTCTATTCCTTTGTACAACCTCCCATCAGAGGAAGTGATCTCTGAGATGTGATTCCTAGAGAGTCTATCTCTACATTTTCGATGAAAATATGATGTATTTCTATCTCCAGCTTCCAGCCAGAGACTCCGGGACTTTAGTCTCCAATACTCTTCTTCATTTCTGAAGGAGAGGAATGTTTTGCATTGGGCTACTTGCTCCTTTTCTAATTCTATTTTATTTATATCAATTGTGTCCATTTCACTTTGCAGAATTTCCAAGTGTTTCACTGCCTCGATTCTTTGGTCTTTGGGTGTATTTGTTGGAAGTTTACTCCATTCCTTGAGTGCCTTTTTTGTTAATTTTAATTTTTGTTCCCATACATAATTTGGAGAGCCATTGACTGAGGTGTTCCATGCCATTCGGACCGTCTCTACAAAGCCGCTCTTTCCATTCCACAGTGGGCTAAATCTGAATGGGATTGGCCCCAAATTCTCTTCCTCCTCAAGCATTAGCCGGATGGGCTTATGATCCGAGGTGAGATTTGGAAGGATGGCTGATGAGATAAGCTTCCTTTCCATCAACATTGTGCTTTAGACCAAGAACCTATCCAGTCTGGCGAATATATGGTCTTCCCCTGTCCTGTTATTTGTCCAGGTATAGAGCCCTTTTCTTGGTTTAAATTCCAATAGATCCCATTGTTGTATCATGTCTTCTACTACCTAGATCATCTGATCCTTGTTGTTCCTGCCCCATCTCTTTTCTTTTTCATTCATTACTAAATTTATATCTCCAGCTATGATTATATTGTTTGGAGAATTCAGTTGCAAAAACTCATTTAATGTTTTCCAACAGTCTTTCTATTCAGAATACAATACCGGTACATATAAATTGAATAGTGCAATGGTTAACTTATTTGATATATGCTTCAGCTCTGTGAAACACCAATGTTGTGTGTTGTGTGAATTGACGAGCCTGAAGTGATCTTCCTTCCACAAGGTTGCTATTCCACTCGAGGAGCCTCTTACGCTTATTGCTTTTCCTGTGTTCTTCTGCCATTTCTTTTTGCTGATCTCTAGAAGGGCTTCCCCTTCAATTTTTGTCTCTTGGAGCATTAGGATGTCTACAGGTTCCGCTTTCATAAGATCTTTGACCTCTTCTATTTTCATTGGGTTCCCGAGCCCTCTGCAATTCCAAGAGAGGATTCTCATTACTTACTGTTCGGGGAAGTTGGGCCTCCTCCTTTTGGTGGCCTTGTCCTTGTGTTTCTGCCAATTGACATTTCTATAGTGGGTTGACTTCCTTGAGTCTTTTGTCTTTCCACTTCTTCCTCCCTCACTTCTATGCGAGAATTTCTTCCTGCTCTTTTGGTAGGCATTTCTATGATCTCGTCCTCCGAGGAGCTTGGTGAATCATAAACTTTCTTTATTGCTACGTTGTCATATGAGGGAGAGGGAGATACTTCAGCGGTTTTCCCTTGCTCCTCTCCTCCTTTCCCATTAGGGGAGGGTATTGAATGATTGCTGTTGTTCCTATTTGCTTCCGGAGTTTCTATGGCCTTGCTAGACTCTATATTTTGATCTCCTGATTTCGAGGTGGGGATGGTGGTCCCTTCTTTTTGTTCTTGCCCCGTTGGTTCGGGGTTATTTCCCTTTGGTATTCTTTTATTTTTGGGTTTTGTTGTCCCTGCTTTCTACACTGTGGTCCATTGTTCTGCTTTCACGTTCTCGCTATCCTCTGCTTCCTTTTTTTTGCAGTGTCTTGCAAAGTGGACATAGACGTGACAGTGCCGGCATTTGAAGGGTAGCTGTTCATAATCTAGCTCCTGGATGTGCGTCCATTCATCTGTTGTAAGTTTGATTACCTATGGAAACCCTTCCTCCAAATCAACCTCCACACAGATCCGTGCACAGGAGTATTGATCTTTTCGAACAGCTTGATCGATATACCTTCCAAGCGAGTTGCCGATAGCCTGCAGAGATTTTTGATTCCAGCAATGTAATGGAAGCTGAGGTATACGGACCCAGCCTGGAACAACAGACGGAACGTCCTGGGCTGGGTCGAAGTCAGGGGTCCATTTGTTCAAGTATAAACCCTGAGGCCCCATGAAGTAAGGACCGTTTCTGAAAATGAGATTTTTGTCATCCGAGCTTTCAAACACGAACACATAGAATCCTTTTCCAACAAAATGTCTCTTGATTCCTTCAGATACGAGCGGCGTCCAATTTCTCTGCACCCATGCTTCAAAGGATTTGGGAGAGGGCCAGAGCCCAGTAAATTGTCCGATGAGCCCTCTGTCTACTAGATTGACTGCAGATCTGCAAGTTTCTGCTATTGGCAGTTCTACAATTGGGATGCAGTCCAACTTTTTAACGAACTTCTGTTGTGCCTCAGATATTGGTCTCTTGTTAGATCCAGCGATGAGCTTCTTGAATGAAATCAGTTCGGACAGGGGAGGGGCAGGTTCGGCACCCCCTCCGGCCTCCATTGGAGCTGAACCCAGAGAGAAAAGAGCAGAGGCAACGCTGCTAGGTCACGTTCGCAGCACAGCAGCCGAAAAAAAATAAAATAAAAAAATCCAAATGTCATAATTTTATTATCAAGTAAATGATATTCTATTTATAATATTTACAAATCCATTTCATCATGACATTGTGATTATCGATACTAAAAATAAAAAAGCATTTACCTAATTAGTTATACATTTACTCAGAGAATCAAGGTGTGGATGTTATAGCTATATCTTAAGAAATTTTACAGGAAGATTATGACTTGTAAAACTAAAAAAAGTATATGATTCCCTTAAGGGACTAATTTCCTACCTTTAAAATATTTATAAATCACCTAATGTTTTTTTTCTAAGTTGGTTTAATCTATTGATATAGAACATAATGTACAATGCGAGACATACCTCCGGGCTGCAAAGCTAGCCAACACCGGAGGGAGTCTTAATAAAAAATAAATAAAAAATTAGAACGCCCCTATAGGGGAAGCCGACCCCATAGATGCCACCCATAATTGGGAAACCAGCATTGACAAAGTTACACAAAAACCAGAGTTTACAAAAATAGCCATTATCGTCACATCGTTTCCAGTCCATGTGTCTAGGCATGCAGTAAATCATTGCAAAAACCAAAAAGAGGTAAGGAGACCTGTCAACAGGCTAGCTGTCAGTGTTTGAGGGAGGAGTCTCCTCCAAAATTGGGCAGTTGTAGTCATCCTCCACATCTTCAACTTTTTCCTTGGAATGTTGGGCAATGTTCTCCGAAGAGGAAGTGGAGCTTTTATCTTGCATTTCCTTGTCCGAGTGAAAAGAGCTCCAGTTGCCATTGTCGTCGCTGCTGGAGGTATCCGAACCAGTTTTGACAGGGAGGGCCAAAGATTTTTTGGAGACATGAGGAGGCCTTACAGAAATCGTGGACTCCCTCCTACGTTTACTGGGATCAGAGGCATTTCTTTCACGCTTCTCCTTCTCGAACACTACCAAGATGGTGGTTGTAATTTTGGGCTTGTCCATGGTGCTGCTGAAGTGAAAATGCGCTACATTGCCAGCCAGAGGCTGAGAGCTGGAGACATCATGGCTAGAAAGGGGCAAACGAGAGCCAACTCCTCTCCCACCACCCCGACTACACCTCATGCGATGCCTCCACGGCATGTTGGCTAAATGGGAAGAAAAAGAGACCGAGTGAGAGGACAAAGAGGCCGAGTGGGAAGATGATGAAGGTGAACCAGCAGGCGAATTCGAGAGTGAGGCTGTAATAGGTGAAAATGATGATGAACCAGCGGGCGAAAGCGGGAGACAAGAAGGCATGAGAGTGCGAGGGGAGGTGCGAGGGGAGCACGACACCGGGATGGCGGCAGAGGGAAAATGAAGGCATAAATGAGCACAAGGATGAGAGTCTGGCAGGGCCAAGTGAGGGCTAGCACCATTCGACTGGTTGGCGAGATGAATGCATAGATGCAGCGGAGAGAAGGAGCTTGAGAAGGCATACAAATAAGTACTGGGAATGGGCACACACGTCTCCATTGAATTATGCATTGGGAAAATTGCAGCAGAGTGATGGCGGAACGAGCGAGATTTGAATGCCCGGCGTCGAAACCCAAGGGCCTATAAGGCCTTGGTACCATGCTCAGAGGTGGGTAGGTGGCTTGGCCAGATGTCTCTCCATGGGCCAGCCACCATATTGTTGTCATTGAACACCCACATCCGGGATAAATCACCTAATGTTGCGGACAACATTCCAATCATTTTTATAGAGGATGAAATTTTTTCTATAGAAGAACTAGAGTTTGGGGTTAAGTGACTTGCAAAAGGGAGAGATAAGGTCATTAAAGGCTGCCATGCCAAATATTAAAAAATGGAAGGTCTATACTCATCCCTCTCAAACAAATTATTTAATCTAGTAGTACAACAAGGATTTCGTAAACCTCAAACTCAAAGCCTCATTGACCTATTTTTAAAAGTGGAAAATCCTTGTAGTCATAGAACCATTATGATTAGCCCCATTTTAACCAAGCTATACATAATTATTTTGAAAAACAATATCAACATATATCTAGAAAGATATTGAAAAAGAGCCAAAGGCTAGACTAGTTTTAGAGGCTATCTGATTCAATTATGGACCCCCTTTCTATGCTTAGGATCATTGTGAACAAGTGTCATAATAATAAATCCAATCTCATTTGTTGTTTCATTGAATTTAGAATAGATTTTGACATTATTCCTAGGATTAACCTTTGGAATAGTTCAAAAGAGCTAAAAGTTTCTTTCAAGTTGAGAGTTTTTGTGGTAAGTTTGTACAAGAAAGTTATTTCCAAGTGTGGAAACACTCTAGTCTAGTTAAAATATTGTTCTAATGGGAAGAAGTCATTATGATATCAATAAGCAACTAAGAATCCTCAAGGAAAACTTCTCTAGCATGGGTATCACTATGAACACCAACAAGATGAATATTATGATAATTAAATCCAAAAAGGCCACCTACAACACTTTTGTATATGACAACAACAGCTTGGAGGAATTCCCTTCATACAAATATCTTGAAATCGATATTCATCACAAGTTCAATTGAAACTATAGTATTTAGAAAAGGATAAATGGAGGGTGGAAATATTATTATTAACTTTAATACAATTGTAAATTAGTGGACCGTTGGAAATAAGATAAGAATATAATACTCTTTGAGACTATCGTCACTCTTGTTATCTTATATGGATGTGACGTTTGGTGAAGCAGTTCTCTAGAGAATCCTAGAAAAGGATAGGATGGATCCAAAAAAAAAAATTATAACTTATAATTCAAAATTAAATGAACCAAGCCTTAGCTTATCCTCCTCATTGAACCAAGCCTTTTCCCAATTTAGAGCATGGCTATGATAAGGCACTCAATGCACAAGAATAATATAAACAACATGAATGACAAGAGGCTCCTGAAAATTGTTTCAAACTCCACTAAAAACCACCAACGACTCAAGTAGGGATGGCATAAGGATGCTAATTTTGGGCTAAATAATTTAGGAATAAAGGAATAAGTGATTTTGGAGAACATTAACAGTATTAGAACATTAATGGATCCAAAATAATTTATAATTTATATTTTAAAAAATTAAAGGAAATACATCCTAGCTTATCTTGCTCAATGAAATGAGCCTTTCCTACATTGAGAACATGGCTACAATGAGGTCCTCAATGTACAAGAATAAGATAAAAAATATGGATTATAAGAGGCTCCCAAACATTGTTTCAAACTCTAGTAAAAAACACCAACAACTCAAGTAAGAATGGCATAAGGATGTTGAGTGTGGGCTACATCATTGAGGAATAAATGAAGTGATTTCGGAGAATAATAATAATATTAGAAATATAATTACATTTAAATTTAGGGAGAATATAAATTGTGATAAAGAGTTGGATTTAGATAATATAAGGAGGTGGCCGACCCTAATCTAGAAGAGTAAAAGTATCTCTTTGTTTTGACTCCACATTGCTAAAATAAGAACATACTTTCAAGAGCTCCATAGTGAAACATGGTGTTCCCTAAACACTATCATATAAAGAAATGGTCATATTTCATATCAAGAGGTTCGAAGATGATTTTTTTTTTCTCAGAGAGCCTACAAATACTCAAAATTAGATTACAATTTCAAAATATTTGTCACAATGATGACCTTCCTAACCTTTTAAGTCATAAAAAATATTGTGATGTTGGAATGTTTCTCTTAATGTTTTTTTATCACAGAAATAAAATTATAAGGAAATACAAGTAATCTATTACCTTTTTATGGAGAAAAAGACACTTGAAATTTTATTCGTCCAAAATAAAGAACAAAATTTTATTTTGTATATGTTGAACACATTTGAGAAAAAAGTGTCGCGTGACATTGTAGAAAAATGTACACAGGGAAAAATAAGACCAATTACCATAGAAGAGAAAAATAGAATAATAACAAAATACCCCAGAGTCCCACACATTAACAAAACAAAAACAAAATCCCATGTGGTGTAGAGCAGTCGATAATGGGGTGCAATCTTAAGGCACTTTGTCTGCAAGGTCACCGGTTCGAAACCCGTGGGTGGGATGGGAGGAGAAAAAATGGAAAGATTAGGATTAGTCTAAACAACCCAAAAAAAAAACACAACAAAAACAAAACCCTAGATCCAAACGACTCCAAACAGTTCAAATTCCAGGTCGAAACCCCTAGAGACGTAATGGACTTGGAAACAGTCCATTGTATAAGAAAACGGAGCTCAGGAAGCCCTTAAACTCATACAACATGCCTTGAAAACAAGAGAAAAAACATTACAAGGTGGGTGACAAATCCCATCTTTAGTAAAAAAAATTATAGCAGAATTAGGCACGCAACAACATAAACACCATCAGAGAGGAGGCACAGGTGACGATGATAGAGAATGAATGATGAAAGTAGAACCAAAAAACACCACAACGGAATAGGGAAGTGACATTGACGACCCAAAAAAGAGTCGAGCCATTAGAAGACCAACACCAAGAAAAAACAACAACAAACCCAACTCCTGGAAAACACATAACCTCCTCTGATGACAACATCAAGCAACAAACAAGGCGATTAGATGTAACTGCAGTGAACCCAACTCTCGGAAAAATGAAGAGCCTCCACTAATAACAGTGATAGGAAATTTCCAAGGCAAGCACGACTTCGAGGTGGAAAAAAACTAGGGTAAGGCAACACGAAAAAAGAGGGTTATGACGGTTAGGGTTCCAGCTGTCCAGCCCTCTCCCTCTTCCAAGTAATCTCTTACCTTTCTTAACGTTCAATAAATTATGGTATGATTGGAACACACACTCTCTCTCTCTCTCTCTCTCTCTCTCTCTCTCTATATATATATATATATATATATATAAAGGTGGACACTATTTTATTTATGGATGATATTGAAATATAGTATTTATCTGTATCTTTCAAATATTTTTCTCTTATTGATAATTTTTTATATGTTTATGTGTGCATGAAGCACTGATTAACTACACATATCCCTCATATTGAGTAGCATACCATTGAAATGTTTTATCTATAAGATTTCTTTTACTTTCAATTGGTATATAAAGTTGACATTGAAATATGAGAGAGATATTTACTTGAGGTGGATATATATATATATATATATATATATATATATATATATATATATATATATATATATATATATATATATCCACACCTCAAAAGTAACGTCTTATCTCTCTCATGAGTGAATTACTCACAATATAGTATAAAGTAGAGGTGTCATTCATTCTGTGCTCAATATATATATATATATATTGAGCACTGAATGAATGACACCTCTACTTTATACTATATTGTGGAAAGTACCTCACTCAACATAATCAATTCTATAATTAAGGTGTCATATAAAAATAATAATATAACTACCAACCCTTCGTATGATAATGATTGTAAAAATTGCTAGAAAAACAATCAGGGATGCTCCTAATGAATCTTTAAGCTTGATAAGATAAATGTGTACAAATCTCTTATTAAAAGGAAGAAAATATACTATATAAATAAAAAGAAACAGTAGTTGTTGCATGTATCTAAATATGATCTTGGAAAGTGTTGGAGAAAAATTATAATTCGTAAAGAAAATAATTTGATTCCCTTTAATAATTAGAATTATTACCATAAAAACCTTTATGAATCCCCTAACTTCATGGTCACCATTTTGAATTCTCTTATAGAGGATGAAATATTTTCTTTGGAATACATTGAGTGTTGAGATTCAACAAGATGATGAGCTTAGTGAAAATTAAGCACCTTCACTAAGTGGGGCCTGCAGGCTATTTTTAGATGTATGTCTATTTTTTAGACATGGTGAGCATATTCTATAAGTTGCAGGATGCTATTTGTAGATGTTTGATCAAGTTGGAAAAATATATGAGATTCTATTTTTAGAAGATTGGGCAAAGTATATTTATAGATCGCTAATCTAAAAATAGATGCATGTCGATTATTATTAGCCCTTAATAATAATCCGACAATAAATACCAACTTATTCTCTTGTAGCACTTTATTTCAATGAACAGATTTGGCAAATCAGTGAGCTGAAGGAATTACACAATTCCAAGGGTCGTTGGTGACTCATGCATGGAGGACTCAGTTATAACTGAAGTGGTAGAGTTGTGACAGAGTTGGAAGAGTAGTTATGGGAGTTGTTATTTAGTTTAAATCAGTTAAGTAAGTTAAACTCAGTTGCGTTAGTTGTATCTAGTTCTAACTAAAGATACACTAGTGAGAGTTTAGTGAATTAATTATTTAATTAATTCACAACTAGAGGCTCACTTGCAACTGAACAAATACAACAGTTAACTACTTGCATGTCAGTTCCAGTGGAGACCTAGTGGAGAGATAGGTGAAAGGGTGAGATGGACTATCTGTTGTGACTATAGTGATGCATTCAATGCATCTGACACACATTGGAGATGCCAATGAGGATTGCGCAGTCAAGGCAAGGCCAATTTGAATTCATTCAGGGGTCTTCTTCAGCAGGGATTGTGTAGTGGAGGCAGGCTGTCACGAGGCAAGAAATTGGTGCATAGATATGCAAATTTCTGCATGACAGTGTGTAATGATTGTTGATTGTACTGATAGCTTGATGTACTAAGCTTTGTATGAGATTATTACATGATCCATTGATATACATAATATATGATAGTTGGGATTTTTATCTTTAAACTTTCCCGTTAAACAATTGTGTTTATGTGCGATTGATTTTTCTTCATATGTGTTTTGCAATTGGCGATTTAATTTCCACAAAAAATTAAGTGGAAGGATTATGTATTTAACATAAGTTAATTTGTTAGATCAAGGGAGTCCATTAATATACATGCATCTTGTATAATTTCTACATGGTATCAGAGCAGTGTTAATCACTGAAGATTGCAAATCTCGAAGCGGTGTTGAGTTTTGTGTTGGTGGACAATTCGAATTCGCTGCAGAAATTTCTTGGTGCGACAGTTAAGTATTCATTGAAATGGCTTTCAATGGGTTGCGGTTGGAGTATGACCTTGAGGGTAGCTCGAAATACATAGCTTGGAAGGACAAGATGGAGGCGGTGCTTGAAGATAATGGTATGAATTATTTCATCGATAGCGATGTTCCTAAGCCTACTTCTAGCGCTGCTGCATTACTTGACGCATGGAAAAAGAATGCAGCGAAGACAAGAAGAAATATGTTGGAAGGTGTGAAAGACCATATTGTGTCAAGCCTTCACGAGAAAGCCACTCCATTTACAATGTGGAAGGCTTTGAAAAATATTTTCCAAAGAAGTAGCGACCATAGGAAGTTGGCACTGAAAGATAAGCTCAGAAAAATCAAAATGGAGAAGGGCGACAGTATTCCAAAATATCTCACGAAGTTTGTCCAATGTAGGGATGAGCTAGGGAGTGTGGGAATCACAGTTGCAGAGGATGAATTGGTGAGCTTGGCTCTCCTTGGGCTACCAAATAGTTGGCACAGTTATCATGACTCTGTCAATGGATGAGAGAAACTGTCGGATTGGGAGCGACTTTAGTCGGATCTAGTGCAGGAGATAAGGCGAAGTACCCGGGATGGCTCTTCATCGAAGAATGATGATTAAGAGAATTTCTCTTTCGATTCCAAAGCAAGGAAAGGGAAGGGGAATAAATCCCATCCAAAATCTGAGGCTAAAGGAAGGAATCTGGATTTGTCCAAAGTGAAGTGTTTTCACTCTCACGAACATGGGCATCTCGCCACTAACTACCCATAGAAAAAGAAGAACAATAAGGTTGCTAGAGCTGCAGCAGGTGAGGCCCTTGCTTCACAATTTGAACTTGATTTCTCTTTGATCACATGCTTGGTTTCAAGCGCAATGGGATCGGTGTGGTATCTTGATAGTGGTGCTTTCTTCCACATGACGGGAGACAAGGAGTTGTTTAGTGACATGGAGGAGAAAGATATCCAAATGCATATAGAGATGGGAGACAATGGTAGATACAGTGCGACCAGCATTGGAACCATTACATTTGAGAGGGAGTCAGGTAAACCATTTTTGTTGAAAGATCTTATGAATGTTCCAGGTCGGAAGAAGAACTTGGTCTCAGTTGCGATGTTGGAGGACAAAGGTTATGATGTTGTTTTCAGCGAGGGAAAAGCTTTCCCGCGACATAAAAAAATGGGTCAAACCAAGAGGATAGAGATTCGAGTTAAGAATCTCTATAAGTTGGAGGTAGATGGCTGCGCTGCAATGATGGGCAAAGCAGAAGAAGCGGTGAGCTGAGAAGAGGGCGTATTATGGCACAGGAGATTGGGCCATCTTCACCATGGTGTCTTGAATATTTTGGAGCATATTTCTACTGGACTTCCCAAGGGTAATATTACACAGTCAGATCAGTGCAAGGGATGTACTATGGGTAAGTTTGTGAAGACCACCTTTCATTAGAAGGAGAACCGTGCTTCGGTGATCTTGGAGAGAATTCACACAGACGTGTGTGGACCCTTCTCAGTTGCTTCAACAACAAAACATAGGTATTATGTTATATTTTTTGATGAATATTCTCGTAGATGTTTGATATTCTTCATGCAAAAGAAGAGTCAAACATTCTCAAAGTTCTGTGAGTTTAAAGCATTGGTGGAGAAGGAGTCAAGGAAGAAAGTGAAGGCTCTGCGGAGCGATAATGGTGGTGAATATATCTCGAACAAATTCAAAGACTTCTGTAGCAAAGAAGGAATTCAAAGAGAACTCATAGTGCCTCATAACCCACAATAGAATGGGGTGGTGGAGAGGAAGAACAAAATGATCGCGGGTGTTGCAAGAGCTATGCTGCATGACCAGAGCATACCAATGCACTTGTGGGTGGAAGCATGCAACATTGTGGTTTATGTGAAAAATCGTTGTCCTCATAGAGTACTTGGCATGAGTACACCTGAAGAAGATTTTACTGGTAAGAAGCCTGATATTTCTCATTTGAAGATTTTTGGCTCATCTGTTTACATTTATGTGACAAAGGATGCCAAGAAGAAGCTGTAGCCGACTAAAAAAGTTGGGATATTTGTGGGGTACACGGAAACACCCCATAATTATCGTGTGTATTTGCCAAACTGTCGAATGAATGTGGTGCGATGGGATATAAAATTCAATGAGGAGAAAGCCATGAAGTTGTCGCTTGAGAGGGAGCTACACTTGCATGCAGAGGAGGAACTTCTTTCTCCCAAAAATGAGCCTCAAGATGTGGATCAACCACAGGAGGAGGATCATGGAGTGGAGGAGTCCACTCACGCAGAGCCAAACATCAGAACAGGCAGAAGACATACCACAGAAGCTGAGAGACTGAAGCTTGATGCGGCACAGAATGTAGGAGTCCCTACATCACCGCGCAGACAGCGAAAGTCACTTGAATGATTCACTGGATACATGGCTCTCATGAGCAAGTGTATCGTGACAGAGCCATATTCCTTTAAGGAAGCAGCGCAGGAGCCAACATGGGTAGATGCCATGGTGGGGGAGTATGACTCCATTGTTAGAAACAATGCTTGGGAGATTGTTCCAAGGCCGGTTGGTAAATCAGTGGTAGGTTCAAGATGGATCTACAAGGTAAAGCAAGTTGTTGATGGGAGCGTCGAGAAGTATAAGGCAATATTTTTTTCCTGGGGCTTCTCACAAATTGAGGGGATTGATTATGAATAAACCTTTGCACCTGTCGCACGGTATTCTTCCATAAGGACCATCCTTGCTCTCTCAGAGCAGATGGGTTGGCACATTCATCAGACGGATGTGAAGACTGTGTTCCTTAATGGGATCATTGAGGAAGAAGTGTACATTGAGCAACCTGAAAGATTTGATATCTTCAGCATTGAGTCGCATGTGTGCAGACTCAAAAGAGCGTTGTATGGGTTGAAGCAAGCACCCCGTGCTTGGTACACACGGATCGACAACTATTTCACTAGACTTGGCTTCACCAAGAGTGAGGCGGATGCAAACCTATACCAAATTGTGGTGGAGGGTAAGCTTTTAATCATTGTTCTTTATGTTGATGATTTAATACTAATGAGTGATGAGAAGTTGATACACTCATGCAAGGAAGCTCTTGCAAAGGAGTTTGAGATGAAGGATTTGGGCCTCCTTCATTATTTCCTTGGATTGGAAATATGGCAGCGACAAGGTGAACTGTTTGTGTCTCAAGGCAAGTATGCTCGGGAGATACTTGGTAAGTTTCACATGCAAGACTGCAAGCCCATTGATCCGAATTTATGTAGGAACGCAACAGAATAAACATATAACCATAAATACAAAGATGCAGCGGAAAAAACACTTCATTTCATTAATATCAAAGAACTGAAATTTGCTTACAGACAGAATGGAAATAAAACTAGCTAGGGCGCTGGTAGCTATCTCTGAGAAGAGATGTGGCGGCTACAGGCCTCTGAACTGTGTTACAATGAGGCTTGAGGCCCTATTTATTATTGAGAAACAATGGAGAAGTCTAAAATTCCAAAAGCCTAACCCTAGGAGATGAAGCGCCAAAACTATGGGCCCCGTTTGGGTAAATTGGTGGTTCAACTTCCCAGGGACGTAACTTTGGCATCTGATCTCCGTTTGACACGCTCCATAGCTCGTTAGAAATATCTGTCCGAGGAGTACAATTTTTGAATGAGCAACATGGTCCATGGGTCATGGTCCATGGACCCATGCTGCTCTCCATTTTCCCAAAAAACGTCGTTTAGGGCCTCAAAACGGCTTCGGAAGTTCAAGACCCGAAAAACTGCTAAAAATAGTAAGTTTTGTTGCAGCTTGAAAACTGAAAGAACTGATAGTGGGGTTCAAATGGAATAGGTGGGTGGCCACCAATATCCACCTAGATGATTAAGGCCCCAAAACGGCTTCGGGAGTGGAGGACCCGAAAACCTGCTAAAAATAGTAAGTTGTGCTGAATGTGAAAAGCTGCAAGAATTGATGGTGCTAGTCCAAATGGGATAGGTGGGTGGCCACCGATATCCACCTAAATCATTCCTCCCTCCTTAAGAAGCAATGGTCCCCATTGCGTTGAGATCCTCCATGAGATGAGGCAAATTATGTTGAACTGAGTATTAGATGTGTTGAAGATGCCATGGACCTACGGGTGGACAGGCTGGATGCATTTAGTAAATTTGGTTTCTTTATAAGCCTCATACAGTACATGTTTGGATTTTGTATGTGTAGTTGTAAGATGTATGGCAACATCAGGCGGTGGTGCATTGGGAGTCAGATCACTGGAGTGCTTGTCCTGACAGTGTAGCAGAACCTCTATGAATGAGGATAAAATGTCCTCGTATTCCTCCATGACTTTGTCCATTTGCTGCAGCCGTGCAAGGGAGCCCTGTTTCGAGGTTGTGGCCACAATATTCTTCTTTCCCTGTGAGTGAGTTGTAAGGAAAATGAATTTCCTGGTTTGGGAAACAATCTTACTGCGTTGTTTTGCAGTATTCAAAGAGATGACAGGAGGCGATACTACCTCTGGTATCCTGTACAAGTTATTTCCCAAAGTAATAATAACAGCACGAGGCCTAGACTCATACACAGCATGTCACCTCTACAAGTATGGTTGGCCCAATAATACATCAGCTACATCAAGAGGAGCAACATCACACAATACCTCATCCATAAATGGATTGATACTGTATCGAAGGCGGCACTGCTGGCGGATGCAAAGATCTCTCCCTGGGTGGAGCCACCCGATGGTATACGGCTGCGGGTGTGCTATGGTTGGTAGGCCGAGCCGCTTCACGACCTCTGCTGAAATGAGGTTCTTTTGGCTTCCACTATCGATGAGAAATTGCAGCGGAGAACCCTTCACCCACATCTGCGACTGGAAGAGGCGCTCCCCCTCCTCTGGATCCTCTGGACCCTCCCTCTGGATCTTGGTGGTGGCAACAATTGCACTGGGATCCACATCAATGATCTGCTTCCCTTTGTCATTGCCTTTGTCTGGTTATAACTCAGGATTAGAAAATGCATCTGATTCGGGTGCCTTTAGTTCGGTCACCAAAGACTGTTTGGCCCGACACTCGTTTGTGCTGTGAGTGGGGATGTTATGAAATTCACACCACTTCCCTGTGTCTTTCTTTGGAATTGTGGTGTTGTTCTGAGTCGCATTTCTTTGGCCTTGCCCCTTGTTCTTCGGTTCAGGGGCACCTTTCGGATTTGCAGATCCAAAGTCTCGCTTCTTTTGCTTAAATTTCTGCTCGATCTTGGCGGCATAGCGATATGCCGTGCCAAGTGATGTAATGTCAAGGAACTCCATTTCCTCCTGAATGTGTTTGTGCATATAGCCACGGTACTTTAGCACCAAATGTCTCTCTAAATCTTTAATACCCAACTTTGTGCGCAGGGTATGGAACAGATTCGTTAGTTCATGCACATCTTGATCCTTTTGTTGCCGCAGCGTGGTCCATTGGATGTATTTGTCCTCATAGCTCCCCACGGGGTAATATTTTTCCTTGATGCCGTCTCGGAACGAATTCCAAGTGGGTGTGGCCGAGAGCAGAGAGGTTTCCCCTTCGCCCTCTTTCTCACGGTAGGTTTCCCACCAGTCTTTGACATGGGGGGCAGCTTTGAGGAGTGCAAAAATAATATTTTCTCGGTCAGAGAAGTCATGGATCGAGAAATACCCTTCCAGCAAATTTAACCATCTATCTACAGCATCTGCATCTATTTTTCCTTCAAATATAGGAATGTCAAAGTTTACCTGTACTTTGAAGGGAGTGGCGCCTCCAGAGTGGCTGTTGGATGCAGATGCGCCATATGTGGGCAGTCGTTGAAGGATTTGAGCAAAGTTATCCATCATCGCGTTCCTTTGTTTCTCGAGGGCCTCGAGCAAGATTTTTGATGATCCCCGCTCCCTCATCTTCTTCCCATGGGAGGCCACCGGCTCAAGAGGCTGATCTTGCAAGGGTTTAACTAGATCGAGCCCTAGCTCCTTATACCCCGACCTCGTTGGGGACATGCAAAGAAGGATCGAGAAAAAGCAGACCCCTCTGATACCACTGATCCAGATTTATGCAGGAACGCAACATAATAAACATATAACCATAAATACAGAGATGCAATGGAAATAACACTTCATTTCATTAATATCAAAGAACTGAAATTTGCTTACAGACAGAATGGAAATAAAACTAGCTAGGGCGCTGGTAGCTATCTCTGAGAAGAGATGTGGCGGCTACAGGCCTCTGAACTGTGTTACAATGAGGCTCAAGGGCCTATTTATTATTGAGAAACAATGGAGAACTCTAAAATTCCCAAAACCTAACCCTAGGAGATGAAGCGCCAAAACTATGGGCCTCGTTTGGGTAAATCGGTGGTTCAACTTCCCGGGGACGTAACTTTGGCATCCGATCTTCGTTTGACGCGCTCCATAGCGCGTTAGAAAGATCTGTCCGTTTTCCCAAAAAACGTCGTTTAGGGCCTCAAAACGGCTCCGGAAGTTCAGGACCCGAAAAATTGCTAAAAATAGTAAGTTTTGTTGCAAAATGAAAACTGAAAGAACTGATGGTGGGGGTTCAAATGGAATAGGTGGGTGGCCACCAATATCCACCTGGATCATTAAGGCCCCAAAATGGCTTCGAGAGTGGAGGACCCGAAAACCTGCTAAAAATAGTAAGTTGTGCTGAATGTGAAAAGCTGTAAGAATTGATGGTGCTAGTCCAAATGGGATAGGTGGGTGGCCACCGATATCCACCTGGATCACCCATGGATACTCCTCTTCCAGGAAATTGGAGGAAAGAGGATGCTACATCGGTAGAGGTAGTGGATGCTACTGTCTATCGACAGTTGGTGGGTTCGCTCATGTATTTAGTTAATAAAAGATTGGACATATGCTATGCGGTGAACCAACTTATTCAAGTGATGATTAAACCTACCAAGCTCTTTTGGAAGGCAAGCAAGCATGTCCTGAGATATCTCAAGGGCACATCTGAGTATGGCTTATGGTACAGACAGACGAATGAGGTGAAGTTGTATGGCTTCACGGATGCAGATTAGGCAGGCAGCCCAACGAACAGAAAGAGCACATCAGGTTCGGTTTTCAGTATCAGATCTACAACAGTTTCTTGGTACAACAGGAAACAAAGATCTGTGGCACTCAGTTCAGCGGAAGCAGAATACATGGCAACAATTCAAGCTGCATATGAGGCTATCTGGATGAGGAAGATCCTGGTCGGTTTGTTCGGTTCTCATTTAGATCCTACAGTGATACATTGTGATAATAAGAGTTGCATTAAACTCTCGATTAATCTTGTGTTTCATGATAGACCTAAGCATATAGATATCCATTATCATCATATCAGAGATTGTGTGCAACAGAAGATCATGTTGCTTCAGTACATTCCTATGGAAGATCAGGATGCAGATATTCTGACGAAGGCGCTCACCACGAGCAAATTCGAATACCATAGAGGTAGGATCAGGGTGAAGGATAATCCCTATCTTGTTGAGAGGGAGTGTTGAGATTCAACAAGATGATGAGCTTAGTGAAAATTAAGCACCTTCACTAAGTGGGGCTCGCAGGCTATTTTTAGGTGTATGTCTATTTTTTAGACATGGTGAGCATATTCTATAAGTTGCAGGACGTTATTTGTAGATGGTTGATAAAGTTGTAAAAATAGACAAGATTGTATTTTTAGAAGATTGGGCGAAGTCTATTTATAGATCACTAATCTAACAATAGATTCATTTCGATTATTATTAGCCCTTAATAATAATCCGACAATAAATATCAACTTATTCTCTTGGAGCACTTTATTTCAGTGAACATATTTGGCAAATCAGTGGGTTGAAGGAATTACGCAATTCCAAGGGTTGTTGGTGACTCATGCATGGAGGACTCAGTTAGAATTGAAGCGATAGAGTTGTGACGGAGTTGGAAGAGTAGTTATGGGAGTTGTTATTTAGTTATACTCAGTTAAGTGAGTTAAACTCAGTTGTGCTAGTTGTATCTAGTTCTAACTAAAGATACACTAGTGAGAGTTTAGTGAATTAATTATTTAATTAATTCACAACTAGAGACTCACTTGAAACTGAACAAATACAGCAGGTAACTACTTGTATGTCAGTTCCAGTGGAGACCCAGTGGAGAGATAGGTGAAAGGGTGAGATGAACTATCTGTTGTGACTATAGTGATGCATTCAATGCATCTGACACACATTGGAGATGCCAATGAGGATTGTGCAGTCAAGGCAAGGCCAATTCGAATTCATTTAGGGGTCTTCTTCAGCAGGGATTGCGCAGTGGAAGCAGGCTGTCAGGAGGCAAGAAATTGGTGCATAGATATGCAAATTTCTACATGACATTGTGTAATGATTGTTGATTGTATTGAGATCTTGATGTACTAAGCTTTGTATGAGATTATTACATGATCCATTGATATACATAATATATGATAGTTGGGGTTTTTAGCTTTAAGCTTTCCCATTAAACAACTGTGTTTATGTGTGATTGATTTTGCTTCATATGTGTTTTGCAATTGGCGATTTAATTTCCACAAAGAATTAAGTGGAAGGATTTTGTATTTAACATAAGTTAATTTGTTAGATCAGGGGAGTCCGGTAATATACATGCATCTTGTATAATTTCTACATTGAGTTTGCAGTTAAGTGGCTCCCTAATGAGAAAGCAAAGGATATCGAAAGTTATCAAGCTAAATTTTTTAAGATGGGAGGGCCTATCCTCATCCCTTGCATACATGAGCTCTTTAATTTGGTAGCAAGGCTTCCCTAAGCCTTGGATGTAGAGCCTCATTATTCTCATATTTACAAGTGGCGATAAAAACATTCCCTTTAATTATAAGACCAATATGATTAGCTACATTTTAGCAAAGTTTTACAAATTATTTTGGAAAAGAAGATTAACCTATGGTGAAAAAGCCGTGGTAAAAGAGTTAAAGGCCAAGCTGGTTTTAGGAGACATCATTTAAATGTGGACCACCTTGTTACTCTCAAGTTCATTAGAAAGTAATGTTGGAATAAAATAAATTTGATCTCTTTTATTGTTTCATTGACTTTATAAAATCTTTTGACGTTATATCTAAGACAATATTGTGAAAGAAGCTAGAAGACATGATGTTTCCTCTTGAGTTGAAAGTTGTCATAACAAGGTTTTATGAGAAATTTATTATTAAATTTAGGACCACCGAAGGTTGTTCAGAAGAAATTAAATACAATATTAAAGTTATTCAAGGGTGTCCCATGTCCCCTACCCGTTTTGACATATATATTGATAAATTTGAGGAGTGTTTGGAAATTTAGGTTTTGTTTCCCAACACTCACTAGTTTAATCATAACTCTTCTCCTTTATGTTGATGGTATTGTTTCTTTGACAAATAATCATTACAATATTAGGAAGCAACTAACAATCCTCTAGGATGGGTATGATTATTAACACTAGAAAAACTAAAGTCACAATAATAAAATTCAGAAAAAAATGACATATGCCATTTCATATATGAGATATAACAACTTGAAGGAAGTTCCTTCATACAAATATCTTGTAAGTGATACCCTTCACAAGCTCAATTAGAATTATAACATTGAGAAAAAGATAAATGGAGGATGAAAAGTTTATTATGGCCTTGAAAACAATTATAAGTCAACAAAGCATTGTATATGGGATTACAAAAAAAAAAAAAACTCCTCTTTGAGACTCTCCTCACTCTTGTTATTTTATATGGATGTGAGGTTTGGGTTGCAGTATCTTCAAAATGTTGTGGATGATGATAGAGCAAATCAAAAAGTATCTTATAACCTATAATCTCAAAAGAAATACTCTATATCCTAAAGAAAAACTCTCTATTCTATCCTCTCGACTGAAGCAACCGTTCCCCCATTGAAAGCATAGGTATCTTATGTATAAGAAGAAGTTAAACAACATATAAAACACTAAAATTGCTTCGAACTCTAGCTAAAACTGCAACTTTGGCTCAAGTCGCAATGACATAGGATGTGTATCCTTAGCTAGACCATTGGAGAATAAAGGAGAAGATCATTTTATAGAATCATGATTATATTATAAGATTTTTTACATCAAAATTTAAGGATAAATTGTGGAATTACAAAAAGTTAGAAAGATAAAGGAAAGAGTGAGAGAAATTATGGGGTGACATTTAGATTATTGCAAAGAGTTGACTAATCACAATCTCCAAAATAAAAATTTATATTTGTCTAGACTATATTAAAAAAAATAAACATTCTTAAACTAAGAACAAATTAGCCCAAACTTCTTAATGAAATTAAGCATTAATCGATTTCAGAACACCATGGATGATAAGCTACTAAAAAGGTTTAGAATAAAAAAATAAAAATAAAAATAAAAAACAATTTTTTTAATTGTTCATTTTATTTTATATTCACATTAAATCTAAATTTAAAAAATATCTATTATAAACCAATAATATAAACAAACCATTTTTATTACGCGAAGGGATTCTTTTAAGGAGAGGTTGCTCTAGAGACCTTCGTCGCCTGTCCACAGCCTCTAAACTAATGGCACGTGTATTTTTTCTTCAACTTATTAACAAATGGCACGTGCACTGACGTTTTTCTTCAACTTATTAAAAAACAGAAAATGGTTTTAAAACAAGGCTTACAAACTAGTTTTCATTTTGAAAAGAGTTTTCATATATATATAAAAGTAGAAAACTTGCTCCTAAGAAAATTATCATGTCCCATTTTTTTAACGTTCAAAAATGTTTTATAAATTATGTTTTAATAAAAAATACAACTATAAAAAGTTTTTTATATCATCATTCGAGTGTTTTTTATATACATTAAAAAAATATTTTATAAAATATGTTGTAAAATGTTTTACAAATTATTAATGTACGGATATAAATTAAATAATGGTTAAATATATAAATATCAAAATATTTATTTTATAATATATTTTACATTATTATAAATTTATTTTGAATTATTATCAAATTATTAATTATAAAAAGAAATAGCATATGCTTTAAACATATATATATTTAAAAAACACATGCAATAAAATTTTTGATCATGAAAAATCATACCTACTTTATTATGGAGATTTTAAATTGGTAAATAAGTAACAAATACCATGGCTTACCTGCATACCCAAAAAATCATACCACATTTTTATATGATATTATTTTTAATTGCTCAATTTAATGAAAATGGCTAAAAATGCATAACTACTTTTGAGATAAATCATTGCTTTTGATTTGTTAACATGGTTTATCAATACCACATCTCCAAAAACCATAACTCATTCCATAGTCAAAATATTTTTTAGATTGCCCATGGGGTAGCTCAATTGGAAATGACATTGTTATAAAGTATTATGTAAACCATGAGATTCAATATTCAAATACCACATGACTTAATCCAACAAACTTACATATTATACTAATTTTATTTTATAACATATTTTTATTTAAATTGAAAATAAAAAAGTGCATCACTATCTACCTTTTGGAGACACACCTCTCGAGATTGGTGTCTCTCATAGGTTGGTGCATACAAATATTGTAGCATAGAGGATTGATGTCTCTTGTAGGCTCGTGCCTACAAGTCTTGCAATATAGGGGATTGGTGTCTCTTGTAGGCTCATGCCTACAAATCTTGCAACAAAAGGGATTGGTATCTCATATAGGTTGTTGCATGCAAAGATTTGTTACAAATAACTTTTTATTTATATCTTTTGTCCCATATGTGACATTGTTTGGTTATGATTCATGACTCATCCCTACCCGATCCTAGTATGAATGTGAATCCAACAATTGGCATCATGGTAGGTTCCTTTGGAAGTAGACCAACCATTTGAAGGGGGATCTGAAAGGGAGCATGGCCACTTATGAGGGTTATTTCATAAGAGATCTTAATTATTCGACGAAACAAATTATTCCTTGATGGGTTAGGATGAGGACTTATCTAATGTCTCTTCGTTTTAACACTTGAAAATCTATAGTGGATGATTATAAAGCTCCAACAAATTTTTCATTTTAGCAAGATGGTAAGAAGGCTTGAGTAAATAATGCAAAATCCATGATGTCATCTTGTGTGGCCTATTAGAATAAAAAATTGTCAAAATAATTCACTATGAATATGTAGAATACATTTGGGACCAACTTTAAAAGAAATCCGAAGGAGATGACAAGGTGAAGAGGGAAAATCCTCAAACCCATAAAATGCAGTTTGAGAGCTTGAATATGAATGATGAAGAAGATATTGCAGCCTACTTCCTTTGTGTGGATGAGATTGTCAATACTGTCAAAGAACTTGGTGAAGAAGTTAAGGAATCAAGTACAAAAAGTTTTGAGATCCATTCCCTTAAGATTTGATGCAAAGGGTCTAAGCTATTGAAGAAATGAAGGACCTGGAAAATATAAAGACAGATGAGCTACATGGGATTCTCAATGCATATGAAATAAGGATGGAAAAAGGAAAGTCAAATATGAAGGAAGTAGCTTTGAAAGTTTCAAATAAGACAAAAAGAACTTAAAATTGGTGGTTATTCTCGAAATGAATGAGATGTAGAAGAAGCACAATTCATGAGAAAGTTGAATATAGGAGCTAGATAATACAAAGGTAAGTTATCATTCAAATGTTAATTTAATTGTGGTAGATTAGGTTATTTTTCTACTAAATTTCCATATGCAAAAAGAGAGAATAGTGATGATGAAAATAAAATCCCATAGATGTAGAAATTTTTAATACAATTATGTATTTTCGGATTCTCCTGATCTAACAATTTTATGCCACTATTAAATACAGAATCCTTCTACTTAAATCTTTGCGGAAATTTAATCGCCAATTTCAAACACATGAAGAAAGATCAATCACACATAACACATATGTTTTTACCAGTAAAGCATAAAGCTAAAAACCCCACTATCATATATTATGTATAAATCATGGATCATGAAACAATCTCACACAAAAATCTACTCCAAGAGCTCTTAGTACAATATACAATCGTCCCACAGTGTCATACAAAAATTGGCATAAACATGCACCAATTTACTGCCTCCTGAGAACCTGCCTCCACTGCGCAATCCTTGCTAATCACAATCCCTAAATGAATTCGATCTTGCCTTGCCTTGACTGCGCAAACATCATTGGCATCTCCAATGTGTGTTTGGTTGCACTTGTGCACCCACTATAGTCACAACTGATAGTCAAACTGTCCCTTTCACCTATCTCTCAATTGGGTCTCCACTGGATCTGACATACATGTAGTTAACAGTAGTAAATCTTCAGTTGCATGTGAGATCAATCCATGTGAATTAATTTAATATTTAATTCACTGATCTCTCACTAGTGTATCTTTAGTTACAACTAGCACAACTGAGTTAAACTATTTTACAACTCACATAACTACACATCCAACTTTGTTACAACTTTGTATCACTCAGTTACAACGAAGTCCACTAGCATGTCCGACCAACCAACCTTTGAACTCGAAATTCCTTCAGTTAACTGGTTTGCCACATTAGTTAACTGAAATCAAGTGCTTCAAGAGAATAGATTATTATTTATTGTCTAATTATTGTTAAGGGCTAACAATAATCGACATGCATTCTATTTTTAGACATGAATTCCATGAAACAACTTCACACATGCATTCCAAAAATAGACGCCCATCCATCCATATAATTTGCTCAACCATCTATAAATAGATTACTGCTAAAAATAGACTTTGATCCAAATTCTAAAAATAGACATATCACCTAAAAATAGCTAGCGGGCCCCACCTAGTGTAGGTGCTTAATTTTCACTAGGATCATCATCTTGTTGAATCTCAACACTCCCTCTCAACAAGAAAGGGATTATCCTTCACTTCGATCCTGTCTCTATGGTATTCGAATTTGCTCCTAGTGAGCGCCTTCATCAAAATATTTGCATCTTGATCTTCTGTAGGAATGTACTGAAGCAACATGATCTTCCGCAGCACACAATCTCTGATATGATGATACTGGATATCTATATGCTTAGTTCTATCACGAAACACATAATTAATCGAGAGTTTAATGCAACTCTGATTATCACAATGAATCACGGTAGGATCTAAATGAGAACTGAACAAACCGACCAGGATCTTCCTCATCCAGATAACCTCACATGCAGCTTGACTTGCTGCCATGTATTCCACTTCTGCTGAACTAAGTGCCACAGATCTCTGTTTCCTGCTGTACCAAGAAACAACTGTAGATCCGACACTGAAAACCCCTCCTTATGTGCTCTTTCTGTTTGTTGGGTTGCTTGCCCAGTCTGCACCTATGAAGCCATGCAACTTCACCTCATCTGTTTGTTTGTACCATAAGCCATACTCAGATGTGCCCCTGAGATATCTCAGTACATTCTTTTCTGCCTTCCAAAAGAGCTTGGAGGCTTAACCATCACTTGACTAAGCTGGTTCACCGCATAGCATATGTCCGGTCTTGTATTAACTAAATACATGAGCAAACCCACCAACTATCGATAGACAGTAGCATCCACTACCTCTCCAGATGTAGTATCCTCCTCTAGTTTCCTGGAAGAGGAGTATCCATGGGTTTGCAACCCTCCATGTGAAACTTACCGAGTGTCTCCCTTTCATACTTGCCTTGAGACACAAATAGTTCACCTTCTCGCTGCCATATTTCCAATCCAAGGAAATGGTGAAGGAGGCCCATATCCTTCATCTCGAACTCCTTTGCAAGGTCCTCCTTGCATGAGTGTATCAGCTGCTCATCACCAGTCAGTATTAAATCACCAACATAAAGAACAATGATTAAAAGCTTACCCTCCACCACAATCTGGTATAGGTTTGCATCCGCCTCACTCTTGGTGAAGCCAAGTCCGGTGAAATAGTTGTCGATCCGAGTGTACCAAGCACGGGGTGCTTGCTTCAGCCCATGCAACGCTCTTTTGAGTCTGCACACATGCGACTTGCTGCTGAAGATCTCAAATCCTTCAGGCTACTCAATGTACACTTCTTCCTCAATGATCCCATTAAGGAACGCAGTCTTCACATCCATCTGATGAATGTGCCAAACCATCTGCGCTGAGAGAGCAAGGTTGGTCCTTATGGAAGAATACCGTGCGACAGGTGCAAAGGTTTCTTCATAATCAATCCCCTTGATCTGTGAGAAGCCCTGGGCCACAAATCTTGCCTTATACTTCTCAAAACTCCCATCAGCAGCTTGCTTTACCTTGTAGATCCATCTTGAACCTACCACTGATTTATCAACTGGCCTTGGAAGAATTTCCCAAGCACTGTTTATGACAATGGATTCATACTCCTCCACCATTGCATCTACCCATGTGGGCTCCTACGCTGCTTCCTAAAATGAATATGGCCCTATCATAATACATTTTCTCATGAGAGCCATGTATCCAGTGAATCGGTCAGGAGACTGTCTCTGTCTGCGCTGTGAAATACGAAATCCTACATTCTATGCCGCATCGAGCTTCAACCTCTCAGCTTCTGCGGTACACCTTCTTCCAGTTCTGATGTTTGGCTCTACATGAGTGGACTCCTCCACTCCATGAACCTCCTCTTATGGCTGATCCACATCTAGAGACTCATATTTTGAAACAAGAAGTTCCTCCTCTGCATGTAAGTCTAGCTCCCTCTCAAACGAGAACTTCATGGCTTTCTCCTCATTGAATTTTATATCCTGTCGCACCACATTCATTTGACTGCTTGGCAAATACACATGATAATTATGGGGTGTTTTTGTGTACCCCACAAATATCCCAACTTCAACAGTTGGCTTCAGCTTCTTCCTCGCGTTCTTGGTCACATGCACATAAACAGATGAGCCAAAAATATTAAAGTGAGAAACATCCGGTTTCTTACGAGTAAAAGCTTCTTTAGGTGTACTCATTCCAAGTACTATATGAGGACAACGGTTTTGCACATAAACCGCAGTGTTGCATGCTTCCGCCCACAAGTGCATTGGTAGGCCCTGATCATGCAGCATAGCTCGTGCAACACCCACGATCATTCTGTTCTTCCTCTTCGCAACCCCATTCTACTATGGGTTATGAGGCACTATGAGTTCTCTTCGAATTACTTCTTTGCTACAAAAGTCTTTGAATTCATTCGAGATATATTCACCACCATTATCACTCCCCTGAGCCTTCACTTGCTTCCTCAAATCTTTCTCCACCAATGCTTTGAACTCACAGAACTTTGAGAATGTTTGATCTTTCTTCTGCATGAAGAAGATCCAACATCTACAAGAATAGTCATCAACAAAAATAACATAATACCTGTGTTTTTCTATTGAAACAACTAAGAATGGCCCACACACGTCTATGTGAACTCTCTCCAGGATCACCGAAGCACAAATCTCCTTTTAATGAAAGGTGGTCTTCACAAACTTACCCATAGTACATCCCTTGCACTGATCTATCTGCGCAAGTGTACCCTTGGGAAGTCCAGTATAAAGATGCTGCAAAATCTTCAGGGAGCCATGGTGAAGATGGACCAATCGCATGTGCCATATTTCGCCCTCATCCCGGCTCACCACTTCTTCTTCTTTGCCCACCATTGCAGCGCAGCCATCTACCTCCAGCTTGTAGATATTCTTGACTCGAATCCCTATCCTCTTGGTTTGACCCGTTGTTTTATGTCGCAGGAAAGATTTTCCATCACTGAAAACAACATCATAACCTCTGTCCTCCAACATCGCTACTAAGACCAAGTTTTTCTTTAGACCTGGAACATGCATAATATATTTCAACAGAAATGGTTTACTTGACTCCCTCTCAAAGGTAATGGTAACAATGCTGGTCGCACTGTATCGTCCATCGTCGCCCATCTCTATATGCATTTTGAGATCTTTCTCCTCCAAGTCACTTAAAAGCTCCTTATCTCCTGTCATGTGGAAGGAAGCACCACTATCAAGATACCACACCGATCCCATTGCGCTTGAAACCAATCATGCGATCAAAGAGAAATCAAGTTCAAATTGCGATGCAAAGGCCTCACTAGCTGCAGCTCCAACAACCTGCTTGTTCTTATTTTTCTGTGGGCAGTTATTGGCGAGATGCGCATGTTCGTGACAATGAAAATACTTCACCTTGGACAAATCCAGCTTCTTGCCTTTAGCCTCAGATTTTGAATGGGATTTCTTCCCCTTCCCTTTCCTTGCTTTGGCAACCAAAGCACAATCCTCTTCATCATCATGCTTTAATGAAGAGACATCTCTGGTGTTCCACCTAAACTCCTCCTGCACTAGATCCAACCACAGTCGTTCCCAATCCGACAATTTTTCCTGTCTGTTGACAAAGTCTTGATAATTGTGCCAACTCTTGGAAGTCCCAAGAGAGCTAAGCTCACCAAATCATCATCAGCAACCGTGATTCCCACACTCCCCAGTTCACCCCGACATTGGACAAAATTTGTGAGATACTTAGGAATATTGTTTCCCTTTTCCATTTTGATCTTTCTGAGTTTATCCTTCAGCGCCAAGTTACTATGGTCGTTGTTGCTTTGGAAAAGATCTGTCAAAGCCTTCCACATTGCAAATGGAGTGGCTTTCACATGAAGGCTGGAGACAATATGGTCTCTCACACCATCCAACAAAATCCTTCTTGTCTTCAATACTTTCTTTTTCCAGGCATCAAGTAATGCAGCATCCGTCGAAGTGGGCTTAGGAACATCGTTGTCGATGAATTCCTTCAAGCCATTATCTTCAAGCACCACCTCCATCATATCCTTCCGTGCAATGTAGTTCGAGTTTCCCTCGAGTGCATACTCTAAACCGCAAACCATTGAAATACATTTCGATGTTTACTCAACTGTAGCACCAAGAAATTCTTGTAGCAAATTCGAATTGTTTCCACCAACAAACTCAGCTACTACTTCAATATTGCAATCTTCTTTGCTCTGATACCATGTAGAAATTTTTAATACAATTATGTGTTTTCGGATTCTCCTGATCTAAAAATTTTATGCCACTATTAAATACAGAATCCTTCTACTTAAATCTTTGCGGAAATTTAATCGCCAATTGCAAACACATGAAGAAAGATCAATCACACATAACACAGATGTTTTTACCGAGAAAGCATAAAGCTAAAAATCCCACTATCATATATTATTTATATATCATGGATCATGAAATAATCTGATAAAAAACTCTACTCCAAGAGCTTTCAGTACAATAATCAATCGTCTCACACTGTCATACAAAAATTGGCATAAACATGCACCAATTTACTGCCTCCTGACAGCTTGCCTCCACTGCGCAATCCCTGCTGATCACAATCCCTGAATGAATTCAATCTTGCCTTGCCTTGACTGCACAATCCTCATTGGCATCTCCAATGTGTGTTTGGTTTCACTTGTGCACCCACTATAGTCACAACTAATAGTCAAATTGTCTCTTTCACCTATCTCTCAACTGGGTCTCCACTGGATCTGACATGCATGTAGTTAACAGTAGTAAATATTCAGTTGCATGTGAGATCACTCCATGTGAATTAATTTAATATTTAATTCACTAATCTCTCACTAGTGTATCTTTAGTTACAACTAGTTACAATTAGCACAACTGAGTTGAACTCACTTAACTGAGTTAAAATACTTTACAACTCACATAAATACACATCCAACTCTGTTACAACTTTGTATCACTCAGTTACAACGAATTCCACTAGCATGTCCCACCAACCAACCTTTGAAATCGAAATTCCTTCAGTTAAATGGTTTGCCACATCAGTTAACTGAAATAAAGTGCTTCAAGAGAATAGATTATTATTTATTGTCTAATTATTGTAAAGGCTAACAATAATCGACATGCATTCTATTTTTAGACATGCATTCCATGAAAAAACTTCGCACATTGTTAAGAAGGTAAATCCTCTCTGTGGACAGAGACGATCCATCTAGCCCTAGAGTGGGTCTAGAAACAAAGAGACATGCTAGAGTGTTGATTCCTAATTACTGAATGAAAATAGGACACAGTAGATCGACCTACCTGGAGTCTAACGCTGTCGTCGTGGCTGTAGTGGTGGTGGCCTCTCGCTCCTGCCTTGGCAAGTCACAATCCTTCCGTAGTCATGCTCGGATACCTGCACATAGAATAGTAGACAAGAACAACATATGACATTAGAAATTCACTCATAAATACTAGCCAGTCAAAGAGGGCTAAGCATATTGCATTAAACATCTAACATAATACAAAATGGGAACCAAACAATAGTCACATATATGTATTGATAGAAGGAATAGTTACAACCAATGCTTTGACGTCGCAGTCTCCTCCAGCGGGGTTTAGCCGAAGCGCGTCTTAGATGCTCGTCAGAGAATTTGGACGGGATGAAGGCATGGAATTAAGCTCTCCCAGAAGGCATGGACTCAAGCTCTCTCAATGTAATTCCTTCTTATTCTATCTCTTCAATAGTTCAGTTATAGTATTTTCAATTCTCCAAGTTCAGCTAGCTTATGCAAAGAGAGATAGCTTCTTTTTATAGAGGAAAAGGAGGAGGTTAGGATCCCTACAAAGGTGGTAGGGAGGCCTATCCTTTAGGGAGTTCCCATAAGAGGTGGAAACCATAAACTAAAGGAGGGAGTCCATGGTTTATTCAGTTCAACCACTCCCAATGACTCATCCTCGAAGTTGTTTGAGTGGAATCTCCACCTCTATTTTTTTTCTTAGTTCCATAAAAATCTCAGCACGGGTGGCTAACTGAGACAGAGCGCCAGCTGGCACGGGGCCCAGTGTTAATCTTCCTCTTCAGCATAAGGGCATAACTGACTACTCGCGCTAAGGAAAAAACAAGGGTTTTTGAGTCTCTACTAAGGGAATTGTCAACATAAGGAATATTACTCTCATGTAAAGGGATACAATGATGGTCTTTTCAAGGCATGACATTGCTTATTGATCACGGAAATGACCCTCCAATGGACGAGATGGGGATTGCAGGGACAGTGAAAAAATGTTGTGTAACAGATGCCCCCTAAAGCATTAGGTTCGAGGGAGAGGGAGCGGCGAAATGATTTATGAGAACGTGTTCGAACCAAACACCGTTGTCGAAAAACCTGCAATTAAAAATACAACTGATATCTATGATACATGAAAATGTGGTATGGGCACAACCATCCATAATAGAGTACATAAAAACTGAGATCCAAGGTATGGACGCAGCCATCCAATAGTAAGAATCAACAATTAGACTCAGGTATGGTCGCAGCCATCCTATCAAAAGAGTCATGCAATAAGTCACGATAATCCACACAAATATGCAGCCTGGATTTTATCAGATAAAACCTAGGCTCTTGCGCTCCATCTCGACCCGAACAAGTACAAATTTAAGCATGAAAATATATGAGCTGAAGTCAAACATGCAAGAAAATCACCTGATTACCAGCCAATGATGAAAGTTGTTAACAAGTACGAGAGAAACCACTAATAATGACAATGGCTCTCATGGTACAACTGGTACAATCCATGGAATGTGAACAATGATCTGGCATCGAACATCTGCAGAATCACTCGATCAAAGGCCAATGATGTGGACCTTGCGTCGAATGCGAAAAACTTGCCATTAAGGCATGCAGGCTCCAAGGTACCAAAAGGGAGTCTCTAGATCAAATTCCTGGATAATGAGCTGAAGTCGACATGAAGTGACCTGATCGAAGGTGGGTCATAATGTTTCTCACATCATCGACATGAGATAGAGGAACATGATGATAGTGAATCAGGACCAACAGAGAATCAAAGGGAGGTTGAAAACTACAGAGGCAAACTTCTCATGAACATATCAGCGACACGACACTAGATTTGGCAGTTTTTGACATCAAAGGATCTGAGGTCATGATGACGTGGATAAGATAAAATAAGAGGTCAAAAGGGATTACCCAAACCCATGGAGGAAAAAGTGATGAAATGAGATGTCCCCAACCCAACACGAATGCAGACAAGTGCCATGTTCAAGAGCGACATACTGCCAACATAACTAAAACTTGGTTCCATTTTCCCCCACAATTTCTGGCGAGTACCCCAATTATTTTTTAAAACAAGCTTGAAGGGGATAGCATATGCTTTTGCTGTAATTTTTTCCTTCGGAAAAATCCAACCTAGTACATTTTACGAGCCCTAGGAAGGAGGAACTCGAATAACGTCATGGTGACGAAGTCCGATGTCATGAGGATTTAACGAGTCTGACAAAGAGATAACTCGACATCTTTTCATGTTTAGAGAGTTTCAAAAGAAGGCAGAAAATAAAACTCCATGATGTCCCTTTTCGTAAATAGTCTCTCAGATCTGAAAAGGTAGAAAACAATATCTCAAAGAACCTCTTAGTCGCGATAGGCTAAGGTATTCCTTTTTCATAAATAAGCTATCCCAACCTAAAAAAGGGGTAAACATATATTGGGTAGATATCGCTTCGCAACCATTTAACAAGTTCGAAACGACAATAGTCTTGGAAATATTTTCAATTTTAGAGAGTCAGAAAAGAGCTGAAAGATGACTCCAAGTGAATTTTTCTTGTTTTTACCGAGTCCGAAAAAGTATAAAATTTAACTTGTTACTTCATCACTATGGCCTAAAAAACCTGTCGCTACACAAGAGACACGTGCAAAACCCATTTATTGAAAATAATATAATAAAATAATCGAAAAACATGTCTTAAAACCTAACTAGGGTTTTGAAAAGTTATAAAATTCCCAAAATGGTAAAAATAATTACTTTTCACTTTTTACCTCTTGTGGAGTAATAGTTACCCATTTTACGGTGTGATTTTGCGGCGACGATAGCGGACGATCCAGCAGACCAATCTCAAATCCGTCAGTTCTAGGTAAGAGCCGATATATCTCCCTTCATTTTGAGTCATATTTTACTCCCTACGACTTCCAATCTTGATTTTTGGGGGAGGAAATGCAAATTTTCGGGCACGACGGTTGGCGCGGGTTTCGGGCACGGACTCACGCCAATTGCCCCTTTTTCTGAACTAGGGTGCGCCCATTGGTGCGACTGTTCGGGAAACAATCGCGCCAACCACACAGACCATTTTTTTGCAAAAAATGCAAGTTAAATAACCAGTCTTTTACAAATCCAAACTTCAAAAATGGCTAATACTATCCATGTGAACATGTTTGAGGTAGAAAGCGGAAAAATGGTAATCGAATGGAAAGAACGGGAACACAACGAAGAGGACGAGCTTGCCATGGAAAATGAGAGATGCATGGAAGCTCTCAGATACTGTGGAATGAAGAATTTCTTTTTAACACCGTGTCTCCAAGCTCAACCGGAGCTGCTACAGTATTTGATCAGCATATGGGATGAGAATCAGGAAAAGTTTATCCTTCGAGATCAGGAACTTGAGATTGATTTTTATGATGTCTACTTCATAACAGGATTATCACGGAGGGGAGCAGCATCGATCATAACCGGCACCCAGCCTTGCATGGAGAGAATTTCCATGGTGATTGACATGGTATGTCTAGGGGCACGGAAGGGAACATGAAGTGGGAAAGTCGATATCTAGACTATCCCAGACTTGGCACTAAAAGTAGTGCTACATACCATCACACGAGCTGTCGGATCATAAGCACCGCACAAAGCAACAAAGACACAGTTGCTTCTTGCTGTAGACTTCTTGACACTGACCATCTACAACTGGGGAGAGGCCGTGTCAATAAACATGAAACGCTAGCTAACAAAATGCAAGAATACCAAATTGAAACAATTCGGTTATGGGTCTATCCTGGTATCATTCTTCCTGGAACGACTACCAATTTTTCAGCGTCAGGAGGTCATAGTCCCAACACCACCAGTGAGGGAACCATGGATGGCCCGAAGGGCATCTTTGATGCCAAGGGTAGGGGGCAGTCAACAAATGTCCTGGAGACCGGAGTTTTTTTATTGGCTCCGTCGACAGTTGATCGTCATGGAGGACTGGCCCTACTTTGGTACATATTTTACTGGTGATCCGAACCTACCATTCCCGGAGGGAGAGGATTGGGATGAATATTTGGTTAAGACTCATTTTTAATTTTCATGAGTGTTATGATTTTTTTTTTAAATTATGTATGTTCTGATGTTAAATCCATGCATTTGCAGATGTTGGCCCAGAGAGACCCGCGGGCATGTCTCTGATAGCGAGGCAAGTCCCTCGCGATTTTGACCCTCATGGCAAGGGAGGCGAGGATGAGGAGATTGTGCGCAACGTAGATGGAATCAAACGTGGAGTCCCAGACTATGCACGATTCAACGATGTTCCTCGTGATTACCAGAGACATACCGTAGGGGTGCCAAGCCACATTCACCGCTTACTAAGGCGGCTCGTATGGGCAGTGACATGCTACCATGAGCATCACGCCAATTAGACACCTAGGCTTTATATCTGCATATTTTGAGAGACATGGTGTCTTAGGATGTAACAGAAACACACATATTTTTTTGAATTTATGATGCACACCGATGCAAACACTCGATATATATAAATTTATTTTCCTACATGGATCTTTTACATATGATGATGATTTTACAAATTACGCAAATGTCTATCTAATACAATGTTAGCCACTGTATCAGCTAATGCATTCATTCATCTAGGAATATGTTGATATGTGATAAAATAAAAATGTCTTTCCAATAAATGAATACGTAAATAAAATCTCAGAATGTATGGGTTTCTAACTAAATAATGACCATTGAGTTGTAGAACAACAAGCTGTGAATCTAGATTTACAAGAAATGCACGTATGCCGAGGTTGATTGTCTTGGTTAATAGTTCAAGGACAACACTATATTCAGCGACATTGTTTGTATTCCGTCCTAGAAAAATACCTTGTAGTTCTATCAACTCACCAGTAGGATCATAGATTACCCAGGCTGCTGAAGACAAATTCCTAGTACTGCGGGAAGCACCATCTGCGAAACCGAAATAAGGGGTAACAAACATTTGCACAAATAAGAAAGACCCAATAAGCAGGAAAATGCTCGCAAAAGCACACCAAATAAAAACATGTACAAAAATGAAAAAAACACCTATGCACACAAATCATGCATGAATGACCCATGTATAATATTTTTTGAGATACAACCCATGTCTAGGATGTTCTAGAGGATGACCTTCATAATCAATGAGCTCACAGGCCCCATTCTGCAACACTCGTTTAATAATGTAAGGCCCATGCCACATGGGTTGAAATTTTCCTACCCCCAGCTTATCATGAGCTTGGTCATACAGGAGGACGAGATCTCCTTCAATGAAAGAACGAGGGGAAACTGATTGGTCAAAATGTGCTTTGACTCGCTTTTTATGTGCTTCAATAACCAGAGCAGAAAAGCGACAGGTTTCATCCAACCTTTCTAAGTAAAGGAGACACTCTTCTTCTGGTGAAGTGTTCGGCAATAATTCAAAAACCAACTTGAGCAAAGGTATTTCACACTCAATCGGAAGAGTAGCTTCTAGACCATAAACCAACTGAAAAGGGGTGAATCTGGTTGCACTCTTAGCTGAGGTTCGAGATGCCCAAAGAGCTGAAAATAACATGAGATTCAAATTGGATTTATGGATCCCAATCGTACGCTCAAGCATGGTAACAAGAAATTTGTTCATGGCTTGAACCTGGCCATTGGCCTGAGGGTAGTACGGCATTGAGATGTCGTGATGCAGACCCAACTTAGAAGTCAACTCCGCCACCATGTAATGTCGAAAATGGGAACCATGATCGGTAACGATGGCTTGAGGGACACCAAACCTAGCAATGATGCGATTGAATATGAATTGAGCAGCTATCTTACCATCAGTGGCAAGTGTAGGCATTGCTTTGGCCCATTTGGTGAAGTAGTCCATGGTTACGATAATATAAGCATGCCCCCCGGCCGAGTGAGGGTTACACATCATAAAATCGATGCCCCACTTCGCAAAGGGACCAACGGTAATGATAGGATGAATAGGTACAGGCGGCGCACGCATCTTGTGTTGATAAATCTGGCAATCATGACATTTACGAACCGCGACAATGCAGTCTTTGAAGATAGAAGGCCAGAAATAACCAACACGAAGAATCTTTTGTGTACTGGCATAACCAGACATGTGACTGCCACAGGTGCCACTGTGACAATCATTTAGGACTTTATCATCTTCCTCGAGAGTCAAACATCGACAGAGAATGGAATCTATTCCGACATGATAGAGTGTATCCCTAACTATATGATAAGGTTGCGACTGATGAAAGATGCGTCAGCGGGCATCCTTCGTCAACTTAGATCTGAAAGTAGAAGCCTGGAGATAAACGATGATATCACCGTACCACGGATTGAGGGTGATAATTAAAAAAAGCGTATCGTTTGGAATGTATTCCTCAGAACGAGAGAGAGGAGAGTTTGAAGGTAGGGAACAGATCAAACCAGCAAAGACTAATGATTTCTTCGACTTGGCAGCAGTAAATTCCAAATCGAACTCTTGGAGGATGACAATCCACTTTGAGTTTTGGCCCCCCAGCAATTGTCGAGACAATATATAGGTCATGGGGTTGCAATCAGAAATCAAAGTCACCATACGCAAAAGAATGTAATGACGAAAACACCGAACTTCTTAAACTGCATCTAACGCTAACTTCTCGACATGTGCATAGCATGTCTCAGGATCGAGAAGGTTACGAGACAAGTAATATATAACATGCTCGTTACCGTCATCATCATCTTGTACAAAAACCATGGAAATCATGCTGAAAGCGACAACTAAATAAAGGGAAAAATCACGATGATAGTTAGGAGGACGCAACAGAGGAGATTTCACAAGCAATGTCTTCAGGGCCTCAAAAGAATTTTGAGAAATCTCATCCCAACATAATGGGATGCCCTGCTTTAATAATCATTTGTATCCTCTAGCCAATTTTGCATAGTCAGGTATAAAACGGCGTAGAAAATTAGCCTAACCTTGCAAACTCTGTAACTGATGTAATGAGGAGGGAGAGGGGAGATTGATAATAGCCTCAACCATGAGTGGATCAAGGCGAATTCTGTCTTTAGACACGATAAACCTTAAGAGTCTACTGGAATCAACGCAGAAGACACACTTGTGCAGATTAAGTCGAATATTGTAACGTCAACAAGGAAGAAAAATCTGACGAAGATGGTCAGGATGGTCCCTACACTTAGCTGAATGAGCGAGAAGGTAATCCAGATAAGGTTGAACGATGTGACAAATATTGTGAAAATCATACGACATCGCTCGCTGAAATGTAGCGCCAACATTCTTTAAGCCAAAAGGGAGCTTCTTATATGTGAAAGTACCCCAAGGACAAATAAAGGCAGTCTTATGTTGATCAGTCGGGAGAATTTTAATCTGATTGTAACCAGAAAAACCATCCATGAGTGAAAAAATCTCACTCCCGGCACAGTCATCAATGATTTGATCGATAAAGGGAGTAGGATAATTATCCTTGGGACAAGTTCGATTAATATCACGATAATCATCGCAAACGTGAATAATTCCCTGTTTCTTATCTACGGGAACAATATTAGAGACCCATTCTGTCAAAGGAATCAGATAAATGAAACCAGCTCTCAGAAGCTTTTCAACTTCACCTTTAATGGCAAGAGCTTTTTAGGGTGCACCGGATGAAGATGTTGGCAAACAGGCTTCGAGCCAGGGTAAGTAGGTATTTCATGCACCACTATACTAGGGTCAATGCCGGGCATTTCTTCGTAGGACCATGCAAAGACATCACAAAACTCGTGAAAAAGGCTAGTATAAACTCGTACTTCATCAAAAGAACAAGTGACTCTGATATGGATGTTCTTGACGATTCCCGGTTTAACGGAAATGTCAATAGGCATCATTTGTGTAATATTACTTAGGTTACCTTCTATAAAGACATCATGTGTCAGAACAGGCATTTGAAGCGAGGAGAAGGTACCTGAGATGCGAAACGCTCGAGACAAGTAGACATGTCCCCGAGGCCAGGCATGAACGAGGAATGATGATGACCATTGTCCCACGGTAGACCCTAGAGAGACATGGTTTCCACGATGGCTTCATTAGAGGGAAACACTTCTTTCAAAGGATCAGGCGAATCTGAATCACCAAGCCAGGGGGATTGAGAATAAATTTCAATATACATGCTCAAAGGAGCATGATCAGAGGACGGAGCTTCTGAAACCGCGATGAGTTCACAATAATCAATCTCAATTTTACTCAAAGGCATCGAATCTCTGAAGGAATCGATCTGTACAGGTGAAGGAATAATTCATGGGTCATCGAACCGGGAGATCATATGGATCTGAACAGTGTTTGGTGGAGGAAGAGGAAAAATACCTATGAGGGAAGGATCTTTAAAAAGACATGGCCCTACGCTCTCGTAGGAAGTAGGAATTTGATCCACATATTGAACGTTGTTCTCGGAAGAAGAGGTGAAGAAGGACAATTGATCAACAGTAAAAATATTTCCTTCGTGTGGAAATTTTAGAACACGAAAGAGAGTGGATGGAACACATAACATGGCATGAGTCCAACTGCGACCGAAGAGGAGATTATAATTGAGTTTAGCATCAATGACTTCTACCTCGACATTGACTATCTTCCCTCTTATATTAATAGGTAAACTAGCGAGAACACCTAAAGGTTTTGATTCTCTTCCATCAAATGCTTCAAGGGCATTTGGTGATGAATTTAAGGCTGGAGAACCAATAGCTTTCTAGCACGAAGATGACATGACACAGGTTGGTGCACCTTCATCCACAACTTCTCGAAGGATGTCGAGACCATTAATAACAACTTGAATAATGAGAGCAATATGATGCGGAAGTCGTGGAACAAAATTCTCTAAATCAAAGGAAAGAAGGCTAGTATCGGCAGGATCAATCCCGCCAATCGCAAATAACAAAGATCTTTGTTGAGATAGAAAAATTTTAAGTACTTCTAACGCGGACATCGCGGATGGCACCTGAGCCAAATCCTCAGCAATATTGTAATGGTGAGCGGATTATAAGAAAACTTGAGGAGTACACCTTTGGATGGTGGCCATAAAACAGATTCAATATTGGGCCTTTCAATTTCAAAGGGGCCAGTAACAGGCGGAGGAGGATGACCATCAATGATTTCCTTCCCTATGGCCTGACGTGATCCAGTATAATCTTCCGACCGAGTAGCAATAGAAATGTCTGCAGAACCATTCATCATGAACACTTGAGAGCCAAACAGGGCAGAGGATTGAGGTTGCTCTACCATCTGAGTTTGCTGAGATGGAAAGGGTTCTTTAAGAATAGTCAGAGTTCCCTGGGTGCCTTTGAGCAATTGGCTCACCACAGATCATCTAGGACAGTCCTTGGTGAAGTGCTCATCATCACAAATCAAACAAGGGTACTTCGGTTTGCGTTGAGAACCATCGCCAGCACGAGGTTTCTAAGAATCCTGTTTCGGGTTATTGGCTTTGGCCTTACCTTTACCCTTCTTTTTACCTTTAGAAGCATTATCTGTAGGATTGGCCTGAATGACATTAACTTCTGCAGGTTTTCCAGAATTCAAAGTAGACTGAGAAGCAACATTATTGGAAGAATCAGACTTCGGCTTCCCAGAGTTTGAAGAAGAAGACTTTTGAGAAGTCTGAGACACAGAACCAATAATACCATCGATGGATGGAGTCGCTGGTGGTTTAGAAGTTCCAGGTTGGGGAGAATCAAGCAAGAGATTATATAATGCGCCAGACTAAGAGTACACAAGATCAAGGTACTGGGCGTAAGCAATGGCTTGTTCCTCGGTCACACATGCCCCCATAGCTATGTCTTTTGCAATCTGATTGACAAAGGAGGTGGTGAACCAATGAGTCAGAAGCTAATCAGGAATTTAAAATTTTATCATGCGATGACGACGTCGCCACTCATGAATATGATTCGAGATATGAGTAGCTCGGCCTTGTTTCAATGAAGTGAGGAGGTGCTTCCCGGTCTCATAACGGACTGGTAACTAAAAATGCGTAAGGAACGTCGTGGCTAAAGAATTGAAATCTTGGAAGACACCATGAGATAGCTCAATGTACCACTTTGCAGCGACACCAGTAAGAGTTCACTGGAAAAGATGGAGTCGAATAGAATCATCAACCCAAGAGTTAAAGGAACACCACAAATGGTAAGTCATAACATGCGCTTGGGGGTCTTCGCCAGATTTGCCCTCAAATTTAGGACAATCACCAGGAATCTTGGTCGGAACCGGAGGCCAATACGGGTTATGAAGAATATGGTCATTCGTTAAATTTGACGCATCAGGTAACTCCAACGTAGCAAGAAACGGTAATTGAGTGTTGAAAGTCATCGGAGGTCTTTGATAAGGACCCGTGTTTACATTCCACCCAGTCCGAGGGGGATTCTGTCCCCATGCATTCTGTCTCGGAGGATTCTGACCATAGGGGTTAGAGGCAGGATAACTCGATTGATACTGAGGTTGAGGACCAAGATACTGAGTCGGAGTAGACCATTGAGGTCCTTGTTGAGCAGCGTATGGAGTCTGCTGCGGAATGTAAGCATGGATTTGAGGTTGATGATATATAGGTTGATTTTGAGGGTAAGAAACCTAGGGCGCACTATATACCGGTTCATATGAACCTTGAGGGTAATAAGCGCCTTGTGGTTGAGCAGGCAGACCCAGCTGAGCAGGTTGAGCGGGCCACTGAGAGGGTAATCCTGGATAACTGTAAACAAGTAGAACTGGCTGCTGAAACGATGGAACCGGCTGAGGAGCAGGTTGAATCGGTTGCAGAGCTGGTTAAACCGAGTATTGAGGGCCACCAGGTTGTCCTTGTGGAAAATGTTGGCCCGATGGTTGCGATGGACCAGGTTGTCCCTGATAACTAGGTTGACCCGGAGGAGGAGCATAGGGTTGTCCTTGTGACACAAATTTTTGGCCATACGAAACATGTGGCGGCGGTTGTGGTGCCAAAGGTTTCCCTATAGCAGATATTTTTCCCCCCAGGAGCATAATATGGTCTTGGTTGATTCTGAGGTTGACCAGACGAATCGTAGGCTTGACCATGTTGGACCGAAGGTTGAACTTGTGAAGTTTGGCCTTGTAGACCGTATGGTAGTTCCTGTGGACCAGAGGCAGGGCCCTGCTGAGCTAAAGGTTGTTCCTATGAGGGTTTTCCTTGCAAGCCAGAGGGTTGCATAGTTAAAGTGGGTCCAAGATGAGGAACGGTCTGATAAGGATCATAAACAGCTTGATGAGGATCAATAGGAGGAAAATAGACAAGATTACCATACACATCATAATGATGCAGGAATGAATAAATAGGATTACCAACAACATCATAGTGATGGAATCGAGGATTACTAGGAGCTTGGAGCGGCTGGGAACCCTGAGAGCTCTGCTGTTGAACAACTAATAGATACTCTTCAAAAGTAAGGCCACTAGGAATCACGGGAGTAATGGAAACTGCACTAGAAGCAGGCGGGGTCTCCGCAGCACTAGATTGTGATCTACTAGGACCAGGATTAATAGGCCACGTAGGATTGAGAAAAATAGATCTGCGAGTGTGAAAATATCCCGACGAATGAGTGGTAACAACTAATGTGGATGAAGCCACACAGAGAGTCAGTTGGACTGGAACAGATGTAACAGTAACCGACGAACTAGGTGTCGAAGGTGATAGTCCTAATGAAGGGAGGACCAAACTCTGAGGAGGATTTAATGTATTGGATTGCGTTATGGAAGCAACACCAAACATAATCTGACTCAAGGACCTATATCCAGGTGGAAGTGACATCGATGGTGGAGAATACTGAGTAGAAACATGAGGGACATATTCTGGAAAAAGCTGATATTCTCTTGTAGAAACAGGCATTCCTTCACTACCAATAGGACTGGATGAATCCATGTCTGACTCCGTTGTAAGATCTTCGAAAAGACTACGAGGACTAGGAGGCACAATAGCAACAAAAAATGGCGAACCCGACGTAAGAGGAGGAAAATATCCCTCTTCCCAAAAACTAGACCAAGCTCCAGAAGGAGGCCAATTGAATTCAGCTGGCTCTTCAAGAGGAGATCGAGTAGCAAGAGGCGGGACAAATGGGAAAATAGGCTGTGCAAACTCGGCAAACCTAGTGGACTGAGGGGTTTCAAAAGAAACGTTCGGGAAAGAACTACCACTAGGAGGCAGTGAGGACGACAAACCTGGTGGTTCCGCCACCGTGACTATATATCAAAACAGAAAGGAAAAAAGATAACTAATTGAATGTTCCAAGATCAGAACTAAGGAAAAAAACAACAGGCCAAGTAATAAAACTCTTAACGAGTGTGTGATCGTAGGTGATTAATTTTATGACATTGAAACCATATTTTGTTGTTTCATATTTTAAGAGTCGAGAAACAGAAAAAAGACGACTCTAGTCACTTTTAATTTTAAATGAGTGTGAAAGGACAAGTGCTCGACGATCTCTTCTCTTTTTAAAGAGTCATGAAAAGATCAAAATTACTACTCTGGTACTCTAAGCAAGAGGGTATACCAGCTTTCCATGAACTACCATATACACCTTGGTGATCAAATGATAAAGAAATGACCAAGGACTTAACGTACGTGCAGGTAGTCTCCCCGAATGCTGTGTTCGGTGTATCACGGTTACAAGGCGGCAGACTCGGCTTCCTATGGATAAAAGGATTGCAATCTAAAGGGGTCTCCCTTTATATACTCGACGGTACGGGGAGCACAAGTCCGTACTAGCACTGTCTAAAGCCAGATGGCGAACGACAGCTACTAGGTTTTAAGACGTCGGAACACGTCTCTAGCCTAGACCACTAAAAATGTTTCATTAGGTTTCAATGCTTCCTTAGTTTAATTAAATTAATTTTAAAGTTGATCTTGGATTAGGTTTCAGTTTTAAGGCCTTATCAGATTTGGATCTCAAATTTCCTAAATGCAAACTATATGCAAATTAACATAATTTTCTATTCAATGAATGCTAGTTACGAGAAGGATAGAAATGTTTCAAACAATAGCAAATAATGAACGTATACAAAGAAATCCACTAATGCATCTAAAAAAATCAAACGAAAATGAAACTCTTTCCCAGACTATCAAATGCTAGTTATGCAAAAGAAAATTTCACTTTCGATGCAAAGAAAGAATGCAAAATATGTTTTTTTTTTTTTTTTTCAATGAAAAGAAGTACATGATGCACTAATTACATGAAAAATGCAAACAAACACTAGCTTGAGTATTGTGTAAGAATCGAAACCGGAAGATTAAATCAAATGTGAAGCAAACACAAAAAAGCACTCAAATTAATGCTGCAATCTTCCAAACCAAAAGAAAGTTTTCAAAACGACCTAAAACAAGCAATGTAATCTATGCTTGGAGCAACAATGAGAAGAATCAATCGAAAAATGAAACGATCCTTCAATCAAAGCAACCACTCAAAAGGATCAAGAAAACTTAGTGCAAACGACCCGAGAATGAGACTGACAATAATAAAAAAGACTTGATTTCCAAACAGAAATCTCAGTGCACCAAGACACTTGGAAACCCTAAGGCCTTAAACTACATGGATAAGAAGATGGACAAACGACTGAATAAAATCAAGTCGACAGCAGTCAAATCAGTCCCAAAGGAATAATTACACATAAAATAAACCCAGAAGCAAGCACAAATGACCAAAAGACTCATTAAGGAGGTCAAACCAAATCCTACAGGATTCAACGCAACTGTAAGGCTGTAATCCACGCCAAACAGGGGTTGGTGCGACTGCAACAAAAGCAAATTGTGCCAATTTGCGCGTTTGTTCAGACGAAAAGCGCACAAAGCCGGATAACTATGGGAAAGAGGGGAAAAACCAAAACTCAATGAGAAGAGGTCAATCTTGACACTCTGGAGTTGAACAGAGGATATAAACAAAGAAAGCAAACCAAAAAAAGACAGATAAGCAAATCAATGATTGAAAATGACCCAACAAGATGAAATGACAAACTCACACTATTCCCCAATGGAGTCGCCAATTTTTTAAGCAGGTAAATCCTCTCTGCGGACAAAGACGATCCCTCTAGCCCTAGAGTGTGTCTAGAAACAAAGAGACATGCTAGAGTGTTGATTCCTAATTACTGAATGAAAATAGGACATGGTAGATCGACCTACCTGGAGTCCAACGTTGTCGTCGTGGCTGTAGTGGTGGTGGCCTCTCGCTCCTGCCTTGGCAAGTCACAAACCTTCCGCAGTCATGCTCGGATACCTGCACATAGAACAGTAGACAAGAACAACATACGACATAATAACTCCACTCATAACTACTAGCCAGTCAAAGAGGGCTAAGCATATTGCATTAAACATCTAACACAATAAAAAATGGGAACCATCAATAGTCACGTATATGTATTGATAGAAGGAATAGTTACAACCAATGCTTTGACGTTGAAGTCTCCTCCAACGAGGTTCAGCCGAAGTGCGTCTTAGATGCTTGTCAGTGAATTCAGACGGGATGAAGGCATGGACTCAAGCTCTCTCAATGTAATTCCTTCTTATTCTATCTCTTCAATAGTTAAGCTATAGTATGTTCAATTCTCCAAGTTCAGCTAGCTTATGCAGAGAGAGTAGATTCTTTTTATAGAGGAAAATGAGGAGGTTAGGATCCCTACAAAGGTGGGAGGGAGGCCTATCCTTTATGGAGTTCCCATAAGAGGTGGAAACCATAAACTAAAGGAGGGACTCCATGGTTTATTCAGTTCAACCACTCCTAATGACTCATCCTCGAAGTTGTTTGAGTGGAATCTCCACCTCTATTTTTAAAAAACATTCCATAAATAGCTCAACGCGGGTGGCTAACTGAGACAAAGCGCCAGCTGGCGCAGGGCCCAGTGTTAATATTCCTCTTCGGTGTGAGGGCATAACCGACTACTCACGCCAAGGCAAAAACAAGGGTTTTTGAGTCTCTTCTCAGAGAATTGTCAACAAAAGGAATATTACTCTCATGTAAAAGGATACAATGATGTTCTTTGCAAGGCATGACACTACTTATTGATCACGGAAATGACCCTCCAATGGGTGAGATGGGGATTGCAGGGACAGTGACAAAATGATTTGTAACACACATGCATTCCAAAAATAGACACCCATCCATCCATATAATTTTCTCAACCATCTATACATAGATTACTGCTAAAAATAGACTTTGATCCAAATTCTAAAAATAAACATATCACCTAAAAATAGCCTGCGAGCCCCACCTAGTGTAGGTGCTTAATTTTCACTAGGATCATCATCTTGTTGAATCTCAACAATAGAAACAAACAAATAAAATATAACAAGAAGAAATCATTTTAGTCTAGAGAAGATAGTAGCTCTTCAAATGAAAGTGATGGATACACATCTAATGTTGACAATGAATAATTTATATCATATCCATGGATATTCAAGCTACTAGTAAATAAAATGAATACAATAAAAAATATAAAACATATTCATAGGATAATATATTGATGGAGAAGTAAACCTTGAAGTAGAACTCATTAGTTCCCTAGAATACATAGAATAACTTAGAGGCGATATCAAAATGAGGAATGAGATATTGTAGAAAAATGAGAAGAAAAAGAATCATGATCTAGATAAAAAAATAGTTTCCATCTTGAAGACTCAACTAGAAGAGGTAAAGAGGATAGAAGAAGTGGTAAGAAGCCAACTGTAAGAAAAGGAAGAAATTTGTGAGATTCTAGAAGTAGAAGTTATTTCCTTGAGAAAAGAACTAGAAAAGGAAAATGTTTAGCCGAATCAAAGCTTGAAATTTGGAAAAGGTTCTAAAGACTTAAATGGTATTCTAAGGTTGGACGTGGGTTTCTCATGTATTCCAGTGAGGTATTGAATTTATGCATTGTTTTTGTTTGGGCATGATTTTTATCTTTTAATTAATAAAAATTTATTATATTTCTTAATTTATGTCCTTAAATTTTTCTTTCTTTTTGTGACTAAGAATTATTTAAGGGACTTTATTTGATAGCCATTTGTCGTCTCTCCATAGCCTATGTAGAAAGGGCACATATCTGCTAACATATCCCATCTTTGTGTTAGCAACGAACCACCTGTCACATAATTTTTTCTCTGGGATTTGTTGTCAAGTCCCGCGAAGGTCGCAGGTTCGAAACCTGGATTGTTTTATTCTTCAAGACTCTCAGCCGGCAACATACCAACTGCCATTCATACCACTTATTGTCGTTGTTGTTGGTACCTACTCGTCCTTTCTTTACTATACAAATCCAATCACAAACAAGGCATAAAACCATCATAATTTTTCCATGGCTGGCACGATTATATATATATATATATATATATATATATATATAAGCAATGTCACCCACGAACATAAGAATAGTTGATTGCAAGTTGAATCCATCACGTGAAAATCGAATCACAAGTTACTAGAGTTTGATAAATTGGACAAAGGTATGTTAAATTTGGTTTATACTGAGTGAACAAAAAAGCAGAGAAGAGACAATGGACATACATATGTCTCTTTCCATTTCTTTATTCGCTTAATAGACATTGCATGTCATGGCTATGGTTAATAGTTTTCAGTTTTTCTCGTTTAAAACTTTCAGTTCCAGAGAAATTACATGATCTCAGTACCAAAGAAAATGGTGGTTATCCTCTCAGTGCCAAAGAAATTGCATGACCTCTCCTTAATTATCCCTATAGTACAATTTGCACTTTTGTTTTTTTTTTTGGTCCAATTTCAAATTCAAATTACGGTTTCACGAGTCAAACAGACTTATAATAGGTTCAAAGGCACAAATATAGTAATTAAAAACATTAAAACTTAATATTTAAATATATATATAATATTTAGTTATTTATTATTCTCTTAATAAGTTTTAAAAATTCAATGTACTATCACAAGATTGTGTAGAGGTAAAATTTTAAAATTTTGTACATTCATTTCTTTATAGATTTTACAGACTCGTACACTCCTGAATAATGCAAGGCTTTGAAAGCAGACTTGCCAAGAAATAGAGATGGAGGAAGATGACTATGAGGAAACAACACTTGACGATGTAAACCTTGAGGAAGAAACAAAATCAACAGAATGCTTATGAGGAAGATCATGCCAACGAATGTATTTAGCCAAGAGAAAAATGTGCACAACCATGAGAATAACTCAATGTCTTTGTCTTAATAGTCTACACAAATTTTATTATCCTTTAGAGTTGGCATTGGTGGTGTGACAATATATTACATAAGCATTATGGAATTTGCATTGGTGGTGTGATAATATGTTACATGCGCATATGGAATCAACACAAATGTTATTCTCCTTTACAATTGAAATTTTTGGCATGACAATATGTCACTTGCAACATGATGGAATCAACTATTTTCATTTCACTAATTTGAACTCAATGCATCTCTCCTCCCCATAGTAATATCCCAAAATGGAATAATGCATTGATACACAAACAGAATATTTGTAACATAGAAAATGGACATGTAAGTTTATGATCAACACAGATATAGACAGAATAGTTGAGCCATTTTATTATATAGGAGAAGATTCAGTTAAAAAATATACAAAAGATGAGTGAATCTAGCCAAAGAGATGGCTTAGAATCACCCGAAAAACATGCTGCAACTAGCACTACATAATTGGAGAGCTACTGGAAGAAAATACTGCGTTGTCCTTTCAGCAGAATATGAAAATATGACTGTAGGATGAAAATGAAAATGTAGATCTACGGAAATCTGGAGCTCTGATGATGCCAAGATTCAAGATCTGGGCTCTATGATGGATACCCAAGATAACCTGGAAAGGCTTTTCCATATCTACAACTTTGGAAAATCACCATCCTTGAGTCTGATCCTTTGATTGTTGGGTTATGCAGATATGAAGCTAGATATGACAAATATATGGCTGAAATATGTCACAAGATCAGATCTAAGCTTGAAGGGTTGATCTCTTCACTAGATCCTCAAGCTAGAAGCTCAAGATCTAGCTCCTCAATCCTCCAAACAAGGTTGCAGCTGCTGCTACACAGCTACTCATGAAAACTGCGCTGTAAAGGAAGGAGGCTCTCTTGCCTATTGCAAAATATGGTTATAAAGCTCAAAACTGATGGAAATAATGCATACAATGTGAAGGATTTGTCCTCCACTGGATTACTAGATGAAATGCTAACAACTTCCATTCTCCATTGGATCTACAAGACTCCACTGCGCAATTCCTGATGGGATTGCTGCTGCTGGGAGATGAATAATAGATGGTATGATGCCTGATATATATCTGAAGCACTAGAAGGCTGATCTTGAAGCTCAAGGTGATAGGATGAATCCTTCACCGGTTCCTCAACTGAAATATTGAAGGACAACCTCCTCCTCTCACATTGGTCTTCAGAAATGTGCAATTTCTGAATATGAATGTTCTACAGAAAGTAGGAAAATATATGTGGCACCAATGCCTGATGTAGAATGAAGTACAATCCTCTTCCAAGAGATCACTCAAGGAAAGAGGTGGGATTCCCGACTAGGAACACCCAGTGCTAAACAACACTTGAAATCTTAGCTAAACAATGAAAGAAAGCATGGAATGTCACATGAAAATTTTAGATCTAAATAGATCATACATCAATAATAATCTTCAACATATCTTCTATTGTGCCTTCATCTTCTTTATATAGATTATGAGCCTTCTCATGCCTTGGCCCTCCTCATAACTGTGTTGTACATGTGGACATAGGTCTCCATGTTGACTGTTGTCTTTTCATGATATCCATCATGTGTGAATGTGCTTATCACACCCTCCATCATGTGTGCATTAATGCACCACTTCATCATAAATGCTCTATGATATTACATTTGATTCCTTCCGAGATCTTAGTTGACTATATCAACCTCCATGATCTATCTCATTAATGAGATATGATCTCCACTCCTTTCACATTAAGTAGTTTCTCTACTACTCCATTATGTAGATATAGATTTGAAATATCCACATACACACATCAAAAGTGGATTTTTTTCATCTTTAAGGATTATGGGTCCCTCCACCCTTTCATTTACTTAATTAAGTAGGTTTATTAAGAACTCTAATATTCCAAATATCATATGAAACTTTGGGAATATTACAGCCCTCCCCGGAAAAATGTTGGTTGTCCTCAAGCAACTGAAAAATTGGATGCTACAACAAACATCCTCCCTCCAAATGGCATCCTCATCTGGAAGGCCTCCCCATCCGTCACAATGTGTTATGCATGTCCAGCTCCAAATATGCCTCTCTAGAATGTCTAGAATGGCTTCCAACTGAAAAGTTAGATACCTTTTTTCATCAATGAATATTCAAGTGGCAACCATATGATGAAAAAATATCTCCTCTACACGTGAGATACATAAGATGAAGTGGTTCATTCCCAAAGTGGAAAGTCCCAACTCATGAATTATCTCTCCAACCCATGATACATAGAGTAGATTACATCTATCAATTCCCTCATCATTAGCCCTGTTGGCCATGTAGGAATCAAACATCACATCATCATAGTGAAAAACAAGAAGTAGAGACATATGGGAAAACATGAAAAATGTCAAACCATATTCTCCTAATCACAACCAATGCAGCAAAGCCTTTTGCTGCCATGCTAATCATTGTGAAAACAAGTAAGAGAGCCATACTCTCTCAATAAAATCCACTGCAGCAATGTCTCTTGCTACCATACCACGTCATCATTGTACCAAAGGTAGTGGCCATATTCTCTTAAGAGAAGCCACCTTAATAAGGCATCTTGCTGCCCCATCAAATCATCATTATACCATGTACAATGACCATATTCCCCCAACAGAAGCCAACGTTGTAAGGCCTCCTGTTGCAATCCTCCAACAATGTCATGCAATGTATGGGAAGAATTCAGCCCATACTCTCCCAATAGTAACCATAGCAATGAGGATTCTTGCTGCCTCCTTGCATTATCATGATTCAAGTCATGGAGCAACAATATAGTAATGGACATGTGAGATGTCTCCTCAGCATAATACAAACAAGCTTCTTTATGCCACATCATGTGAGAGTTATGCTTTCTCCCAAACCCAAGTACACACATGAACATGAGATACATCCCAAACAGAAATACATGAAAATACACGAGTCATACCCTAAACAAGAGTAAATACATGGACATAAGATATGTCATGTGATGTCCAAACTCTCTCATCAACAACCAAAGTAACCATGCCATTTTCTTTTGCATTCTTCCAGTGATGTGTAAGGCATGAATCAGAAAATTATGACTCCTTGAGTGGTAACCATACTCACCCAAGAGCAACCAACGTAGCCATGCTTCTTGCTACCCTGTATCATAGATCTAAAAGTGGTTTGGAAACCCCTTGCTTCATATCATCAACCATTCATCCCAATGTGGATGATGGATCTCATTCTGCAAAAGCTTGGTATCCTCCCCTTGTAGGACACCAACCTCCTCAAACTGATGAAGAACTTTGCACTCCATGATATGTTGAAGTGCACCTCCAATGAGATCTCTCCATGAGATTCTCTTCTCCTCAATGGCCCTCAAAAACCAATAAGGTTATGGATCTTTTGCAAGTAGAAGTTTCTCTTTGAGCCGTGAGATGCTCATTGAGAAAGTGTCATCTAGAAAGGAGAAAATATTTCTCATCTCAAGATGTCTACCATCTATCATCTTTTCCTCCATTGCTTCATGAATGAAGCTGCCATATGATTGCTCCCATAAGGAATGGGTCCTCTTCTTTCCACTGCTGCTCATGGACATCATTGTAGATCTACAAGGTGATACATGTCCTGTCTCAAAGCAAGGTACAATGCTGAACTCATAGCTAGCCATTGTACATAGGATCATCCTCATCCCATCTTTAGAAATTCTACACTTCAAATGAAAGGGTTGAATGTAGTCCATCAATAATAAACTAGGATGGTTCTTCATCTCTTCCTTGATTAGATTAAGGGTCCTCTGTGCAGTGATATAATGCTACTCCAAATCAACATGATATTCTAACCCTTGTTCATGTAATAGCCCTAATGGCATGTCCCCATAAGTTTCAATAAGAGGTACTGATGAAAATGGATGCATACCTTGGATCAACTGGGATTTAGAAACATCTTGCAAGAACAAAAGATTTTATTTTTCTAGTGAAAAGGTTTCTCCAACTGCTGGTAAGAGTGATGGCTGCACTTCTACAAGTGTACCAGCGCTAGTATCTGTCTCCTCCTCCTCATGCATCTCATCAATCATGCATGGGGATCTAAATGTCAAGAATTCAAGACCATTTTGCAAGGATGCAAGTGATCCTCCTCTTGATGTAAGCACATCTACAACTGGTGGTGGTAGAGGCTCCTCCTCTTGAGTGATAATGAGAACATCTTCTCTTGAATATTCATGCACTATCTCCTTGAAGACGGGAGATGTTACTATGCGAGATGTCTCTGGTTTCTTTCTACCATACTTTTCCTTCAGTCTTTGAATAAAATCTGCATAAGATGATCTGGATTTATGCAGGAACACAACAGAATAAACATGTAACCATAAATACAGAGATGCAGCGGAAACAACACTTCATTTCATTAATATCAAAGAATTTGAATTTGCTTACGTACGTATCGGAAATAAAACTAGCTAGGTGCTAGTAGCTATCTTCAAGAAGAGATGTACAAGCATGGTCTCTTCCAGAATCGAAAGTTACAATGAGGTCGAGGCTATTTATTATTGGAGAACAATGAGAATCTCAAACATCCAAACCCAACTCTCAGGGAGATGAAGCAATTAAAACTATGGCCCTGCTTAAATTTATGTTTCAAACTTCCCAGTGAATGCAACCTTTGGGCATACCATTCTCACACACACATGGTACATCATTAGAAAGATCTATCCGAGGACTACAAATTTTGCCATGAATTTCCATTCTAGAAAGGAATGATATTCGCCTGAGGCGCGATGCCCAAAAAACGTCGTTTAGGGCCTCAAAATGGCTCTGAAAGTTTAGGACCCAAAAAAACTGCTAAAAATAGTAAGTTGTGCCGAAACTGAAAAACTGAAAGAGGCAATGGTGGGGCCCCAAGTGGAATAGGCAGTTTGCCACCAATATCCACCTGGATCATTCCCCCCCCCCTTAAGAAGTAATGGTCCCCATTGCGTTGAGTTCTTCCATGAGATGAGGAAACTTCTGTTGAACTTGGTCCCTGGTGAACCACTTGCCTTGGTGCAGGAGTTGGCCAACTTTGACAACCCGATACAAATGGATGTTCTGTTGGCGAGTGCTCTTTATTTTCATGTCCCTGATACAATCTGTGGTGGCCTGTTCCATGCAGTCTGGGTTTAACTCTGTTGGTGTGAGTTGTTCTGCAATGTCTGAGGTGTCCAGTAGAGGTGGGAAGTAAGGACGAAGGCGATCCACATTGAAGACTGGGAGTAGACCAAGGAATGGTGGAATACTGAGCTCGAAGGCATTGTTCCCTATAGCCTTGGTGATGGTGTATGGCCCGTATCGGAGTGGGCGAAGCTTGCGGTGGGGTCCAGTGAGGTGCTCCTTCTGCAAATGTAGCCATACTTTGTCGCCCACCTGGAAGTTGTGTGGCACCCGGTGTTGATCATGGTGTTGCTTGTACTTGGCATTGGCTCTGTCCAATATATCATGAACCTATTGGCGGATGTGTTGAATGTGCTCGATGAAGCTACTTGCTTTGTCAACTTTAGACTGGACATGAGATGAATCGGCCTGAGCAGCTGCAAATGGTATGGCTACGTCAATAGGACATAATGGCTGGAATCCCAAGCCCACCTGAAAGGGGCTATGGCCGATTGAACTGTGGAGAGCCCGATTATAACTATGTTGTACATATGGGAGGCTCTCGTCCCATGTACATGGATGCTTTGAATTGTACATGCGCAGAATGTGTACAAGCATTCTATTGACGACCTCTGTCTGGCCATCTGTTTGGGGATGGAAAGCTGTGGACTTGGTGAGCTTGGTATCCAACATTGACCAGAGGCTGGACCAAAATGTGCTGAGGAACCTGCTATCTCGATCAGATATGATAGACTGTGGGATCCCAAAGTGCACCCACACTCGTTCAAAGAAGATTTTAGCAGTGGCTTCTGATGTGATATTCTTCTTGCAGGCCGCCATGATGGCCATCTTCGAGAATCTGTCGACGACCACGAAAACACAGTCATTTCCTTGCTTAGTAGAAGGCAAGCCCGACATGTAATCCATGGAGATGGATTCCCAAGGCCGACTAGGGGTAGGTAGCGGAGTATATAGGCCTTGCTTCTTGATGGTCGGTTTGGCAATGGCACAAGCAGTGCAGGATCTGATGTGCTTCTCGACATCCTTTCGAAGATTCGGCCAATATAAATACTTCTGCAGGATTGCTACTGTTTTCTCGACCCCGAAATGCCCAGCGACTCGACTGTAGTGTGCTTCCCATATCATCTTGGCACGCTCGCTTGAAGGAACACAAATGTGTCCTAGGTGACATAAAAGTGAATCTTGGAGGTGAAAATTTGGAACTTGCGTACCCCCCAAGAGTGCCTTGTAAGTGTGGCCGAATTCTAGTTCGCTCTCATAGAGAAGCGGCCAATCAGAAGTCTCATGCCCACAAGAGTTTAGCACGGTGGTGAGCGCCACGATCGGTGGTCGACTGAGGCAGTCTGCAACATTATTGGTGCTACCCTTCTTGTACTTGATATTCAAATGAAACTGTTGCAGATATGTAGACCACTTCTGATGGCGATCATTCTGCAACTTCCCTTGTGTCTGTATGAATTGCAAGGGCCGGTGGTCTGTGTGGATGATTGTTTCCTTCCCCAAAATTTAATGCTTCCATTTTCGACAAGCTTGAACAATGGAATACATTTCTTTGTTATAATTGGGATACTTGCGAACTGTGTCAGACAATGTCTCATTGTGATATGCCATTGGATGTCCCTATTGAGTAAGAACTGCCCTAATAGCATAGTCAGAGGCACCTGTCTCGATCTCAAATGGTTGTTGCAAGTCTGGTAATGTGAGCACTGGGGCAGAACAGAGGCGATTTTTCAATTCTGTGAACGCCTTCTGTTGAGGTTCCGACCAAAATAATTTTTCTCTCGCTCCTCCCTTGGTGACTTGACTCAAGGGCCAAGTGATATGAGAGAATCCCAACACGAATCTATGGTAGAAATTAGCAAGACCTAGAAAGCTACGAAGCTCTGTTATAGTGGTTGGGGCTGGCCAATCCCGAATGACTTGGATCTTGGCTGGATCCACATGCACCCCCCTTTCATCAATAATGTATCCCAGATATTGAACCTGGTTCATGCCAAACGTGCACTTCTCCAAATTGGCACACAACTTGTGTTGCCTCGGTGTTTGGAGGACTTGTCGGATGTGGTGAAGGTGCTCTTCCCAAGTCTGGCTGAAGATCAGAATGTCATCCAAGTACACCACTAAAAATGAGTTGGTGAATGGCCGCAAGATGTCGTCCATCATCCTCATGAAGGTTGCGGGAGCATTCGTCAACCCGAAAGGCATGACCAGCCATTCGAAAAGGCCTTCCTTGGCTTTGAAGGCAGTCTTCCACACATCGGAAGGTTCAATTGGTACCTGGTGATACCCAGACTTCAGGTCGATCTTGCTGAAATATTTTGCACCTTTGAGTTGGTCCAGAAGGTCATCAATCCGTGGGATTGGGTACCTATTCCGAACAGTGATCTTGTTCAGCGCCCGATAGTCAATACAAAGTCTCCACGTCCCATCCTTCTTCTGTACCAACACGATCGGGCTCCCACAGGGCGATGAACTTGGTCTGATGTGACCTTTCTACAACAGCTCCTGAATATGCCTCTTGATTTCATCATTCTCCAGAACAGAGCGCCGATAGATCGGTCCATTAGGTAGCGGCGCACCTGGGGTCAGATCAATCGGGTGCTTGACCTGACAGTGCAGAGGAACCCCTGTGGGTGAGGTGAATATGTCCCCGTGCTCCTCCACAACCTTATCCATTTGTTGTTGTTGTGCAGAGGAGCCCTGTCTGGAGGTCGTGGCCACAGTCTTCTTCTTGCCCTGGGGGCGGATCATCAGGAAAACGAATTTCCTGGTTTGGGAAATGAGCTTACTACATTGTTTTGCAGTAACCAAAGAGATAGCGGCAGGAGGTGGTACCTCTGGTATCCTATACAACTTATTTCCCAAAGTAACAATAACAGCACGAGGTCGAGACTCATACACAGCATGACGCTTCCACAAGTATGGTTGTCCTAATAATACATTAGAAACATCAGTAGGAGCAACGTCACATAATACCTCATCCGTGAAGGGCTTGATGCTATAGGGAAGGCGGCACTGCTGGCTGACGCAGAGATCTCGTCCTTGGTGAAGCCACCCAATGGTGTATGGATTTGGGTGAGTTGTGGTCAGAAAGCCCAACCGCTTCACGGCGTCTACTGAAATGAGGTTCTTTTGGCTCCCATTGTCGACAATGAACTGTACAGGGGAGCCCTTTACCCACATCTGGGAGTGGAAGAGACGTTCCTCCTCCTCTAAATCTTTCGGTTCCTCCTTATGGATCTTTGTAGTGGCAACAGTGGCGTTGGGCTCCGCATCAATAATCTGTTTCACTTTTTCATTCCCCTTTTCAGGTTCTGATTCGGAATCAGAGCATGCATCTGATTCAGAAGCCCTCATCTTGGCCACTAGTGACTGCTTGGCCCGACACTCACTTGTGTTGTGAGTGGAGCTCTTATGGAACTCACACCACTTTCCCGTGTCCTTCTTTGGCTTTGTGGTGTTGTTCTTTTCTTGTGGCTTCGACGGGTTGTCTTTAGCCACCATGCCTTGGCTCTTTCCTTTGTTCTGCGGTTTGGAAGCACCTTTCCCTTGCTTTTGATTCGCAGATCCAAAGTCTCGCTTCTTCTGTTTGAATTTCTGCTCAATCTTGGCAGCATACCGGTATGCCGTACCAAGCGAAGAGATGTCGAGGAACTCCATTTCCTCCTGAATGTATCTGTGCAGACAACTGCGATACTTTAGCACCAAATGTTTCTCTGAATCTTTGATACCCAACTTTGTGCGCAGGGTATGGAACAGATTCGTCAGCTCGTGCACATCTTGATCCCTTTGTTGTCGCAGCGTGGTCCATTGTATGTACTTGTCCTCATAGCTCCCCACGGGATAGTGTTGTTCCTTGACGGCGTCTCGGAAAGAATTCCAAGTTGGTACGGCCGAGAACAGAGAGGGTTCTGTCTGGTCCTTGTTCTCACAGTAGGTTTCCCACCAGTCCTTAACATGGGGGTAGCTTTGAGGAGTGCAAAAATAATCTTCTCCCGGTCTGAAAAGTCATGAACCGAGAAATATCCTTCTAACAGATTCAACCATTTATCTACAGCATCTGCATCTATTTGACCCTCAAATATGGAATGTCAAAATTTACTTGTACCTTAAAAGGAGTCGCGCCTCCAGAGTGGCTGCTGGATGCAGATGCGCCGCCGGTGGGTAGCCGTTGAAGGATCTGAGCAAAGTTATCCATCATCACGTTCCTTTGTCTTTCGAGGGCCTCCTCGAGCAATATTTTGATAGGATCTCATGCTCCCTCATCTTTCTTTTCGTCCCCCATGGGCGTCCGTCGAGGTTTGCGAGGCTGATCTTGCAAAGGTTCCACCAGATCGAGCCCTAGCTCCTTATACCCCGACCTCGTTGGGGACATGCGAAGAAGGATCGAGAAAAAGCAGACCGCTCTGATACCACTGATCCGGATTTATGCAGGAACGCAACAGAATAAACACATAACCATAAATACAGAGATGCAGCGGAAATAACACTTCATTTCATTAATATCAAAGAACTGAAATTTGCTTACAGAAAGAATGGAAATAAAACTAGCTAGGGCACTGGTAGCTATCTCTGAGAAGAGATGTGGCGGCTACAGGCCTCTGAACTGAGTTACAATGAGGCTCGAGGGCCTATTTATTATTGAGAAACAATGGAGAACCCTCAACATCCCAAAAACCTAACCCTAGGAGATGAAGCGCCAAAATTATGGGCCCCGTTTGGGTAAATTGGTGTTTCAACTTCCCAGGGACGTAACTTTGGCATACTATCTCCGTTTGACGCACATGATACATCATTAGAAAGATCTATCCGAGGACTACAACTTTTGCCACGAATATCCATTCCAGAATGGAATTATTTTTGCTGGAGGCGCGATGCCCAAAAACTAGGTTAGGGCCTCAAAACGGCTCACGGAAGTTCAGAAGACAGAAAAAGCGCAAAATAGTAAGTTGTGCCGAAACTGAAAAATTGAAAGAGGCAATTGTGGGGCCCCAAGTGGAATAGGCGGTTTTCCACCAATATCCACCTGGATCATAAGCAGATGCTTTCATGTGTGATAGGTGACTAAACCACCATTTTCTTGCTTCACCATCAAGGTGCAGCGCTGCAAACTCCACAACCTCTCTTTCTGATAAAGGATATTTCAGAAATAATGTAAATAATTCTTCCCTCCAAGCCCTTAAGGTGCTTGTGGAAGATCCATCATATGTAGGAAAGAATAATATATGCCTCTTTCTTCTATTGTTGCTTCTGGATCTCCTCTCTTCTTTGAGTTGCAGAAAATTTTGGAGACAGAGAATGTCCTTCAATGCTCTAGGTTGTGGCTTGTATTCATAGATATTCACTTAGGGTCTCATGCCCCAAGCCTTCATCATATTCAGACCAGTCCTCTTTCTAAAAGAAAGTGGATCTAGTGGAATAATGTGAAGCTCTTTGCTTCTCTAGTCTTCTTTGTTGCTGAAAAGAAGTGTTGGGACCTTCTCCATCTTGAAACCTTCTTGAGTTTTCTCTTTTCCTTTCTCTTCTTGCTTCATTGATCTCCTTAGAGAGATCCTTCATAGATCTAAAGGAAGATGAGGAAAAACTTGATCCCTCCATAGTATATCTCTACTATCTATTTTTCTTATGTTGTCAAAATTTCCACAAGCTAAGCCAAAGATCATGCTCTGATACCACTGTAATATCCAAAAATGGAATAATGTATTGATATACAAGCATAATATTTGTAACACAGAAAATGTACATGTAATTTTATGATCAACATAGATATAGACATAATAGCTAAGCTATTTTATTATATAGGAGAAGAATCAGTTACACAGTGTACAAAATATGAGTAGATCTAGCCAAAGAGATGGCCTAGAATCACCCTGGAAACATGCCAAGTAGGAATTGCGTAACTGGAGAGCTGCTAGAAGCAAATACTGCGATGTCCCTTCAGCAAAATATGAATATATGACTGTAGGCTGAAAATTAAAATGTAGATATATGGAACTCTGGAGCTCTGATGATGCCAAGATTCAAGATCTGGGCTATATGATGGATACCCAAGATAACCCAGAAAGGATTTTCCAAATCTACAACTTTGGAAAATAAGCCTCCTAGAGTTTGATCCTTTGACTATTGAGTTCTGTAGATCTGAAGCTAGATCTATCAAATAGATGGTTGAAATATGTCACAAGATCAGATCTAAGATTAAAGGGTTGATCCCTTCTCTAGATCCACAAGCTAGAAGCTCAAGATCTAGATCCTCAATCCTCCAAAGAAGGTTGCAGCTGCTGCTACACAACTGCTCGTGAAAACTATCGTGTAAAGGAAGGAGGCTCTCTAGCATGTTTTTAAGATATGAAATAGAGCTCATAAATGATGGAAATGATGTATACAATGTGAAGGATTGGTCCTCCACTAGATTACTAGCTGAAATGCTAGCAACTTCCCTTCTCCCTTGGATCTACAAGACTGCACTGCACAATTCTTTATGGGATTGCTGCTGCTGGGAGACAAATAATAGATGGCCTGATGCCTGATATAGATCTGAAGCTCTGGAAGGCTAATTGTTACACAACATTTTGTCACTGTCCTTGCAATCCCCATCTTGCACATTGGAGGGTCATTTTTGTGACTAATAAGAAGTGTCATGCCTTGCAAAGACCATCATTGCATCTACACAACATTTTGTCACTGTCCTTGCAATCCCCATCTTGCACATTGGAGGGTCATTTTTGTGACTAATAAGAAGTGTCATGCCTTGCAAAGACCATCATTGCATCCCTTTACATGAGAGCAATATTCCTTCTGTTGACAATTCCGTGAGCAGAGCTTCAGAAACCCCTGTTTTTGCCTTGGTGCGAGTAGCCAATTCTGCCCTCGTGCCAATGAGGAAGATTAACGCTGGGCCGCGTGTGATTTGGCGCTCTGTCCCAGTTATCCACCCACGCCGAGCTGTTTATGGAATGTTTTTTTAAAATAGAGGTAGATATTCCACTCTAACAACTTCGAGGATGAGTCATTTGGAGTGGTTGGACTGAATAACCACAGACTCGCTCCTTTAGTTTATGGTTTCCACCTCTTGTGGGAACCTCCTAAAGGATAGGCCTCCCTTCCACCTTTGTAGGGATCCCAACCTCCTCCTTTTCCTCTATAAAAAGAAGCTATCTCTCCTTGCGTAAGCTAGCTAAACATGGAGAACTGAGTATACTATAGCTGAATTGTTGAAGAGATAGAACAAGAAGGAACATTGTTGAGAGAGCTTAAGTCGATGCCCTCATCCCGTCCGAATCCCCTGATGAGCATCTGAGATGCGCTTCGGTTGAACCCCGCTGGAGGAGACTGCAACGTCAAAGCTTTGGTTGTAACTCTTCCTTCTATCAATACATATACGTGACTATTGTTTAGTTCCCATTTTGTGTTATGTTATTTGTTTAATGCAATATGCTTATCCCTCTTTGACTGGCTAGTAGTTATGAATGAAGTTATTATGTCGTATGTTGTTCTTGTTTGTTGATCTATGTGCAGGTATCTGAGCATGACTGCAGAAGAATTATGACTTGTAGAGGCAGAAGCAAGATGCCACCACCACTACAGTCGCAACGATAGCATTGGACTCCAAGTAGGTCGATCTACCATGTCTTCTTTTCATTCAGTAATTAGGAACCTACACTCTAGCATGTCTCTTTGTTTCTAGACCCACTCTAGGGCTAGAGGGATCGTCTCTGTCCACAGAGAGGATTTACCTACATAACAAATTGGTGACTCCACTGGGGAACAATGTGAGTTTGTCGTTTCAGCTTGTTAGGTCGACTTCGGTCATTGATTTTCTTATCTGTCTTTTTCTGGTTTGCTTGTTTTATATCCTCTGTTCAGCTCCAGAGTGTCAAGATTGACCTCTGCTCATTGATTTGTGGTTCTTTATTTTTCCCATAGTTATCCGGCTTGGCGCGCTTTTCGCTTGAATAGTCACGCTGATTGGCACAGGGTGCTTTTTTTGCAGTCGCGCCAACCCCTGTTTGGCGCGGATTATCGCCTTACTGTCACGTCGAGTCCTGTAGGATTTGGTTTGACCTCCTTGGTGAGTCTTGTGGTCAATTGTGCTTGACTCTGGGTTGTTTTTGTGTAATTGAGCCTTTGGGACTGTTTTGACTACTGTAGGCTTGTTTTTCTTAGTTGTTTGTCTATTTTCTTATCAATGTAGTTTAAGGACTTAGGGTTTCTGAGTGTCTTGGTGCACCGATCCTTCTGTTTGGAAATCAAGTCCTTTTTATTGTTGTGAGTCTCATTCCTGGGTTGATTGTGCTAAGTTTTCTTGATCCTTCTGAGTGTTTGCTTTGGTTGGATGATCATTTTATTTTTCGTTTGATTCTTCTCCTTGTTGCTCCGAGCATAGATTACATTGCTTTTTTGGGTCACTTTGAAAACTCTCTTTTGGTTTGGAAGATTGCAACATTAGTTTGAGTGCTTTCTTGTGTTTGTTTTGCGTTGATTGAGTCATTCAATTTTGATTCCTACATTCGCAATACTCAGGCTAATGTTCATTTTGTTTTTCATGTAATTAATGCATTATGTGCTTTATTTCATTGGAAAATCAAAAAAAAAATTATTGCATTCTTTCTTTTGCATTGAAAGTGAAAGTTCTTTTGCATAACTAGCATTTGATAGTCTAGGAAAGAGTTTTTCATTTTCGTTTGATTACATTAGATGCATGAGTGGATTTATTCGCATATTCTTATTGTTTGAAATATCTCTATCCTTCTCATAATTAGCATTCATTGAATGGAAGATGGTATTCTTTTGCATATAGCTTGCATTTAGGAAATTTGAGATCCAAATTCGGTAGGGCCTTGAAACTGCAACATAATCCAAGATCAACTTTAAAATTCATTCAATTAACCTAAGGAAGAATTGGAACCTAACGCAACATCTTTAGCGGTCTAGGCTAGAGACGTGTTCTAACGTCTTAAAACCTAGTAGTTGTCGTTTTCCATCTGGCTTTAGACAGCGCTAGTACGGACTTGTGCTCCCCGTACCATTGAGTATATAAAGGGAGACCCCTCTAGGTTGCAATCCTTTTATCCATATGAAACTGAGTCTGCCGCCTTGTAACTGTGATACACCGAACACAACATTCGGGGAGACTACCTGCACGTATGTGAAGTCCTTGGTCATTTTTCTTTCATTTGATCACCAAGGTGTATATGGCAGTTCACAGAAACTTGGTACACCCTCTTGCTTAGAGTACCTGAGTAGTCATTTTGGTCTTTTCACAACTCCTTAAAAAGAGAAGAGATCGTCGAGCACTTGTACTTTCACACTCATTTAAAATTGAAAGTGACTAGAGTCATATTTTGCCTGTTTCTCGACTCTTAAAATATGAAACAACGAAGTCCAGTTTCAATGTCATAGAATTAATTGCCTACGATCACACACCTATTAAAAGTTTTATTACTTGGCCTATTTTCATTTTCATTATATTTTGATCTTGGAGTCTTCGATTGGTTATCTTTTTTCCTTCCTATTTTGAAATACAGTCACAGTGGCAGAACCACCAATTTTTTCGTCCTCACTGCCTCCTAGTGGTGGTTCTTTTCTGGACGTTTCTTTTGAAACTCCTCAGTCCACTAAGTCTGCCGAGTTTTCGCAACCTATTCTCCCATCTGTCTTGCCTCTTGCTACCCGATCTCCCCCTGAAGAGCCAGTTGAGTTCAATTGGCCTCCTTCAGGTGCTTGGTCTGGTTTTGGGGAAGAAGGATAATTTCCTCCTCTTACGTCGGGATCACCATTTTTAGCTGCTGCTGTACCTCCTAGTCCCCGTAGTATTTTTGAAGATCTTATGGCAGAGTCAAACATGAATTCATCCAGTCCTGTTAGCAATGAAGGAAAGCCTATTGCTACAGGAGAATATCAACTTTTTCCTGAAGATCTCCCTCCTGTTTCTACTCAGTCTTCTCCATCATCGGTGTCGCTTCCGCTTGGATATAGGTCTTTGATTCAGATTATGTCTGGTGTTGCATCTATAGCACAATCTAGTACATCAAATCCTCCTCAGAGTTCGGTCCTCCCTTCGTTAGGACTATCACCTTCGACACCTGATTCGTCGGTTACTGTTACATTTGTCCTAGTCCAACCTACTGTTTGTGTGGCTTCATCCACACCATTTGTTACGACTCAGTCGTCAGGATCTTTTCACACTCGCAGGTCTATATTTCTCAATCCTACGTGGCCTGTCAATCCTGGTCCGAGTAGATCACAATTTAGGTGCCACAGAGACCCCACCTGCTTCTAGTGCAGTTTCCACTGCCCTAGTGATTCTTGGCCGCCTTACTTTTGAAGATTATATGTTGGTTGTTCAGCAGCAGAGCTCTCAGGGTTCTCAGTAGCTCCAAGCTCCTGGATATCCTTGATTCCATCACTATGATGTTGTCGGTAATCCCATTTATTAGTTTCTGCATCATTATGATGTATATGGTAATCATGTCTATTTGCCTCCTATTGATCCTCATCAGGCTATTTATGATCCTTATCAGACCGTTTCTCATCTTGGACCCACCTTACCTGTGCAACCCTCTGGCTTGCAAGGACAACCCTCATCGGGACAACCTTTGGCTCAGCAAGGCTCTACCTCTGGTCCACAGGGACAACCTTTCAGTCCACAAGGCCAACCCTCACAAGGTCAACCTTTTGTCCAACAAGGCAAACCCTACGATCTGTTCGGTCAACCTCAGAATCAACTAGGACCATCTTATGCTCCTGGGGGGCAAATCTATCTGCCACAGGGACAACCTTCTACACCACAACCGCCACCACACGTTTATTCTGGCCAAAACTTTGTGCAACAAGGACAACCCTACGCTCCTCCTCCTGGTCAACCTAGTTATCATGGACAACCTGTTCCATCACAACCATCGGGTCAACCTCTCCCACAAGGCCAACTCGGTGGCCCTCAGTATTCAGTTCAACCAGCTCAGCAGCCGATTCAACCTGCTCCCCAACCGGTTCAATCGGTTCAGCAGCCAGTTCTACCTGTTTATCCAACTCATCCAGGTCTACCCGCTCAACAGCCCGCTCAACCTGCTCAGCAAGGTCTGCCTGATCAACCACAAGGTGCTTATTACCCTCAAGGTCAATATCAGCCAGTATATAGTGCACCCCAAGTTTTTTACCCTCAAAATCAACCTTCATTGGTGTATCATAAACCTCAAATCCATGCTTACATTCCACAACAGACTCCATACGTTGCTCAACAGGTACCACAATGGTCTACTCAGACCCGGTATCGTGGTCCTCAACCCCAGTATCAATCGAATTATCCTGCTTCTAACCCCTATGGTCAGAATCCTCCGGGACAAAATATATGGGGGAAGAATTCCTCTCAGACTGGGTGGAATGTGAACACGGGTCCTTATCAGAGACCTCCAGTGACTTTTAATACTCAATTACCATTTCTTGCTACGTTGGAATTACCTGATGTGTCGAAGTTAACGAACGATCCCATTCTTCATAACCCATATTGGCCTCCGGTTCCGACCAAGATTCCTGGGGATTGTCCTAAGTTTGAGGGCAAGTCTGGCAAAGACCCCCAAAGCGCATGTTATTACTTACCACTTGTGGTGTTCCTCTAACTCTTAGGTTGACAATTCTATTCGGCTCCATCTTTCCCAGCGAACTCTTACTGGTGCCTCTGAAAATTGTTACATTGAGCTATCTCGTGGCATATTCCAAGACTTCAATTCTTTAGCCATGGCATTCCTTACGCATTTTCAGTTACCGGTCCGCTATGAGACTGGGAGGCACCTCCTCAATTCATCGAAACAAGACCGAGCGACTCATATCTCGGATCATATTCATGAGTGGCGACGTTGCCGTCACATGATCAAATTTGAGATTCCTGATCAGCTTCTGACTCATTGGTTCACCACCTCCTTTGTCAATCAGATTGTGAAAGACATAGCTATGGGGGCATGTGTAACTGAGGAACAAGCCTTTGCTTACACCTAGTACCTTGATCTTGTGTACTCTCATTCTGGCGCATTGTATGATATCTTGCCTGATGCTCCCCGACCTGGAACTTCTAAACCACTAGTGACTCCATCTGTCGATGGTATTATTGGTTTCGTATCTCAGACTTCTCAGAAGTCTTCTTCTTCAAACTCTGGGAAGCTGAAGTCTACTTCTTCCAACAATGTTGTTTCTCAGTCCACCTCAAATTCTGGTAAGCCCGCAAAATTTAATGTCGTTCAAGCCAATCTGGCGGATAACGCTTCTAAAGGTAAAAACAAGGGTAAAGGTAAGGCCAAAGACGATACCCTGAAATAGGATTCTCAGAAACCTCATGCTGGCGATGGTTCTCAATGCAAGCCGAAGTACCCTTGTTTGATTTGTGATGAAGAGCACTTCACCAAGGAATGTCCTGGACGGTTCGAAGTGAGCCGGTTGCTCAAAGGCACCCAGGGGACTACGGCCATTCTTAAAGAACCTTTCCCATCTCAGCAGACCCATATGGTAGAGCAACCTCATTCCTCTGCCCCATTTGGCTCTCAGGTGTTCATGATGAATGGTTATGCAACCGTTTCTATTGCTACTCGATCGAAAGATTATACTGGATCGTGTCAGGAAATGGGGAAGGAGATCACTGATGGTACTACTCCTCCACTTGTTTATGGCCCTCTTGAGATTGAAAGGCCTAGTGCTGAATCCGTTGTACGACCACCTTCCAAAGGTGTACTCCACAAGTCTTCTTACAATCCAAATGCTCGTTCCGCTCACCATTACAATATTGTTGAGGATTTGGCTCAGACATCGTTTGGGATGTCTGCATTAGAAGTACTTCAGAGTTGTCCGTCTTAATAGAAGGCTTTGTTGTCTGCGATTGGCGGGATTGATCCTACTGATACTAGCCTTCTCGCTTTCGATTTAGAGAATTTAGTTCCACGACTTCCGCATCAGATTGCATTGATTATCCAAGTTGTTATGAATGGTCTCGACATCCATAGAGCACTTGTGGATGAGGGTGCATCAACCTGTGTCATGTCATCTTCTTGCTGGAAAGCTATTGGTTCTCCAACCCTGAATTCATCGCCAAATGCCCTTGAAGCATTTGATGGAAGGCAATCAAAGCCTTTAGGTGTTCTCTCTAGTTTACCAATTACTTTGAAAGGGAAGACCGTCAATGTCGAGGTAGAGGTAGTGGATGCCAAACTAAATTATAATCTTCTCCTCGGTCGCAGTTGGACTCACGCCATGCTGTGCGTTCCATCCAATCTCTTTCGTGTTCTGAAATTTCCGCACGAAGGGAAGATTGTTACTGTTGATCAATTGTATTTATTCACCTCTTCTTCCGAGAACAACGTTCCGTATGTGGATCAGATTCCTACTCCCTGCGAGAGCGTAGGGCCGAGTATTTTCAAGGATCCTACTCTCATGGGTATTTTTCCCCTTCCTCCACCAAACACTGTTCAAATCAATATGATCTCTTGGTCTGATGACCCATGGATTATTCCTTTTCTTGAACAGATTGATTCTTTTGGAGCTTCGATGCCATTGAGTCCGATTAAGATTGAATATTATGAACTCGTTGCGACTTCAGAAACTTTGTCCTTTGATCATTCTCCTTTGAGCATGTCGCTTGAAATTTATTCTCAATCACCCTGGATTGGTGATTCAAATTCACCTGATCCTTTAAAAGAAGTGTTTCCCTCCGATGAAGTCATCGTGGAAACTATGTCTCTCGAAGATCTGCTGTGGGACGATGGTCATCATCATTCCTCGTTCATGCCTGGCCTCGGGGCCATGTCTACTTGTCTTGAGCGATTTGCATCTTAGGTTCCTTCTCCTCCGCTTAAAATTCCTGTTCTGATACATGACGTCTTTACGGAATGTAATTTGAGTAATATTACACAAACGATGCCTCTTGACATTTCCGTTAAACCGAGAATCATCGAGAACATCCATATTGGGGTCACTTGTTCTTCAGATGAAGTACAAGTTTACACTAGCCTTTTCCGCAAGTTCCGTGATGTCTTTGCATGGTCCTATGAAGAAATGTCTGGCATTGATCCCAGTATAGTGGTGCATGAAATTCCTACTTACCCTGGTTCGAATCCTGTTCGCCAGCATCTTCGTCCTGTGCACCCTAGAAAAGTTTCTGCCATTAAAGGTGAAGTCGAAAAACTTCTCAGAGCTGGTTTCATTTATCCGATTCCTTTGACAGAATGGGTCTCTAATATTGTCCCTGTAGATAAGAAACATGGAACCATTCAGGTCTGCGTTGATTATCGTGATATTAATCGGGCTTGTCTCTAGGATAATTATCTTACTCCCTTTATCGATCAAATCATTAACGACTATGCTGGGAGTGAGATTTTTTCCCTCATGGACGATTTTTCTGGTTATAATAAGATTAACATTCTCCCGACTGATCAACATAAGACTGCCTTCATCTATACTTAGGGTACTTTCACATATAAGAAGCTCCCTTTTGGCTTAAAGAATGTTGGGGCCACATTTCAGTGATCGATGTCGTATGCGTTTCACGATATTCGTCACATCGTTCAGCCTTATCTGGATGACCTTCCGGCTCATTCAGCTAAGTGTATGGACCATCCTGACCATCTTCGTCAGATTTTTCTTCGTTGTCGACGCTACAACATTCAGCTTAATTCGCACAAGTGCATCTTCTGCGTTGATTCCAGTAGAATCTTGAGGTTTATCGTGTCCAAAGACGAAATTTGCCTCGATCCGCTCAAGGTTGAGGCTATTATCAATCTCCCCTCTCCCTCCTCATTACATAAATTGCAGAGTTTGCAAGGGAAGGCTAATTTTCTACGTCATTTCATAACTAACTATGCAAACGTGGCTAAAGGATTCACACGATTATTAAAGCAGGGCGTCCCATTCTGTTGGGATGAGATTGCTCAGAAGTCCTTTGATGCGCTGAAATCGTTACTTGTCAACACTCCTCTACTGCGTCCTCCAAACTATCATCATGATTTTTCCCTTTATTTAGCCGTCGCTTTCAGCACGATTGCAGTGGTTCTGGTAAAATACCATGATGACGGTAACGAGCATGTTATCTATTACTTATCTCGTAACCTTCTTGATCCTGAGACACGTTATGCACATATCGAGAAGTTAGTGTTAGTTGCGGTTCAGGAAGTTCAACATTTTCGTCATTATGTTATTTTGCGTACTGTGACCATGATTTCTGATTGCAACCCTATGACCTATATATTGTCTCGACAATTGCTGGGGGGGAAATACTCGAAGTGGATTGTCATCCTCCAACAGTTTGATTTGGAATTCCCTGCTGCCAAGTCGAAGAAATCATTAGTCTTTGGTGATTTGATCTGTTCCCTCCCTTTAGACTCTGCTCCATCTCGTTCTGAGGAATACATTCTAGAAGATACGCTTTTCTTGATTAGCACCCTCGATCCTTGGTACGGTGATATCATCCTCTATCTCCAGACTTCTACTTTCATATCTGAGTTGACGAAGGATGCCTGCCGACACATCCGACACCAATCGCAACCTTATCGTATAGTCAGAGATATGCTCTATCGCATCGGAGTAGATTCCATACTTCGCCGATGTTTGACTCTCGAGGAAGCTGAGAAAGCCCTGAATGATTGTCACAGTGGTGCCTGTGGCGGTCACATGTCTAGTTATGCCACTACACAGAAGATTCTTCGTGCTGGTTATTTTTGGCCTTCTATCTTCAAGGACTGCATTATCGCGGTTCGTAAATGTCATGATTTCCAGATCTATCAGCGCAAGATGCATGCGCCGCCTGTACCTCTTCATCCTGTCATTACCATTGGTCCCTTTGCGAAGTGGGGCATCGATTTTATGACATGTAACCCTCACTCGGTTGGGCGGCATGCTTATATTATCGTATCTGTTGACTACTTCACCAAATGGGTCAAAGCAATGCCTACACTTGCCGCTGACGGTAAGAGAGTTGCTCAATTCATATTCAATCACTTCATTGCTAGGTTTGGCGTCCCTCAAGCCATCGTTACCAATCATGGTTCCCATTTTCGGCATTATATGGTGGCGGAGTTGACTTCTAAGTTGGGTCTGCGTCACGACAGCTCCACGCCATACTATCCTCAGGCCAATGGCCAGGTTGAAGCCGTGAACAAATTTCTTGTAGAAATTCCTTGAATAAATCACTTATTCAACCGAGATTCTTCTGATCACACACTATTTTAACTTCATGCACAATACAAAATCTCTTCTACCATTGATCATCACATGCGGAAATAAAATCAATTGCATGCACACATTAAAGCCATAAAAATTCACACATATGAACACAGTATTTCATGGGAAAGCTTAAAGTTGAAAACCCCCAACTATCTGTATATTATACATGCCATGGAGATCATGTAACAATCATAGTACAAAGCTCTTTGCAAGCTCTCATGCACTACCTCCCATGCTACACACTATCAAGCTAGATCTAGCAAAACTCATGCTCTAACCTTTAGCCACTTGATAGCCAACCTGAATTGCTTTTTCAAGCTATGGGATGGCCTCTTTATATAGATAAACCACCTGGCTTGAACTGCACAATCCTCATGGGTTACTCCACCCATCTGTGTGTTGCAAATAGCAATAGTATAGTCACAACCGATAGTTAACCTGCTCTTTCACCTATTTCTGCACTGGTCTCCACTGAAACTGTCCATGCACTGAAGTTAACCGATGTATTCTTTAGTTGATTTATGATTTTATAATTAGTGAATTAATTAATAATTAATTCACACCACTCTCACTAATTGTATCTATTAGTTAACTTGGATACAAAAAGCTCAGCTATGTTTAGATTAGTTAAACTGAATACAACTCCACTAACTTCCTCAATCAACTCCACCAAACTTTGTCACATGAGTTCTAACTGAAGTCATCATGCAATAGCTTCACTTAAACCCTAGGAAAAGCGTATTTCCTTCTGTCAGCTGCATGTGCCACATCCAGGCATCAAACTGAAGTGCTCAAAGAGAATAAGATAATGTTTAGAGTCCAAATATTATTAAGAGCTAATAATATTCGACATATCTATTTTTAGCCTGGCAGTCTAAAAATAGAAACCACCCATATGTCTAAAAATAGAGGTCCATCTATTTTTACCAACATGACCAACCATCCATAAATAGCATCTCGCAACTTATATATCATGATCCATATGTCTAAAAATAGACATAGTCTAAAAATAGACTTTGCGACAAAAATCACCTGTGTGGTCCCCCACCTAGTTTAGGTGATCACTTTCCAACTAGGATCAGGAAAGATGTTTTAGGATGCCTCCTTCACTGTTTCTTGTTGCCATCTTCAACACTCCCTCTCAACAAGAAAGGATTGTCTTTGCATGCAACATGCAACTCCATGCATTCACCCTGCAACCTTCACAAGCGCCATGCAGCTCCATGCATGCGACATGCAACTCCATGCATTCGCCATGCACCCTTTGCATGCGCCATGCAAACTCATGCATGCACCATGCAACTCCATGCATGTGTACCCACCAAGCGCCATGCAACTCTAACACGGCTGAACCTGACTCTGAAACTGAATAGGCTCAAAAAAACTCAATCAGTCTGATGAATCTATCATCAAAGTCTTCGAATTCTGCTGGGCCCAATTGCATATGTCATCAGGAACCACTGCACTATTGAACTCTTGCACCCATGCACTCTGCACTTGCTGTCAACTCTGATTCGCGCTCCAGTATCCGACACTGTCACTTTGATCTGCATGCATCAATCCAACTGATCATGCTACTGCTGCACTGTGGGCACCTCGTAGCCAGGTTCAATTCATGAGATCCACACCATCTCATGAATCACACTTGAGAAAATCTCCTCTTGGGATTACTCATGCATGTTGCCCCACCTCTCACCTAGTAGTATAGCTGCATGCACTCCCTCTGCCCATCTGGCACGAAATTTCTCTGCATGAGTGGTTGCTCCCACTCCATGATCCTCATCTTGTGGCTACTCCACATCCCAAGGTTCACTCTTACCTGCATGCAAATCCAGCTCCCTCTCAAGCTTCAATTGCATGGCTTTCTCACACTTCCCAACAGTAGGAAGCTTCGTAGAAATCCCATCTACAACAAATCTATAAAGATTCTTTTGCATCTCCAATTGTGGCTGCTCCACAACCTTCTGAGACTGCTTCTCACGCTGCATGTTGAGAGGCTCCCTCTCAACCACCAAGTCACTAACCTTTGCTTTTCTCCTCAAAGCTTTGCATGCATCTTGTACCTCAGTGCATGTAGATTCTTGGCTCGCGCACATTGCAATTGTCCCGCCTTTGCAAAATTTTCTAACAAAAAAAGCTGATTTTAATTCGATGATATCTCCCTCATCCGAGCTCCAATTCGACCGATTTTTTTTTTCAATTTGGGTATTGTTTCGCAAGGAATCCAAATATGTTATTTGTTTCTGAAAATATTTCACCAAAAATTTTCAGATATTCCCTACAAACTCGCGCACCCCAAAATTCTCGCTCTCATTCCATGTAGAAAATTATATACAATATGCATGTATATTTCCGGTTTTCTCCATCTTTATGTTTCTTGAGTTTATCCTAAAACTCAACCGCTTCAATGCTTTGCAATTGCTCCAATGATCAATATAGATACCATGTAGAAATTTGAATAATTCCGGATTATTCTGCGAGATTCTCTGATCACTATTTTAACTGCCACTATCAGAATCTCTTCTACCATTGATCATCACATGTGGAAATAAAATCAATTGCATGCATACATTAAAACCACAAACAATCACACATATGAACACAGTATTTAATGGAAAAGCTTAAAGCTAAAAACCCCAACTATCTGTATATTATATGTCATGGAGATCATGTAACAATCATAGTACAAAATCTCCTCACAAGCTCTCATGCACACCCTCAATTGCTACACACTATCAAGCTAGATCTAGCAAAGCTCATGCTCCAACCCTTAGCCACTTGATAGCCAGCCTCTATTGCATTTTCAAGCTATGGGATGGCCTCTTTATATAGATAAACCACCAGCCTGAACTGCGCAATCCTCATGGGCTTACTCCACCTATCTGTGTGTTGCAAATAGCAACAGTATAGTCACAACTGATAGTTAACCTGCTCTTTCACCTATTTTAACATGGTCTCCCTTTGCAGAAGTTGTCCATACTTGAAGTTAAGCGATGTATTCTTTAGTTGATTTATGAGTTTATAATTAATTCACACCACTCTCACTAATTGTATCTATTGAATTGTGGATACAAAAATCTCAGCATATGTTTAGATTGGACGAATACAAAATCACCTAGCTAATCAAACTCTATAACTCATCTTTTGTGAGTTCCTAGCAGAAATCTCAATAATATCACTTCACACTTAAACCTAGGAAAAAGCATCTTACCAACAACCTATTTGCATGTACCCATCCGGGCATCAAAGCTAGAGTGCTCGAGAATAAGATAATGTTGAGTCAAATATTATTAAGAGCTAATAATATTGTTATATCATTACTATTTGTGATCCAGTAGAAACCACCCATATGTCTAAAAATAGAGGTCCATCTATTTTTACCAACATGACTAACCATCCATAAATAGCATCTCGCAACTTATAGATCATGATCCATATGTCTAAAAATAGACATAGTCTAAAAATAGACTTTGCGACAAAAATCACCTGTGTGGTCCCCCACCTAGTTTAGGTGATCACTTTCCAACTAGGATCAGGAAAGATGTTTCAGGATGCCTCCTTCACTTTTTCTTGTTGCCATCTTCAACATTTCTTGCCACCATGAGTCAACGTACGATTGGGATCCACAAATCCAATTGGCATCTCATGTTATTTTCAGCTCTTTGGGCATACCGAACTTCATTTAAGAATGTGACCGCATTCACTCCTTTTCAGTTGGTTTATGGTCTGGAAGCTACTCTTCCGATTGAGTGTGAAATACCTTCGCCCAAGTTGGTTGTTGAATTACTATCGAACAATTCGCCAAAAGAAGAGCATCTCCTCTACTTAGAAAGGATGGATGAAACTCGTCGCTTTGCTGCTATGGTTATCGAAGCACAGAAGAAGCAGGTCAAAGCTCATTTTGACCAATTGGTTTCCCCTTGTTTCTTCGTTGAAGGAGACCTCGTCCTCCTGTACGACCAAGCTCATGATAAGCTAGGGGCAGGAAAATTTCAACCCATGTGGCATGGGCCCTACATTATTAAACGTGTGTTGCAGAATGGGGCCTATGAGCTCATTGATTACGAAGGTCATCCTCTAGAACAACCCATAAATGGGTTGTATCTCAAAAAATATTATGCATGAGTCATTCATGCATGACTTGTGTACATATGTGTCATTTTTATTTTTGTACATGTTTTGGTTAGGTGTACTTTGCGAGCGTTTTTCCTGCTTATTGGGTATTTCTTATTGTGCAGATGTTTATTACCCCCTATGTCGATTTCGCGGATGGTGCTTCCCGCAATACCAGGAATTTGTCTTCAGCAGCCTGGGTAATTTATGATCCTACTGGTGAGTTGATATATCTGCAAGGTATTTGTCTAGGATGGACTACAAACAATGTCGCTGAGTATAGTGTTGTCCTTGAACTATTAATCGAGGCAATCAATCTTGGCATACGCGCATTGCTTGTAAATCTAGATTCACAGCTTGTCCTTCTTCAGCTCAATGGTCATTATTTGGTCAGAAACCCTTACATTTTGAGATTGTACTTACGTGTTCATTTGCTGGAAAGACATTTTTATTTTACTACATATCAACATATTCCCAGGTGAATGAATGCATTAACTGATACAGTGGCTAACATTGTATTAGATATAAAGTTGCGGAATCTGTAAAATCATCATCATATGTAAAAGATCCATGTAGGAAAATAGATGTGTGTGTATATATATATATATATAATGTTTTCATTAGTGTGCATCATAAATTAAAAAAATATGTGTGTTTATGTTACATCCAGAGACATCATGTCTCTCAAAATATGCAGATATAAAACCTAGGTGTCTAATCGGTGTGATGCTCATGGTAGCATGTCACTACCTGTACAAGCCGCCTCAGCAAGCGTTGAATTTGGTTTGGCACCCATACGGTATGTCTCTGGTAGGCACGAGGCACTTCATCGAATCGTGCATAGTCCGGGACTTCGCATGTGATTCCCTCCAAGTTGCGCACGATCTCTTCCTCCTCGCCTCCCTCGCTATGAGGGTCAAAATCGCGAGGGATTTGCCTTGCTATCGGAGACATGCCTGCGAGTCTCTCTGGGCCAACATCTACAAGCGCATGGGTTTAACGTCAGAACATACATAATTAAAAAAATCATAACACTCATGAAAATTAAAAATGAGTCTTACCCAAATCTTCATCCAAATCCTCTCCCTCTGGGAGTGGGAGGTCCGGATCACCAGTAAAATCTGTACCAGAGTAGGGCCAGTCCTCCACGACAATCAACTGTCGGCGGAGCCAATAAAAGAACTCCGGTCTCCAGGACATATGTTGACCGCCCCCTGCCCTTCGCATCAGAGCTGCCCATCGAGCCATCCATGGTTCCCTCGCTGGTGGTGTCTGGACTATGAACTTCTGGAGATGAAAGATTGGTAGTCGTTCCAGGAAGAATGGTACCAGGATAGACCCGTAACCAAATTTCTTCAATTTTGTCTTTTTGCACTTTGTTAGCTAGCGTTTCATATTAATTTTCACAGCCTCTGCCAGTTGTCTATGGTCGGTGTCAAGCAGTCTACAACAAGAAGTAGTTGTGTCTTTGTTGCTTCGTGTGGTGCTTGCAATCCCACAGCTCGTGTTATGGTATGTAGCACTAATTTTAATGCCAAGTCTGGGATATTCTAGATATCTACTTTCCCACTTCCTGATCCCTTCCGTGCCCTTGGACATACCCTGTCAATCACGCGGGACATGTTCTCCATGCAAGGCTGGGTACCAGTTAGGATTGGTGTTGGTCCCCTCCGCAATAGTCCTGTTATGAAGTAGACATCAGAAACATCAATCTCAAGTTCATGATCTCGAAGGACGAACTTTTCCCGATCCTCATCCCATATGCTGATCAAATACTGTAGCAGCTCCGGTTGAGCACAGAGACATGGTGTCAAGAAGAAATTTTTCAGTCCACAGTCTCTGAGAGCTTCCATGCATCTCTCATTTTCCATGGCAAGCTCATCTTCTTCGCTATGTTCCCGTTCTTTCCATTCGATCACCAACAGAGACACGGTGTCAAGAAGAAAATTTTCAGTCCACAGTCTCTAAGATCTTCCATGTGTTAGCTCCCCGTAATTTCAGCAGATTGGTGAGACTAAAGCTGCGGAGAGGACATTGGAACCACTTTGGGATTCTAGGATCTAGCCCTCCTGAATCCAGAGAGGGATCTCTCTCATAAGTGCAAAGATTTATTTATCTTTAAGGCTTTTGGTTGTGATATTAGGCTAATTATTAAGAACGAGGGTTTTTGTTTGTTTTGGATGGTTGAGCATGATTTTTAGTTGAGTGAAAAATTCTAAAATGAAAGAGTTTCGAAGGGGTGAAGTTGTAAACAATCAGAACAAGATTGGGCTGATAGGATAGATATGACGCTGGTTTTTAGTCCATTGGGCTATGGAGTCATAAAAGGTTTTAATTGTGCAACAATTTCAAGAGTGGTCCAAGGGGCAAGTCATCTATATCACAAGATATTTTAGATTAAATGATGGAATGGAACAATAAAAGTGTTGAAGGGGTGGAAAAATACAATAATTTCAACTAGGATTTATCAGTCTTTCCAAACAAGAAAAGCCTTTTAAGTAACTGTTTAAAACCAACCAAAGGACAGGGCTAACCATAGACTTCTTTGGACAAGCTTGTATTAAAGCTAACTCATCAGACAAACAATCCAGTAATCCACATAATTACTTTTAGAAGGAATGAAAATAGATAAGAAAACAAAGTGCAGCCTAAGATCAGATAAGATACTTTTAAATCTAAACTGCTTTCAACATACTCTTAGGGAAACTTTCAGAACTACCTTTGGAGAAAGATACTAGAAGACAAGGCAAACCATAAACTTTTCTAGTCTAACTTTACTGAGTATATAATGAAAATATCATTCAAGAACTTCTTTTCAAGCTTTGCACATCAAGACAAGGGCAAACCAACATTCCTTGATAATGTTTACACTTAAATTAAGACCTTCTTAAACACACAATTTGGAGGAAAACATTAAGATAAAGCTTATCAGTCAGAGAAGGGTACTGTAAACAATAAATCCTAACTCTATGCTTGCTTTTCTTTATCAGAGAATAAGTGGACAAAATGGCATTCATGAAAGGAAAACAATAACACAGAAAGAAGTACTTCACCGGTGATATGGACCAGGATCCCAAGAATCAGCTTGTATATTGATGTCAATCCAGTTACATTCTTCAAGTCCAATGTTTCAGTTCAACAATCATATTTTCTTCTCAGCCTAACTTATTTGATTACAAACAGAGCTTCAAGAGCCTCTGAACACTATTTACATGTATAAAGTTTCGAGCACAATTATTATATCAAATTGCAGCAACCAACCCTTTACAATGAGCTCCTCAAGAAGATTTTATAGAAAAATGAGGAGGTGGAAGAGTTTCTAGGGTTCAAGTATCCTAAATTTTGTAGTTAATGCAATTCTCTGCCTTGGAAACCATGCAAGGCATAAGGTAGGAATAAATTCGATCTATATCTCTGTGTCATAACTCTGTTCTGCTTTCGAGGCTTACTGGATTAAAAGATTTGACTTTTAAGGCTATTTCTTATCCTTGTAATAACTCTACTGACAGTTGTAATAAATTTCTTTGATTTGAAATAACTATTCAGCTTTCTTGAGGCGAATATCTTCTATTCTGGCAATAACTAGGCCTCTTTTGAATGCTTTGAGGCTGCAGGTGGCTTTTGGTAGCTGAGAGGATTCAATTAGCCTCTGATGTGGCAGTGGAGGCTTCTCGGAGTGATAGATATTATTGTTTTTCTTTAAACACTACTAATTTGTTTTAATTCTGTGTGTTAGGCTTAATTAGGCCTAATTTTTGTCTTATGTTCTTCAAACTGTGTTTAATTGAGAGGATTAGGTTTTTAGATAGTCGATTTAGGCCGTAATCCCTCAAAACTGCGTAAACAATCTTCAATTCTTCAACTCTACTGTGACTAGATCCTTTAACACTAATACTCTTTGCTTGATTAAGTTTTGTTGTGTCTTGTTGATGTGCAGGCGTTACAAAGGTTTTAAAATGGCGTCAGTGCTCATGAGGCACTGATAAAACATAATTCGGAACCCTGCCAAAAGATCTCTTTCATGAATAAAGGCCTGGGGGATCATCATCCCTGGCCTTTGATTTCCTTTGAGAAACTGTGTAAAAGCTTCACAACCTGCAAAAATACACAAAAAGTTATAAAATCCTGCGCGTAATGGGTTAAGACTGCTTCAAGAAGTTTAGGTTAGATCGCGGCCGTTAGATGAAAACATCCAACGACGAGGATTTCCCTGCAGAGGTTAAAAGGAGAGGCGGTTGGGGGGGTGAATGAAAGATTAAGCCCGAGCCGTAGATGTATATTTATAAACGACTGAGATCAAACTGGGTTTTATAATACGAAGGGGTCATATTATAATGAAAATGGGCGAAAATGCAATGTAAACGGGGAAATCCTTAATCGACAGCGAAAAATGCGTTAAATCAAAGTTTGGGGTCACGGAACGATCTGGGCCGTCGAATTAGACAAGCTAACAGAGATCAACGGTGGAGATTTTAACAGAGCTCATCACATCGGGGGATTTGCGATGGAGGGACCAATGGATTTGAGCGATGTGATGGGGGAAAGGCTGATGCGATGGTGCGATCGGGAAATCACAAAATCAGAGGTTTCAAGGAGGCGCAATCAGAAGACCCTTGCAGAAATTTTCGATGCGATGGGCAGGGAACGAGAAAGCGCGCTGGCCGTTGATTTGTTTAAAATATCAATGGTGGAGAATGCGGCGGGGTCCATAGAATAAAAACTCAATCGCATCGGAGTTTTTCTTAAACAAAAGAAATGTGTCCATCGCAAACATCCGATTGCGATAAGCGCTCGGGACTTGGCGCCTGGTCTTGGGCACGGGTTATATGGTGGGGAAGTGGTTGAGGCTTGGCCAAAATGGGCCTATCGGAATCGGAGAAAAGGGAAGGAACCATTTAAACGCATCCATTGAACATTTGCGATGCGAGATTCCGACGACTGTTGATCGGGGAGTAGATCAACGGTGGGTTTTTGTTAAAACAATGAACCGGCGGACTTAATGAAAAATTCGGGTTTTACAAAATATAAAGGGGAAAAGGCTTTGGAAAGGCCTTTTTAATGTTTTTTAGCACCCGGTAGCGGGGCTAAGGTCTTGTGAAGGAACAAAGGCATCGGGGGCTTTTTTAAACGAAAAGGGGCCAATCGCATCGAAAAACTTTTGAATGCAAAGTCGAAAAGGAACACAGAACGACCCGTTTGCGATTGTGCGATGGGGGTTTAACAGTGGGTCACAGCTCCAGTTCTATGTGAAAAAAGGGGTTGGGGGCTAAGGCCAAAGGGGCTTAAGGCCTTAGTATAAAAAATGAGTTTTTTAGGCCAAAATGAGAGATTTTCAATGCTTTTTTGGCTTTCAGTAGAAGGGGAAAAAGGGGTTTTAAAACCTTTCAAAGGAATTTTCAAAGGTTTAAAGGGAATTTCGAGGAAATGAAAGGTAAATGGACATTTTTATGAATGAAAATGGAGAAGGAAAAAGGAGAAGGGAAATGAGGGAAAATGGAACCTTTCAATAGTCTTTTCCTTTGGTAAACCGCATATTTTTTAGTGTTTTGAGAGAAACAACAGTGAAGGCTTTTCTGGAGAATAAGTTGTCTTCTTAAGACTTCAAGAACTAACAATTTGGCATAAAACTTGTTTCTTGAAGGCTTTAAAAAAATGATTTAGCCACCATTTGATATAACAAATTTTATAGGTGGCTAACACCATGCATCTCTCATTTTCCATGGCAAGCTCATCTTCTTTGCTATGTTCCCATTCTTTCCATTCGATCACCACTCTGTCGCTTTATACCTGCAAACATGTTCATATGAACAGTATTAGCTGATTTAGAAGTTTGAATTTGTGAAAAATTGGGCCCTTAACTTGCATTTTTAAAAGCTAACATGGTCTGCATGGTTGGCGTGCCCCAGTTCAAAAAAATGGACGATTGGCACGAGTCCGTGCCCGAAACTCACGCCAACCGCCGTGCCCTAAAATTTGCATTTTCTTCCTCATAAATCAAAATTGAGGGTTGCATGCAATAAAAGAGGACTTAAATTGAAGGGAAGGATGTCGGCTCTTACCTAGAACTGACAGATTTGAGATTGGTCTACCGGATCGTCCGCTATCGTCGCCGCAAAAATCACAGTGTAAAATGGGTAACTATTGCTCCACAAGAGGTAAAAAGTGAAAAGTAATTATTTTTACCATTTTTGGCATTTTATATCTTTTCACAACCCTAATTAGGTTTTAAGACATATTTTTTGATTATTTTATTATATTATTTCGAGAAATGGGTTTTACACATATCTCTTGTGCAGCGACAGGTTTTCACGTGATAGTGATGAAGTAACGAGTTGTATTTTATACTTTTTCGGACTCGGTAAAAACACAAAAAAGTCACTACTGGAGTCATCTTTCAACTTTTTTCTGACTCTCTAAAATTGAAAAGATTGCTGAGATTCTTGTCGTTTTGAACTCATTAAATGGCCGCGAAACGATATCTACCTAGTATACATTTACCCCTTTTTTTTGTTGGGATTGATTATTTATGAAAAAGGAATACCTTAGCCTATCGCGACTAAGAGGTTCTTTCAGATATTGTTTTCTACCTTTTTCGGATTTGAGAGACTATTTACGAAAAGGGCCATGCTGGAGTTTTCTTTTCTGCCTTCTTTTCAAACTCTCTAAACATGAAAAGATGCCAAGTTATCCCTTTGTCAGATTCGTTAAACCCTAATGACATCGGACTTCGTCTCCATGACGTTACTCGAGTTCCTCCTTCCTAGGGCTCGTAAAATGTACTAGGTTGGATTTGTCCGGAGGATAAACTTAGATTACAAGCATATGCTATCCCCTTCAAGCTTGTTTTAAAAAATAATTGGGGTACTCGCCATAAATGGTGGGGGAAAATTGAACCAAATTTTAGTTGTGTCGACAATATGTCGCTCTTGAACATGACACTCGTCTGCATTCGTGTTGGGTTGGGGACATCTCATTTCATCATTCTTGCCTTCATGGGTTTGGCTAATCTATTTTGACCTCTCATTTGCTCTTTGCCACGTCATCATGACCTAATATCCCTTGATGTCAAATACTACCAAATCCAGTGTCGTGTTGCTGATATGTTCAAGAGAAGTTTGCCTTTGCATTTTTCAACCTCCCTCTAATCCTTTGTTGGTCCTGATTCACTATCATCATGTTCCTCTATCTCGTGTCGATGATGTGGGAAACATTATGTCCCTCCATCGACTAGGTCACTTCCTATCGACTTCAACTCATTATCCAGGAATCTGATCTAGAGACTCCCTTCTGGTACCTTGGAGCCTGCATGCCTTAATGGCAGGTTCTTCGCATTCGACGCAAGGTCTACATCATTGGCCTTCGATCGGGTGATTCTGCGGGCGTTCGACGCCAGATCACTGTTCACATTCTGTGGATTGTACGTGTTGTACCTTGAGATCCATTGTCATTATTGGTGGTTTCTCTCGTGTCTGTTAACAACTTTCATCATTGGCTAGTAATCAGGTGATTTTCTTGCATGTTCGACTTTAGCTCATATATTCGCATGCTTGAATTTGTACTTGTTCGGGTTGAGATGGAGCGCAAGACCCTGGGTTTTGTCTGATAAAATCCAGGATGCAGGTTCTTGTGGATTATCATGACTTATTGCATGACTCTTTTGATTGGATGGCTGCGACCATACCTGAGTCTATTTTTTGATCCTTACTGTTGGATGGCTACGTCCATACCTCGGATCTCAGTTTTTATGTACTCTATTACGGATGGCTATGCCCATACCACATGTTCATGTATTAGAGATATCAGTTGTATTTGTAATTGCAGGTTTTTCGACAACAGTGCTTAGTTCGAACGCGTTCTCATAAAGCATTTCGCCCCTCCCTCTCCCTCAGACCTCATGCTTTAGGGGGCATTTGTTTCACAGCATTTTGTCATTGTCCCTGCAATCCCCATCTCGCACATTGGAGGGTCATTTATGTGACTAATAATAAGTGTCATGCCTTGCAAAGACCATCATTGCATCCCTTTACATGAGAGCAATATTCCTTCTGTTGACAATTCCCTAAGCAGAGCTTCAGAAACCCCTTTTTCTGCCTTGGCGCGAGTAACCAATTCTGCCCTCGCGCCAATGAGGAAGATTAACGCTGGGCCCTATGCCAGTCGGCGCTCTGTCCCAGGTAGCCACCCGCGCTGAGCTGTTTATGGAATGTTTTTTAAAAATAGAGGCGGAGATTCCACTTTGAGGATGAGTCATTGGGAGTGGATGGACCGAATAACCACAGACTCCCTCCTTTAGTTTATGTTTTCCACCTCTTGTGGGAACCTCCTAAAGGATAGGCCTCCCTTCCACCTTTGTAGGGATCCCAACCTCCTCCTTTTCCTTTATAAAAAGAAGTTATCTCTCCTTGCATAAGCTAGTTGAATATGGAGAACTGAGTATACTATAGCTAAACTATTGAAGAGATAGAACAAGAAGGAACTTCGTAGAGAGAGCTTAAGTCCATGCCCTCATCCCGTCTGAATCCCCTGATGAGCATCTGAGACGCGCTTTGGCTGAACCCCGCTGGAGGAGACTGCGACGTCAAAGCTTTGTTTGTAACTCTTTATTCTATCAATACATATACGTGACTATTGTTTGGTTCCCATTTTGTGTTATGTTATTTGTTTAATACAATATGATTAGCCCTCTTTGACTGGCTAGTAGTTATGAATGAAGTTATTATGTAATATGTTTTTCTTGTTTGTTGATATATGTGTAGGTATCCGAGCATGACTGTAGAAGGATTGTGACTTGTCGATGCAGGAGCGAGAGGCCACCACCACTACAGCCACGACGATAACATTGGACTCCAGGTAGGTCGATCTACAATGTCTTCTTTTCATTCAGTAATTAAGAACCTACACTCTAGCATGTCTCTTTGTTTCTAGACCCACTCTAGGGCTAGAGGGATTGTCTCTGTTCGCAGAGAGGAATTACCTGCTTAACACTGATCTTGAAGCTCAAGTTGATAGGATGAATCCTTCACCGGTTCCTCAACTAAAATATTGAAGGACAACCTCCTCCTCTCAAACTGATCTTCAGAAATGTGCAATTTCTGAATATGAATGTTCTGCAGAAAGTAGGAAAAGATATGTGGCACCAATGCTTGATGTGGAATGAAGTACAATCCTCTCCCAAGAGATCACTCAAGGAAAGAGGTGGGATTCCCGACCAGGAACACCCAGTGCTAAACAACACTTGCAATCTTAGCTAAACAACCAAAGAAAGCATGGAATGTCACATGAGCCTTCTCATGCCTTGGCCCTCCTCATAACTGCGTTGTACATGTGGACATAGGTCTCCATGTTGATTGCGCTGTCTTTTCATGATATCCATCATGTGTGAATGTGCTTATCACACCCTCCATCATGTGTGCATTAATGCACCACTTCATCATAAATGATCTATGATTTTACATTTGATTCCTTCCAAGATCTTAGTTGACTGTATCAACCTCCATGATCTATCTCATTAATGAGACATGATCTCCACTCCTTTCACATTAAGTAGTTGCTCTACTACTCCATTATGTAGATCTAGATCTGAAATATCCACACACACACACATCAAAAGTGGATTTTATTCATCTTTGAGGATTATGGGTCCCTCCACCCTTTTATTTACTTAATTAAGTAGGTTTATTAAGAACTCTAATATTCCAAATATCATATGAAATTTTGGGAATATTACACCCATGTGGTATAAATTGGTAAGGTTATCAAGAATGAAGAAAGTCGGTGATTATAATTCCTACTATGACCACTTGAAACTCCACTAGCATGTGGGCATCCATATGTTTCTTCTCAAAAACACCCTTTATGTGAATATCATCACTTTTCATGCAATATTCTTTCTTTATCCCAATTGCTACCATCTATATAATTTTTGTAAAAGAGAAAAAATTACCCCACCCAAATATAGTCTTTTCACTATCAAATAATGTGATCCATTGATATTGAAACAAAAAATTTAGTATAAAATATTAATACTTTAAAATTTAAAAACACCCATCACATATTAGTTTCATGACACCTAAATAAAATCCATTTAACTATATTTCTTATAATTAAAACCACACAAATAATTATTTATGTAATTATGTCTTATTGTCTTATACTTTTCATAAGAAACATTAACTCATTACCATAAAAACTACACTACTTTTCCTTTACATTATATCGTCCTCTATTCATTTCGGCGTCTCTTTCCTGCTTCAAGGTATGCTAGTTAATATTTTATAAAGAAACCATAAATAATATAAATAGCTAGATTTTAACATTCAAATTTTATTGTGTGCAATTAAATTTTTGCTTGGTGGAAGACAGCTCCGACAAAATCGAAATCGTAGATCATTTACTGCAATGGTTAAAAATAAAAATAAAAATTGATCGAAACATAGACTATAAAGGCGTACATTAATACAAATCAATCAATCATTCAACAATGCAAGTAGATGGCACTGAAAAGAGTACAATAAATGAATCTATTATTAATCATCACGGAAAAAGTTATACAATAAATCAATCTATTATTAATCATGAAGGGAAAAGTTACTACAATCGCTTTCGAGTTTGGAGCGCGAGCTGTGGATATCTGTGTACAATATGAGCATTTAAAAGGATTAATGTTTAGCATGATTTATTCACAAGGCAATTTAATATTCAAATTTTATCTTTAATGCAAATAAATTTTAGCCAGCTGAAAAAGACACCTCCAGCAAAATAGAAATCGTAATTTAATTATAAAAAATTGATCCAAACCTACACCATGTACTATACAAATCAATCAAAAAAAGTTAATGTGATGGCGAGCCTTATTTCAGCTGCCATAGGCCCATTAATGCGGCCCAGGCAGCTGATGCCCGCCCCACGATGGTCTACACTTTTAATCGGACGGTGGGCATCAGCTGCCTGGGCCGCATTAATGGGCCTATGGCAGCGGAAATAAGGCTCGCCTAATGTGATCGCTTTGCAGCGCAAACTGTCAGCGCAGGTAGTACAGAAGACAGTGTGAATTTTTTTGAATTGTTTTTAGTGTGATTTTTCGGAGTTTTAAGTGTGGGAATTTAGTGGAAAAATTAAAAGTAAAATTTTGGTTTTTGTTATTTAAACTGTTTTATTTTATTTTATATATAGATTCAAAGGTTTCAAAAAAAATTTCTAGAATATTTTGATTGTATAAGATTAACAATTAAATTTCTCTTTTCCATAAATTCCTACCAAAAAATTACACCAAAAAAATTCACCATAAAAATATTTAAAAAAGCACACTAAAAAGTACTCGTTCTTAACCTTGAATATGAATTGGGCGTCTTCATACGAGAGATTGCGCGCAAGCTCTCTAGATATTTGTGTACGGTAGAAGCATTTAAAAAGATTAATGCATATCATAATTGCAACAATAGAACGCAGTATTAACACTTAATTGCAGCAAAACTTTAATGGATTAAATAACATCAGCGAGCAGAAATTCTGAGACGATTCTGTTCATACATCTCAAGTGGGTGCAGTCACTTCAAATATATGACCCTCTGGGGTCACATTAAATTGCCATGGCAATGTGGATTTGCACAATTTTGAGGCGAGCTTTATTTCAGCGGCTATCCGCCCATTAATGTGTTTAGGGGTGGAATGGCCACCGCACGATGATCTACGGTTTTAATCTAACGGCGGCCATTCCACCCCTGGGCGCATTAATGGGCGGATAGCAGCTGAAATAAGGCTCACCCAATTTCGATGGTTATTGAATTTTGAAATGGCAGTGGCACTGTTTCCAATTTAATTTATAATTTAAGTTATAATTTTTTGGGAAAGTAATGGAAATTTTGGTTAGATTTTGATAAAATTTGGTTGAAAAGTTAAATTTTTTTATAATGGAAATTATAACTAAATTTTTGGATTTTGAGTGTCTCAAAGATTCTTAATGGTGATAATCTATTTCCACCATAAAAAAGTCATTTAAACATTTCAATGGTCAATTTTTTGAAAATTTGAGTGAGAAATGTGTAGGAGTGGTCAAATTGTTACCTCAGTGAACAACTTCATAAATAATGCAACCACATAGTAGGAGTGAGAAAATTCAGAAACGTTTAATTACAAACAGATTCAAAATTAAAAGTGCAGTTCCTTATGCTATCTTGTTAAGTGAAACAGGGGCTGCTCCTATTGAAACAATTGCTATGGTGCGAGTCATAAGGTATCTGAAAAAAATTGAGCAAATGGAAGAGGGTAGATTGCCTAAGGTGGTGTTTAGTGACAGATTGTGCAAAAGACAGAAGACTTGGATGCGGCAAAATAACAAATGGTTTAGTGAATGAGGTATTTGATTGAACATGTGTCCTACAAACAGTAAAGAGATAAAAACTTTTGTTATGGATAAATTCCACAAACATACTTGGAAGAAAGAGCTAGAGAGAAAGAAGAAGTACTACATGGAAGAGTTTAACCCCACGCATAACCATCAACAAAAGGCGTACATAGGGGCTAATATTTCTTGGAGATCTAAAATTTCAGGTCAGCTTACGATGGACTATTTCACTGTCTCATACAGAAATGGTACACTGAAAAAGGTCAAAAGAAATGGGAAGAAATATATGTATTTTTCGTTCTAAAAGTAAGCTGTGAAACATTTCATTCTAGAATGTGAGGCCTTCAAAGACACCAGGGAAAACTATGCAAGTATTTTGGCAGCTAATTCTTGGGATAAGTTATTCATCGAAAAGTTTGTTGATAAGTTGGGAGTGGTCATTGTAAAATTTCACAGGAAAAGGGCCAAATACAAGAGTCAGATAGAGAAGCAATTTGTCCCATAGGCTATTTTTTAGCCTCATGAACATTAAAAATTCTTTCTTTCTTTCTTTCTTTCTTTCGATAGAGAAGCAATCTGTCCCATAGGCTATTTTTTAACCTCGTGAACATTAAAAATTCTTTCTTTCTTTCTTTCTTTTGAGAAGATAACAGTGATCACATTCAATGTTGAGTAGTTGTGGAAATTGCTTACAAATTTGTATCAATTGAATTTTTAGAAAAATTCAAAGTTTCATGAATCAATTTAAATTAATGAAAATAAAGAAGAGTATGATGAGCGTTTATGCCAATGGTTTCATCCCCATTTCTCACACCGCCTTGCGGGAAAAGAAAGAAATATAAAGATATCCAAATTAAATAAGGGCAGTTGTGAATAGGAAGAAGCTGAAGTTTTGACAAACCGGAGGTGATTTGACACCTCCGGTCCTCCCTTCTCCGGCAGATCACCCGGCTCCGGGACGGCAACAACTAAAAGGCAACATACATGGTGGCTCTTTCATCATACATGGCCATTCGAATGGCAGATCAAAGATCGAGAATTTACCTTTAGTTTTTCGTGCCCTCCTCAGGCTGGCAACCTTCCTCCGGCCACCTCTATTCCGTCATGTCCATCACAGCATTCGCTCTGTCACCGTCTCCCACGTTTTCCTACCTCCTTTTTCTCACTCCCATCTACCATACGTCATCCATGTATCTACACGGATCCATTCAGTTCAATTTCAAATTTGAATTAGTGGCGGGCTATTATCCGAATTTGAAATTTGAATATAGACATGGTTTACCCAATTCAAGAGTAATAGCGGGAGTGGTTTCGTGGAGTTTATGAATAATGGTAACCGATGGAGTTAGTTTTCACTGTAAATACAGAGATAAGAGGATGATGTGGGTTATGGGTTTCATCTATTGAGTAGCTTTCAAGATTGAAAAGATCGGTGAGAATTTATGTCGCAGCCAAGCTTAAGCAATACATGCCCGATCCAGGTTGGTTTAATTAATCATTTATCGAGCTCCAGTACCTGAATGTCCAGAAGAATGCATTTTCAAGAAGCGTTCACCCCTTAGTAGGAAATCTGAGAAAGCTTCAAAGGCTTAACCTTAGTCACAACCAGAACCCATTCCGATTGAGCTTGGCAATCTCAAACAACTCCAAGCCCTTGATCGATCCTATAATACATTGAATGGAAGTTTCAGTGAACAACTCTGCAATCTTACTTCTCTTAACCAATTGGATTTACATCACAATATGATTGGCTATACCATTCACAACAAAATAGGAAATCTTCAGAAGGTAGTAGTCCTGAATCTGAGACAGAACAATATGACTGGATAGATTCCCCTGTCCGTTGGAGATATCACAAGTCTGTCATTACTTGATTTATCAATTAACAAGTTGAATGGTGTCATCCCATCATCCCATCTACTCCAGTAAGGCTACGAAATCTCAAGAACTTCAATGTCTCTGACAAATGGCTTAGTGGCCCTGCTCCATCCTTCTTGACAAGAAAATTACAGCCCCCTGTAATCAGTCCTGATCACAAAGTGTGTCTCCAGCAGATCTAATTGAACCCACCGAGAAAGAAGGGAAGAAAACTCAGAACTCTATGGCTCATTCTGATTATTGTTGGGCGTTTCCTTGGCTTGATGTTGATCATTGGTTTAGTTCTCCTCTTCTGTTTCTTGGATCATAAATCTACTGGCAAAGTTGCCCTATCTGCTGGGGTCGAAGGAGGAGAGGTAGGAGAAAGCTTGTACACTTTGATGGAGCATATAGTTTGAGATTAACGTTTTGCATTTAGTTTCAGCGTTCAGGTTAATTTCTTGTAATTCCAGCTTCTCTGTAACATTATTGTATTTTTACGTTAAATATTATCATTCAATCAAAGCTAAAATTTCAAGTTAAATAATGGGAATTTGGTTTAAATCATTTTAGGTTGAATTCCTGCAATTTTTCTTTTCGAAGTTAGATTTTACCGTTAGTAGAAGGGCAAGATAAGTTTTAGAAATATTGATTGTTTAGGGCGAATTGTATGGTTGAGCTTTTGGGAATATTGATTGTTTTAGGGGTTGGAGTTAATTAGTCTAAATTTGGAAATATCAATATGTATGGTATAATCAAAGATTAAATAGTGGTTATTTCAATTTAAATTTCACAACTTTTTAATGTTTAAATGGCAAAATTTGGGGTAAAATTGTTGAAATTATAATTTGATTGTATATAATTTCAAGTTAACTTTTTTGCATATAGTTTCAGGTTGACTTCCTGTAATTCTAGCAATTAGATAATATTATTGTAATTTTAGGTTAAATATCACGGTTACATTGAGCTAGTACAAAGTAAATTACAAAATTTCTGGTAATTTGATTTAAATCTAATTATAAATTGAATTTCATTTAAATCTAATTATAAATTGAATTTCCCAATTCTTATATTTCTAGGTTATATTTTATAGCTAGTAGAAGTTCAAGATAAGCTTTTCCAATATTGATTATTTTGGGTGAATCTTATGGTTGAGGATAAATATCCTAAATTCTAGATATTTGTTAATTAATGATATATATAGGTTTTAAGGGTAAATTGTTATATAGTAATTTTAAATCAAGGGTTTCATTGTGGGTTTCAATGGAGCTGTAGATAGTTTTCCCTCTTATTAGTTGGTTACTTATATTGAACAACATTTAACTTATGATTAATTGTATAATTATAACATAAACCTTTGACACTGGCAAATTTATAAAATATTTAGATAAATTATTATATATTAAATTGAAATTTTGATTGTCATTATAATTTTAAAATTTTATAATCAATATGTATGCACTATAGCATTAAATAATTATGTTGTATTTTTGTACAAGTTCTACTTCCTCTCACTAAAATTGTAATATGTTGTGAGAAGGGTAGAAGATGCCACAATAATCACAATATGTGTTACATGAAAATTTAAAATTTTGGTTATGCTTTTCAAAGAGGTCAGAGATGTGGGGTTCCATTACCATTTAATATGTAATCATTTACCTAATTATTTTATAAATTTGCAAGTATCAAAGGTTTATGTTATTTAATTTTAATTATAGAATTAATCATAAGTTAAATGTTGTTCAATGTAAGTATCGTGGTGTTTATTATATAAATGTGTGAATAATGATTTTATGTGAATCATAAATTTTATTTTATTTTGCATTAAAATTGCATTTTGATCTTAAACTCTATGTTTTAATGAGATAAAAAAAGATAAGGACATGAGCATATGATATAATTCTACAAGGCTTGTGTAAGTTAATATTTAAGCATTTGTATTTATTTGTTATTTGTTTAGCACTTTTAATATATTATAGAAAGTAGAATGTTTTTAATAACATGATTATTAAAAAAAATTATAAAAAATTGTTGAATTGTTTTTTAAAATGCTAAAATTTATCAAAATATAATAATTATTTAATAAATTTTTATTGGTTATTATGCTTAGATGTGCATTGTACAATTCAATATGAGAGAAATGTGTAATGCTCAATCTTGAGTTCACATGTGTCTTTTAAAATAAAAGTAAAATATTTTATAAATAAAATATTAAATGCATTATGAAACATCAATAATCTCATTTGTTGTTTATATTACAACTAGTATGATACAAATGTGGTACAACTATGTCACTATTGTTCTTACTCAAATAAAATATTTTGATATATTTATGAAGTAACATAATTTTATATAACTTTCAGCTTTTTAATGTGAAGAAAATGTCTTGTACACTTTAAAAGTATTTCAATACAATATTTGAATAAACTATTTGAATATCCATATTAAGTAATCTATTTCAATATGAAATTCATATATATTTTTATATTAAAAAAAAAAAAAGTTGAAAAAAATACTCTAGGCCAATTTTATTTCCAATCCAATGAGAATTTGTTGGAATTGGAATTTTAAGATGTGGACTCTCTATAATCCAAGAGCCGAAAGAGCTTTTTTTATGCATTCAAAAATGTAATTTAAATAATGAAAAAATAATTAATACACTCATCTTAAGCATGAATCTATCAAGAACAAAAAATATCAAATTTCTTGCAATTTTTTTTTTTTTTTTTTTGGGGTGCTCCTTGAATACTTATAAATTTGTACATAAAATCGATATATGTTGGTTATTTATGAATAAATATTTACTTATAAAGATAATGCCCCTTCAAATTATCCATAGATTGTGTTTAAGAAAATAGAATTTTAATTGTCAAAAATGTGGATCAATAAACATATTTTCTTCATTAAAAAAATAAACTCTTATAATTAAAAAATAATCTTAAATCTTTCATGAGATCCATATTTATTAGAATTTATAAAAGCATCTTACTTCATTATTGTTTTTACCACAATAATCCTTGTAGATAAATAAAATCTCTACTTCCTTGGATATGAGAAAAGATTAATATCCTATTTAGCTCAATAATATAATAAAATTGTCTTCCAAGAAACTTTGCTTAAATTATTTGTATTTGTAAGCAACATTATATACAACATTTATGATGTAATTTAAACCTATCTCAAGTGAAATCATTTATGAGCTTGTCATCACAAGTGCAAATGTATTATGATAATCTATTTGGGAAGTGCAAATGCATTATGATAATCTATGTGGGAGGAAGCTGCAATAGATGTGAATACTCTTTTGTTGAGGGAATCACGAGTCTTAATTATGTGTTTAGAAACATAATTATGGGGCTTCATGGTGCATCATTGTTACCAATAATACCTTAAAATAGAGCTTTTAAATATGCATAAAGCTTTGCAACAATGCAAAAGGAGGGTAGAAGCTTTAGGAACCTTTGCCACATGATCACCTTGGTGTTAATTGATAAACACACATTACCATAATGGAATGTTGATGGTTATAAGAGTCATGTTTGGGAACCCTTGCACTATCACAAGACGTATCATGGATGTGTTGGTTGCCGTTAATCAAATTGGGCGCATCACAAACATTTGTAGCTTGTATTGAGTGGGACACACCAAGATAAGCTCAAAAGGAAACTTGGCATGAGGGAAAGAAAAGTGGGGGTTATTGGGGTCATAATGGTAATTTTGTTTAAATCAAATAAATTTTATGTTGAATTCCTACGATTCCTGCTTTTCGAAGTTAAATTTTACCGCTAGTAGAAGTGCAAGAAAAGATTTGGGAATATTGATTGTTTAGGGCGAATTGTATGGTTGAGCTTGATCGTTTAGTGCGAATTGTATGGTTGGAGTTAATTATCCTAAATTTCGAATATTCGTTATAATTTATTATGTATAGAAGCTTGAATGGCTTGGTTGTTTGGGCTACATGGGAATTAAGGAGTTGGGTGGTATACGCTTGTGGGTTGTGATGGATGGAAATGATGCCTTTCGGCACAAGCATTCATGGAGCACATATGTGGGATGCATTTACTAAGTGCACATATATTGGATAAAACCTGGACACACTTGTGGTTAGTTGGGAAATATTTCTCATAGTTGGATAAACTTGGGTGTAGTTAGACACACTTACGTGCACTTGGATGCACTCAAGTGCATTTGGGAAAAGTTGGGTCCATTGTCATGTGAACTTGTTGGACGTGGATGATCAAAGAACAAGGAACTAAAGGAATCAAATTCACAGATGATGGGAGAAATTTGACGGATGACACTTGGGTCCACCTTAGAGTGAATGGGATTGCAATTGCAAGGAAACATTATAAGGAAGATGCCTCAAAAGTGTTAAGGCATAAATGATTCATCATTCACCATGAGTGTAAAAGGAGCTATTTAATTGTTCTAGGTTAGGCATTAGGCACAATAAGTCAAATTGCATTAGTTGCATGAGAAGAATAATAAGATAGGTCTTGTAGGAGGTAGGCCTATAATTACTTCAAGGGTTGGATTGTGCAATATTATTGGAAAATAAGCGTAATGAAATATTTCCTTAAAACTGTTGTACATATGTATGGATTTGCAAGCAAAGGATGCAACTTCCCCATGTTTTGGTAACATTCTTCATCTAAGTAAAATTAAAGAACCGCCTTGGGTATCACATATACATGCGTGTTGTGAAATTTTTATAATTTTTGGATGTAGTTGTTCCTTCCTTTGATTTTCATTGGCTAAGTATTGTTGGGATATTGTAAAGGTCGTGGTTTGACGTGTACCTATTATTGAATGAACTTGGTTTAGTAGGACTTAGTTTCATTTGATATATTCTACATTAAGGAAGATTTATTGGTATACCTTAAGGAAAAATGTAGAGCCTAATTGTAGTAGGGACTGCCCAAGCCCTTGTGGCTAAGGCAAGACAATGCCACACAACCTCAAGTGCTAAAATAGACTTGGGAGAAACTCAAGTTTGCTAAGAAAAGTTTGGGTAAATTGTGGATTTACTAAAGGTGGTATCAAATTATACTCTTCATTACTTCCTTAAGGAGATGTGGTTTTAGTGTTGATTTTTGTGCTCTTCACCATTGTCACTTTTGTGAAAAGTGATATCAAAGTACTCTTCATGACATTGGAATGGACATGAAGCAAAATAGTAGGCTTTGGAACGAGTCGACACACATTTGAGTGGAGTAGTAATGGTTGTCTCACATGTAAAGGCAAGAACATGTCATGAATATAACAATGATGGATAGGACTCAAAGACCTAAGGGATGAAGACAATGCTTGCAACATAGCAAACATGGAATGTTTAAAAGATGTCAACTTCTCTTTCGAAGCATGGAGGAAAAGTAGAATTTTTGGAAGAATAGATTATCTACATGTGCAAGACCTTTAATGATGGCATGCATGAATGTAAAAACAATGTAGGCATGATGGTTGCATCCTTAAGCACCAATGTTAATGAACAATTGGAAATGGTGAAATACTTGTCGAAGTATGTTGTGGCAAAATTCAAATATTAAGAAGATAGGTCCATTACGTTGTTGGAATGAGCTATTTCTAATGGGAATAATACATTGGCGACTATGAGGTAAGGATCAGGAACCATAACCATACTATAGTACCCATAATGTTAAATTACTTGTTAAATTTTGTTTGGATGTTGAAAAAATACTTGAAATAGATAAATGGAAGTTTAAATGAAGCAAAGGTGATGGTTGAGATAATGTTTTTGACAAGTACCACAAATATTTGGTGGAGAAACTAAGAAAAAGACTTGCTAGAAGGGTGCAACATAAAGAAGATTGACAACTAGGTCGAGATGAAAGTAGCCTTGAAGACTCAACTTGGGATAGGGAACTTGTCTTAAATTGCATGGAATCAATAATTGGCTCTTAAACATATGAAAATATTCAAGCTTACATCCAAGAGTTCTTAGGAATTATATTGGAGATCAAGGACATGTTTGAAGAAGATGGGGTTTTCCAGTTTGTGAAGGGATTGCAACCTTGGGTGCAAAATAATATGCAATTTCATAACTTCATTTCCTTATCCTATCCAAACTCATTAAAATATATAATCTAAGGAAGATCACAAAGCAATCTTAATGCACTTTTGACTTTAAGTCAAATAAATAGAAAATAAAATGTATAATTCACCTAAAATCACCATTTACACATTCATATGATAATAAACACATATATAATTAAAATGTAAAGGAAGCAACTGGACTCCCACATCTTAAACTTCTTCAAACATCATAACCACTTTAAATTTTCATGTAAAGCAAATTGTGATTATCCTTTCACATCCTCTACTCTTCTCATGACATATTACATTTTCTACCATAGGAAACAGAGCTTGTACTAAAATATAACAAAAAGTCTTATAGAAATATTTAATGTTATAGTGCATGCATATAGATTATCAAGTTTTAAAATTATTAAGTCTAATAATAATCAAAATTTTAATTTAAAATTAGTATATAATTATTTATTTTTATATTTTATAAATCCTAAAATATCCAATATTTATGCTATATAATTTCAATTATACAATTAACTATAAGTTGAATTAAGCTCAATGTAAGCAACCCATTATTAAGAGGGAAAACCATTTATTTCTCCATTAGAAACCATATTCAAAACATTTTTCTAACCTGTATTAATATACAACATAAATTTCCCTATAAAACAAATATAGAAGTAGTGATGTAGTATTTAATACTATAAATTCTAAAACTATTATAACTTGACCACAATCTAAACCCTAATTTAAAATTAATATATAATAATAATTTATTTATATATTTCATAGATTCATAAACGTTATGGATTTGTGCTATTTAATTCCAACTAAATCTAAATCAACATAAACATCCAAACCATAGAAGGGAAAGCCATATATTTCTCCATTGAAAATTGCCATAGAATTTTTCATTTAAGATTAATGTATAACAATTTACCCTTAAAACCTATATATCTCATAAATTCACAAATATTCGAAATTTAGCCTAATTAACTCCAACCATACAATTCGCCCTAAAAAATCAATATTCCCAAAACTCAACCATACAATTCGCCCTAAACAATCAATATTCCCAAAGCTTAGGAATTCAACCTAAAATTTATTTGATTTAAACCAAATTACCATTATGACCCCCATAACCTCCACTTTTCTTTCCCTCATGCTAAGTTTCCTTTTGAGATTATCTTGGTGTGTCCCACTCAATACAAGCTACAAAGGCTTGTGACGACGCCCAATTTGATTAAGGGCAACCAACACATCCATGATACGTCTTGTGATAGTGTAAGGGTGCCCAAATATGACTCTTATAGCCATCAACATAATGAACATTCCATTATGTTGATGTGTATTGATCAATTAACACCAATGTGATCATGTGGCAAAAGTTCCTAAATCTTCTACCTTCCTTTTGCATTGTTGCAAAACTTTATGCATGTTTAAAAGCTCTATTTTAAGGTGTTATTGGTAACAATGATGCACCATGAAGCCCCATAATTATGTTTCTAAACAAAGAATTAAGATTGGTGATTCCCTCAACAAAAGAGTATTCACACTTATTGCACCTTCCTCCCAAATATATTATCATAATGCATTTGCACTTCCCAAATAGATTAACATAATGCATTTGCACTTGTGATGAGAAGCTCATAAATGATTTCACTTGAGCTAGGTTTAAATTACATCATAGATGTTCTATATAATGTTGATTTCGATTACAAATAATTTAAGAAAAGTTTATTGGAAGACAATTTTATTATATTATTGAACTAAATAGGATATTCATCTTTTCTCATATCTAAGGAGGTAAGGATTTTAATTATCTACAAGGATTACTGTGGTAAAAACAATAATTTAAGTAGGATGCTTTTATAAATTATAATAAATATGTATCTCAAGGAATATTCAAGATTGTTTTTTAATTATAAGAGTTTATTTTTTTAATGAAGAAAATATGTTCATTGATCCACATATATTTGACAATCAAAAATCTATTCTCTTAAACATAATCTATGGATCATTTGAAGGGGAATTTTCTTTATAATTAAATTAACATATATCCATCTTAAGTACAAATTTAACAAGTATTTAAGGAGTGAAAAAAAAAAATTGCACTTGAAAGATTTGATCATTTTTTGTTCTTGATAGATTCATGTTTAAGATGGGTATATTAATTATTTTTTCATTATTTAAATTACATTTTTGAATGCATAAATATTTCAACGCCTTAAAAATCCCTTTTGCTCTTAGATTGTAGAGAGTCCACATCTTAAAATTCAAATTCCAAGAAATTCTCATTGGATTAGAAATAAAATTGACCTAAATTATTTTTTCAACTTTTTTTCTATATATAAATATATATGAATTTCATAGCTTATAAATTACTTAATATGGATATTCAAATAGTTTATTAAAATATTGTACTGAAATACTTTTAAAGTGTATAAGACATTTTCTTCACATTTAAAAGCTAAAAGCTATATAAAATTATGTTACTTCACAAAGATATCAAAATATTTTATTTGAGTAAGAACAATAGTGAAATATTTTTACTACATCTCTATAATACCGGTTGTAATATCAATAACAAAGTAAGAAAGTCAACACAATGAAATTGTTTCATAATGCATTTAATATTTTATTTATAAAATATTTTACTTTTATTTTAAAAGAGACACATGTCAACTCAAGTTTGAGCATTACATATTTCTCTCATATTGAACTGTACAATGCACCTCTTTGCATAATAATCAATAAAACTTTCTTATTAATTAATTATTATATTGTGATAAATTTTACCATTTTAAAAAACAATTCATCATTTTTTTATTAATTTTTTTTAATAATCATCTTAGTGAAAACATTTTACATTATATATTACATTAAAAGCGCTAAAAAAATTAACAAATAAATACACAATATTCAATATTAACTTACACAAGCCTTGTAAAATTATATTATAGTTTCATGTCCTTACCTCATTAAAACATATAATTTAAGATCAAAATGCAGTTTTAATGCAATAAAAAATAAAATTTATGATTCACATAAAATTATTATTCACACACACACACACACACACACACACACACACACACACACATATGCAGAGGAGGTAATGGAAGCCAACATCTCCGACCTCTTTGAAAAGCATAACCAAAATTTTAAATTTTCATATAACATCGATTGTGATTATTCTAGCATCCTTTACCCTTCTCACAACATATTACATTTTTAGCCAGAGGAAGTAGAACTAGTACTAAAATGCAACATAATTATTTAATTTTATAGTGCATGCATATTGATTATTAAATTTTAAAATTATTAAAACTAATGACAATCAAAATTTCAATTTAATATATAGTCATTTATCTAAATATTTTATAAACTTGCAAATGTCAAAGATTTATGTTATTTAATTTTAATTATACAATTAATCATAAGTTAAATATTGTTCAATGTAAGTAGCCAATTAATAAAAAGGAAACCATCTATTTCTTCATTGAAAACCACAATAAAACTCTTGATTTAAGACTACTATATAACTATTTACCCTTAAAACCTATATATCTCATTAATTAACAAATATCACCTATATATCTCATTAATTAACAAATATCTAGAATTTAAGCTATTAACCTCAACCATACCATTTGCCCTAAATAATCAATATTGGAAAATCTTATCTTGAACTTCTACTAACTACAAAATATAACCTAAAAATGCAAAAATTGGAGCAATTCAATTTATAATTTATTCCATTTAAATCAAATTATGAAATTTTTTTACCAAAAATTTTATTTACTTTGTAGTGGCTCAATGTAACGGTAACATTTAACCTAAAATTATAATAATATTATCTAAATGCTAGAATTACAAGGAGTTACCCTGAAACTATATGCAAAATGTTAACTTAAAACTACATACAATCAAATTGTAATTTCAACAATTTTACCCAAAATTTTGTAATTTCACCCTAAACAATCAATATTCCTAAATCGTATCTTACCCTTCTACTAGCCGAGCCGTAAAATTTAACTTCGAAAAGCAAGCATTGCAGGAATTCAACCTAAAATGTTTTAAACCAAATTACCATTATTTAACTTGCAATTTTATGATTTACTGTCAATTTAGCTTTGATCTTTGATTGAATGATAATATTTAACGTAAAAATACAATAATGTCAGTGAGAGGCTGGAATTACAAGTAAAAATACAATAATGTTACTGAGAGGCTGGAATTACAAGAAATTAACTTGAAACTATATGCAAAACGTTAATCTTAAACTACATGCTCCATCAAAGTGTACAAGCTTTCTCCCACCTCTCCTCCTTCGACCCATTTCCGATCCAAGAAACAGAAGAGGAGAACTAAACCAATGATCAACATCAAGCCAAGGACGCGCCCAACAATAATCAGAATGAGCCATAGAGTTCTGAGTTTTCTTCCCTTCTTTCTCGGTGGGTTCAATGAGATCCTGCTGGAGACACACTTGGTGATAAGGACTGATTACAGGGGGCTGTAATTTTCTTGCCAAGAAGGATGGAACAGGGCCACTAAGCCAGTTATCAGAGACATTGAAGCTCTTGAGATTTCTTAGCGTACTGGAGTAGATGGGATGATGGGATGACACGATTCAACTTGTTAATTGATAAATCAAGTAATGACAGGGTTGTGATATCTCCAACGGACAAGGGAATCTGTCCAGTCATATTGTTCTGTCTCAGATTCAGGACTACTACCTTCTGAAGATTTCCTATTCTGCTGGGAATGGTAGGCAATTATATTGTGACTTAAATCCAGCTGGTTATGAGAAATAAGATTGCAGAGTTGTTCATTGAAATTTCCATTCAATGTATTATAGGATAGATCAAGGGCTTGGAACTGTTTGAGATTGCCAACCTCAATCGGAATGGGTTTTGGTTGTGACTCAGGTTAAGCCGCTGAAGCTTTCTCAGATTTCCCAATAAGGGGGAACGCTTCCTGCAAATGCATTCTTCTGGACATTGAAGTACTGGAGCTCGATGAATGATAAAACCAACCTGGTTCTGGCATGTATTGCTTAAGCTTGGCTGCGACATAAATTCTCTCAGTTTTTCCGATTTGGAGTTCGATAAATAATTAATTAAACCAACCTGGATCTGGCATGTATTGCTTAAGCTTGGCTGCTACATAAATTCTCACAGTTTATCCGATCTTTCCAATCTTGAAAGCTACTCAAAAGATGAAACCAATAACCAACATGATCCTCCTATCTCTGTATTTACAACGAAAGTGTGCAAATATCCAAAGTTTTGTAATAACAACTAAAGTCGGTAAAGGTTAACCAAGTATTTCAATATATTTCAGAAAACTTGCATTAACTTTTGGAATACTTGCATTAAGTTTCTGAATAGATTTAATGTATATCCCTAATCCCCCTTAATTGTTCTTAATCCAAAGTCCACAGGCTTTGGACATTTGTGTCCATTTAAACCTGCCACCACTTTTTTCCACCTGTAACAACTGTTCATGAACATTACCACCGCTTCTTGGTGATCATTGCCACAGTTGTCGACCACCGCTTCTCTGTGAGTAGTGGTGAGTAATGTATATCATACCAGCAAACACCGCTTCTTGGTGAGTAGCTAGCGAGTATTAGAGGCCTGTATCACAATTTTGCAATTTTGCAGAGGGATGCTTGTTAGCAAGTATTGCAAACCTGCATCAAAATTTTGCATACATCCTACATGACAATATTACAGATATTTGGACTATATAGAAACTGTTGCTCCCATTACAAAAAGAAAGCACTGTACTATGGTGGTTGTGTTTTTTTACTCCCATAATCCGGTTGTTAAAGAATGGACTATATTGCCTACATCACAAGTTTTCAAATATCTGGACGATATTTCTGCTGTTGCTCACATTACAAATTTACAAAAAGAAAATATTGTACTACAGTTATTGCGGTTTTCTTCTCCCATAAAAGAAAAGACTGTACTACAGTTATTGCAGTTTTCTTCTCCCGTAATCTGCTGTCAAATAGTTATCATTCTCTTCATAGCAGGTTGGACGTATGTGTGTGTTCATGCAGCCATGAACTAGGCTTAGTTGCACCAAATCATTTTCATGGACATTAGTAACTAGAGGTAAGTAAATTTTCTTATTTACAGGCCCACCTAAATGTAAATTTGCTTATTTATAGGCTCGATAGTGAACATTTCAAATTTCAAATTTTATTCCTAATCAACATCGATAGCGAACATTTCAAATTTTGTTCATAATCAACAACCAAAAATAGAGACCCTTGCAGGTAAACAAAATAAATTTCTATATTAACCTGATGAATGGAGACCTGCACAGTCCTTGACTTCCTTGGCTCTCTCAATTGAAGAATTATTGGTTTCATGTGTTTTTTCTTCAACAATATACTTAGCTCCCCCTATATTCTCTGCTGCAAAAATACATAGTGGTATCTCCAGCTACTGATCTTCTCTTCATTCTCTATGGTTTAGTTAATTCTCGAAATTGTTTAGTGGCAGAGCCGTGGTGGGGCTAGTAGTTATAAACAATAAAGAAAACACAGTTCATTTCAATATAATATTCAAATGTTGCCTTGAGTTATATTGAGAAGCCCTTTCAATTGGTGATATGATCTTAGTTGCCCCTTTAGATTAATGATGTGATCTTTATTCAATAGCTTTACCTTGCGGAAATCTTAACAAGTGTGTCGTTTTAAAACCCAGACCTCCACTCTAAACACCACACTTTTCTTTAACAAGAATGACCAAAACATCAATAACTGGTTTACTTAAAAGGCGTGGCGTCTGCCTTGCATCCGAATGGAATCAATTATCTACATCATTGACATAATAATTTTTTTTTATGACCCTACATATGACATAATAATATTATGACATAACAATATCTATCATACCATATGGCGCTGTAGAAATCCAAAATCCGAAGGGAATAAAAATTTAGTGAGATGTGAAGATTTAATTTTTGTGACTACGGTGGGAAATACGTTACTTTTGGAAAATATCTATTGGCTTATACGAACATCCATCACGGTGCAGTATAATATTCTCTCCTTCCTCTATCTTAGTAATATCATTTCAAGATTACTAGTATTTTTGATATCTTATCATCTTTTATTATTATATCGCATGCATTTAAGGGACGTGAAGTCAGAAGGTAAGTAATTCGAACTAGAAAGTGAGTTCAATTTTAGAAAGCGAGTTCAATGGTAACAATTTATTGATCTGCCATCGAATTTATTGAAAACTTACTTAATAACAACTTGCACATATGGTAATTTATTTTAACCAGATCGACAGGGACTAGCGCTGCGTGCGGCTCTTGTTACTTATAAAAATTATTTACTTTAGAAGTACTATCTACGACATTTCTAGGTTTGAAATATTCTTTACTCTATTAACCACCAGTAATAGAATGTTTGAATGTTTGCAAGGCACCATAGTGTGGTTATGTGGTTTGATTTACTAAGGGAATGGACGTTGTTGTTACTTAAAATTAGAGCATCATTCAGACAAATGTATATTTCAATTTATACACTTCAAGGAAAAGACTCTCTAGTGGATGTTTTTGAAGAACCCCACAGAAAAATACCTCATACATTCGTTTCTAACAAATGTTACTAGAGGAGGTTGGCGGGTGGAGGGTTTTGCAGATGGTTTCCTCTCGGTGCGCTTATTATCATTACACGTCGCCTTGGTGCTCTCGAACCGAGAAAGCACAGGTGCAGACCAAAACACCGGACATCGTGCACTTCATACACACTCACTCGGTGCTTTTTATTATTCTATAGCACCGGTGCGTCAAAGATATTTTGCATCGGTGCATTATAAAACACCGCGCCAAAATCGAAACCACCCGGTGCGGTAGAAAGAAACCACATCGGTGTATCATAATACATTGCGCCAAAACACAAACCAACTGGTGTGTTTGTAAGAAACAAAACCAGTGTGCCTATAAACAACGCGCATCGGTAAAGGGTTAAATTAAAAAAAAATTACAGCAAAATAACCCGAAATTTTCAGTTTTCCAGTGATTTTGAGCTCTCAATTACCGATGCATGTCCTACTATAGAACACACCAGTGTGCATGAGACATTGGCACACCGGACAGCTTGCGCAATGTACACACACATTTGAGGCCTCCTATTACTGTAATGCACCGGTGCTTCACCACTCTTCCGCGTCGGTGCATCATATAACACCGCGCCAAAACAGAAACACGTCGGTGCGTTCTTATCCAAGAGCACCAATGCGCCGATAAACCGCACGCATTGGAATAACGTTACATACAAAAAATTTTAAGGCAAAAAAACAGGTGCTTTATGACTATTCCAGACCGGTGCTTTACGGATTTTCCGCCCCAGTGCATCGTCAAAATTTCGGGCCGAAACTGAAACAACCTGGTGCGGTGTTAGGGAACCGCCCTGGTGCATCATAAACAACGTGCCAAATTTGACACAGCCTGGTGCGGTTGTAGGTAAGCATACCAGTGTGCCTATAAAACCCCGCACATCGGAACATGGTTCAATAAAAAAGAAATTACGGCAAAAAAACTTTATTTTTCACTTTCCTCAGTGCTCTAGAGCTCTCAAGCACCGGTGCCATTTTCCCTTGTTTGAGCCGCCCTGACATCGGTGTTCTCATTGCACCAATTGCACGCATGCTGCTCTGCATTGGCCACCAATCTTCAGCTTGCATTTTGAAAAACGGTGGTAAAATTTTATTTTGCAAAGTTTACAACTAATATGCCTCATTGACGGCGAAATGTACAGGCATTTTTCTAGTTTTTCCATAATTAAGCCTTTTAGCAGATTAGAAATTGAAATAACCTTAAAAATAACCATTAAAAAAAATAAAAAAATAAAAAATTTCGCGCGCTGCGCCGAAGCTGTTCAGCTCGTGCCGGATAGCGATGCTGCCTATAAAATTTACAGGCCACACCGCCACTGGTGCTAATGGTATCCGCACCGTTGCCGGGGCGGTACCGAAAGGCGCCCCGCATAATTTTAAAACAAAAATAAAATAAAATAAAAGGTGGTGCGCTCATTTATCTAGGCACACCGTTGACCAAATGAATCATAGTGCAGTGCGTTGACGGAATTATCCACCCCTGTGTATGTCAGCGCACTACATTCTAGATTCCGAGAGGGTCAATGGTAAAAGACCGCATCGTTGGCTATGTAATTGTCATGAAGTCGGTGCACTAACACGACTATACACGTCGGGGCATATATTTCAGTGAGCACACCGCTATTCTGATCTTTGATGAAGTTAACAGTGCTTGAAAAATAGACAGCTACACCGAAGCCGATGCGTTTTATTTCATTAGGGGCACGGGGACCGGTGTTCTACACTCTTAAGACGTATCAGCATGACCGACACATGATCGTTTTTATATATCTAATTATATATATTAATATATATATATATATATATATATATATATATATATATATATTTCTAAATACATGTCTGTTTTAATAAAAAAATTATTTACTATGGCAATGATTCAGAGAGAAGAGGAGGAACCATAGCAACAACAGGCTGAACAGTATGACATGATTCGCCAATGGGAGGCCCGAGAGAGGGAGAGAGATGCATACCCTCGCCCTATTACTACAGATACCCAGGAGATCCTTAGACAGGTAGGCCTCCTCAAGTTCTATGAGGAGGCTACTTCCCTAAAGGCGCACTGTGTGTTTTTGAGATATCTTATCTGTAGGTGGAATGCCCACCGACAGGCTTTCTAGGGTGGTCCTGACCAGTGGTACACACCCACTGAGGAGGATATTTATTTTATTATAGGACTATTAAGGAGGGGGGTGGATTTTCCCTCATTCCTAGACGTGCCAGCTGGTTGTGTAGTAGGGATTCAGTTAGTTTACTCCCAGAGATACATTGGAGCACGTGTACTGTCTCCTTCAGAGTTTCAGGTACCTGGAGGTTAGTTACGTATAGGTGCTTTTGGTAGACAAGATGTGCAGTGCCTCTCCCTTATCATTTCCACCATTTCGCACAACACCAGTGACATGCAACACATTAGTTGCTCACTTTTATATTATGTTGATTCTTTAGTACAACATCCATGACTTGTCAGGTGGTCTGCCATTTTTTTTCCACAGTTTTGTACGACTTTAGATAGATGTCGTGCTTATGCACAAGGGAGGGTCAACTTCCTTTTTTCTTCAGAGCTGTTCTTTTTTTTTAGAGGTTTCCAAAGATGAGATCTAGTTTTGTTCGACATCCTCGTAGGCCGATGTTTGAGGCCCGGATGCACATGTGGGGGCAGATGATGTCCAAGAGGGGAGAAACTTTGTTTTCAACCAGGACATCACATGATTCACTGGACTTACTAGCCAGTGTTGACGAGCTACATCCTTTTATTTTGGTCCCATGTCCTTATGTTGGCTTAAATTGGCGAGGGTGTTCCAACATACTTTTCACAACTGATGAGCCGCCAGATGATAGAGGTAATATTATTGTTTTATTTATATTTATTCTAACATGTTCTTAATTAACTTGTTTTTATTAAATTGTGTAATGAAATTGTCTAATTATTGTTGTGTACTTGTATATATTTTGCAGACATTGGCTCTTTTGATGGCGAGGAGATGTCGGGTCCACCACATGATCCAGGTGTGGATCCTGATGATGACGATCAGGATATGGCTGATGTCAAATATGATCATGATGAGGATGAGGCCGGTGTAGTAGAGAGACATGCTCTTGCTCATCATGGTGCACCGGTGCCGCCTTTTGCTAGGCGTGGTCGACCTGAGACCAGATATAGGATGGAGTTGGCCAACCAACTCTGTGCATTGATTGTTGATGCAGGCATCAGGTCCGCTCATTACAGAGACATACATGCCGACAATAGGCTGTTACAGATGTGGAGAGGCATGTTGCGTGACATGTATGGCTTGATGCGGCATGTCGTAGGAGCTACGACAACTGTTACGTGACTCAGGAGGACTGTCCATACCTATATGCGTAGTCAAGCCGTGACACGTGATGAACATGAGTCCGCGAGTAGCGACTCACATGCATCTCATGATCGTTCACCTCGTGGTGCACTTGATGAGCATGACGCTCCATTGGCAGCATCTTACAGTCATCATGGAGATAAGGCTGGACCATCGTTCACGTCCAGTCAACAACCTGCAACTACATCCATCAGTACTAGTCATGATGATCATGAGCAGGGTGGACCATCGACCACCGAGGCTGCACTATTCATTGAGCAGGCCTCCACTACTACTGCTCATATTGATGTTGTACTACCACCAGCAGATGCATCCATTAGTACTGGTGACCATGATCATGAGTAGGCTCGACCATCGATTGTCGAGGTTGCACCCAGCTTTACTGAGCAGGCATCCACTTGTAGTACTGCTATTAATGTTGTTATACTACCACCAGTGCCTGATCCATGGCATTTATATTATAGTTGTATATTTTTAACATTATTTAGTTATATATATATATATATATATATATATATATATATATATATATATGGTCCATGTATTTTATGTTCATGTTGCAGTTGTACTTAATTTTCATGTTGGTGATCATCATGATGTGACGCATATTGTTAGGTCATGTTAGATATGTTCATTTAATGTTTAGCTTGCAGATAGATGTGTATATGCGATAGCATGAGTTATTTGACATATTGATATGTATATTTGATGTTTGAATGCGTTTATTAGTAGAATATGTTGTTTCTATGATGGTTATCATGATCATGATGATGTTTATTATTTAATTTAATATTAAATGACCATCATATTTATTAAATATTATGTCGTGATTGTAATTGTAATTTAAATCATAATTGTATGTAAAATTGTAAAATTGTATTTGTATTTATTGTAATTTAAACTATAATTGTATGTAAAATATTTATTAATGTATAATTTTAATTGTAATTGTAATATTTAATTTATTATGAAATGATTGTAATTGTATATATGAAAAATTATAAAATTGTAATTGTATGTAAAATTATAAAATTGTAATTGTATGTAAAATTATAAAATTGTAATTGTATTTGTAATTGTGATTTTAATTGAATTGTATGTAAAATATTTATAAAATTGTAATTGTATTTGTAATTGTGATTTTAATTGAATTGTATGTAAAATATTTATAAAATTGTAATTGTATTTGTAATTCTATGTAAAATTGTAAATGTAATTGTATATAAAATTATAAAATTGTAATTGTATTTGTAATTATAATTATAATTGAATTGTATGTAAAATATTTGTAAAATTGTAATTGTAAATGTAATTCTATGTAAAATTGTAAATGTAATTGTATGTAAAATTCTAAAATTGTAGTTGTAATTGTAATTGTAATTTTAATTGAATTGTATGTAAAATATTTGTAAAATTGTAAATGTAATTCTATGTAAAATTGTAGATGTAATTGTATGTAAAGTTTAAACTGTATTTGTAATTCTAATCGTAATTCATGTATGTGAAATTAACCTAAAATTGTAATTGTAGTTATTGTACTTTTAATTGTAATTGTATGTAAAATATTTGTAAAATTTTAATTGTATTAATGTAAAAATTTTAATTTTATTAATCTGAAAATTTTAATTGTATTAATGTGAAATGATTTTATTAAAATATTTAAATTTGTAAATTTACAAATAATTGCAAAATAACAAATCTAGAATAATATGAATTTTTGTAACATAATAAAGTTTAGAAAATAATGAAAATAAATTCTTGTACTTTATAATTATCATTATTTTATTATGATCTTACATACCACCAAAAAAAGAAAAAAAAAGAAAAAGAAAGAAAAAGAAAAAGAAAGCTTTATACAGTTCGGTGTGCTTATCATCCTAACACGCACCGGTGCGTCGTATAAATAAGACGCACCGGTGCATCACAACTCTTCTGCACTGGTAATTAATAAACGCAAATAAAAAAATGCAACTCTATTTTCTTTAAGTGAAAAAAAAAATGGAAATTTGAAAAATGGACGGAAAAATATTTTCAAAAATCTAATTTCATAAAATAATTCTTTAAATACTAAACACTTTTCATTATTTCACTATTTTTGCTAAAATTTTCAGCCAAATATTTGTAGGAGACAACTTGGAGCAAGAGAGCAGGAGGGCACTGTGGAGCAACAAAATAAGTTCGAACAGAAGTATTCAGATAATCAGAAAGCAAACCTCTGGTGACTCAAACCCTGTGTCATAGAATTTGAAACCATCTCGTGATTAAATTTGATTATTTTTTTTACTTTTTTTCTGCAGTTTTTTACTTTTTTTTTTTTTTTTTTTCAGCAGTTTTATCCATTTTTACCCTAAACCCTTCATTTTTTTGTTTTTTCCATTTCTTCTCCATGTTTTTGTGATTTCATAATTAGAGTTTTTCATTTTAGATTGACTTCCAACCCACGGGACGACTTGCATAGTCGGATCCCAATCCATTCGAGCATTGCGTGAATTTTTGAAAAAATGAATTTTTCTTTATCGGTGCGCCCTGCGTACTACACCACACTGGTGCTCTGTATTATACAGCACACCATGAAAGTACTGTAGTAAAAAAAATGATTTTTTTTTCTAAATCTGTGCGCCAAATCTGAAATAGGGGACCGGTGCTGCTTTTAACTAGGAAAGCGTCGTACGGTGTATTACACCGTTTTTGCGGTGTGTTTATAATACTCCACGCACCATTAGGCCTATTACAATGTTTTTTGCGGTGAATTTACAATATCCAATGCACCGTATAGTGTATTAAATTGTTTTGCGGTGCGTTGTTAATATCCTCACGCACCAGCGGCGGTGCGGACCTCGTGAAAGGCGCACCGGTACCTTGAGATTTATTTTCTACCTGAAAAGTTGAGAAATTATCTATAAATATATTAATGAATGATATAGTACAGGTTTCAGATTGATAAAGAAATGTCTAACAAAAGATCAAGTAACAAAAATACTGTTAACACATCAAGAAAAACAAAAAAGACAAGTTCTTTGTAATTTTTTTATAAAAAATATTATGTTTGAACTATATGTAAGTTTAACTAATATGTATTTTTTACTATGTATCATGCAGAGCCATAAAATGACGAAGCTCGATATGATTATTTCTGATCTAGGACCAGAAGAACGTAAAAGTTTAATGGAAAAATTGCAAAAGGATGAATCAGGTGAATGAAAAAATACTATCGATCCAATATGAGTTTCATTTTTTAATTATCATTAATAATATACTTAAAATTATTAGATATCATGTGTCAAACAATCTACTAATTCACATCTGTTTAATGTTGTACAGGGACCAACAACTCAGAAAAGGAATGTTGTTCTAAGAAAATAAAAAAACAGAACATGCAAATGAAAATCAATTGCTCCTTAGCTCATTTGGAGTGGTGTTGGAAGTTGACGAAAGGGGAAAATTTTTTACAAAAGTTTGAGGGATCTAGTGGAACGAATGTATAGACGTTCTTTCCAACAACAATAACAACGTGCTTTAAATGTAATATGTAATCATTGAATTTTTCGATCATTAAGTACAATAAATAAACAATTTAGCATTAAATATTAATTTTCAGGATTTTTCTTGCAGAAAAGAAAAGAAAATGGAACCCATTCAGCACATAAAATAAGACGACAAGGAAGAAAATAGTTGATATCTAAGTTTGTGAGTAATTGTTACTTCTTTATAACAACTTAACTAGATTTCCTTTTTGTATTTTTTAAGTTGTTTTACAAAAATCATCATTGGATGTCTTCAAACATGTGCTAACATACAAAGAAGAACCATCAGACGAATTGATTGAAATTGGGTTAAATATGGGTTGTGAGTATATGTTGGCATATTAGAATTTAATTATGGAATTTGTAAGCATCTATCGATCTTGTTTTACTTAGCTCCGTCTATAATTAATAGAACAAAAACATTTTTTATATTAAATATATGATTTGTTATGGGGTATAAAACTTGAAGGAAACAAAGTATGGAACTGCGCCAATAAATGAAATTTTGAAATATGACATGGTACATGGTTTTGAAAGAATGTGTATAATTTATGAGTCAATTGTTGCTCTGGTACGTCATTTTTCTTTTCGATTTACATTGATGTATATTATTTAATATAGCAAGTTTCATTATTCTCACCAATGTATATACACTCATTTCAGTTTATTTTTATGTTTGTAGATGAAAGGTGAAGAAGAAGAAAACAATCAACGCCATGAACAAAACATTCTTGAAAATAACCCAAGTCATGGAAGTAGCTTTAAAAGTGACAGCAGTTCAAGTGAAGAATGAAAATCACTATGTTTGGATATCAAAGCAAGACATTTTATTTTTCGAAATATATATGTTTGTGAAATCAGACATTTTGTTTAATGTAATAGACATAGTGTCTCAATTGAAAGACAAAGGGATACCAATAACTATCCCATTTTGTATGATAAATATTGTCTTATATATATATATATTTATATATATAATCATAAAATATATTTTAATTTATTCTATTGCATTATTCATTGTCGCTATTGTGTTCTCTATTTTCATTCTCAAATGCATTAATAAAAATTTAATTCATATGAATATTGTTATAAGATATGTATGTGTCGACTTTTGATGAATAATGAATTTTAAAAAGACACAATAATTATGATATGATATAGCAAATTAATCCAAACATCACATTCAAATGCATTAATAAAAATGTAATTAATATGAATATTGTTATAAGATGTGTCGACTTTTGATGAATAATGAATTTAAAACAATCACAATAATTGGACTGTTACAGGTCGATGTTTCTAAAAAATACAACATGAAAATTGGTGTGTCTCAATAACTGTACACAGGTGTGTTTATGTGTCTATACGCACCGGTGTCATTATAGGATCTATGGGCACCGCACAAATACCGATATCAGTTATCAATATCGGTGCGTTTGTGTGTTACTGCGCACCGGGGCGTTTACGTATCTATAAGCATCGGTGCATTTTTACGATATATGGGCATCACACGAATACTGATACCAATTATAAATCTCGGTGCCTTTTTGTGATACGGTGCACCGGTGCGTTGATACGACCTGTGGGCACTGCACAAATCCCAAGACCAATTAGAATGGCCCTGTGCGTTGTATGACTAACACTACGCCCGGTGCGGTTTTACACCTAAACGTCCGATGCATTGGACTGGCACATCCCCGGGGCGCCGTCGGCATGTACGCACCGGTGCGTTAAAGGTAGAGTAGTGCATTGATGAAAAAAGATCCGTAATAACTTTGGCTACCCATTTTTTTTAGTTGTGTTGAATTTCTGTTAAACGCTCCGCCAAAACCTCTGTAACCATAAACAGATGTTGTAGCAAATGTTTTTTTGACAATTTTGGCCAAGTTTATAACACTAAAAACCTCTTTTATAACCTCTGGTAGAGGGTCTTTTCCTTGTAGTGATATAAACATATTAGCCTAAATAAATCGTTGTCCCAGGGAAAAGAAATCAAATTCATTCCCCAGAAACGAAGCCAAATTGATGTTGTCCTTTCAGATAATTGGGGTCAATAATTATTTCAAAGCATCTATAATGTTTTGTTGTGTTTTGATATTTTGGAGGACCAATGTATAGAATAACTTTTGCAAACATTTATTGATTAAATATTTCAGATAATATCAGAAAATATGAATAAGAGTTGCTTTTTTATCTCACACAGTGATTACGATTTTGTAAATGGTTAAGAAGACTTATGTAAGAAGATATGATAACCAAATATTCAGATTGAATTATTTAATTAATCATAAGTTTGAAAACATTTAAACAATGTCTAAAAGTTCAACAAATTATCAAGTATATTTAACATTATCAAGTTGCTGACAATTTATAAATGAAAGGGACTTACATCAACGGACTGTTTAGTAAATCATTTTATATTGATAATAACTTCAAGATGAATTGTAAGATTATTGAAACACAGTTAATCTCACCTGATTACCTTGATAAAAATTAAACATGTGAGGAGAAAACTAGAAAAACTCACAGAAAGAACAAAGCTGTATGAGACAAATTCAAAATCCTTCTTCTATTATTGATGATCGAAAAACTTGTACTTTTTTTTTGAGAGCCTTGATAGCCTGCCTCATTTATTTTTTGGAACTGTTGGTTGCTAAAAATTATTTTTGTTGTTGTCTTGGGCTTATAATGGAATGATGTCTTCATCAACACTCATGGGCAGAATTTCAGATGGCTTGCACTGCATTTTGAAATATGGCTTGAAATGTTGGTTTTTTCAACAAATATTTAATTTTCTCAAATTGAAAATTGTTTTCAGAAAATATTGAGTCTTTTTCTTCAAATCGGCATTGCTAATAAGTTAGTATAATTTATGTTGGATAACTGCGTCACTGAGTGGAAAGTACACTCACATATCAAAGGGTGTTCATACCCATGAGCACATGCACATGACCCAATTTCATTTTATTTATTAATGTCTCAACTCGTAGACTTATGAGGTGTACATATTCCACTTTGGAAGTGGAGATTTGGATTTCATTTAAGTATTTGAGATTTTGCAGATTATCATTTCTAATTTCCTATTTAGTTGGAAACCTCAATTAAATATGGGTCTTGAATTCAATTTTCCTTTCCTATTTAGTTGGAAATCTCAATTAAATATGAATTCAAATTTTAAAATAAAAATAAAATATAATAAAAAATATTATTTAATTAATAATAACATATTTTTGTTAAATAGTTTTCTTTTTTGAATTTTCATGAATTTCAATTCTATATCTAGTGAACTGAGTGATAAGCTGCAAGGGCAAGATAATTTGAAAGATCGATCATGTATAGCTATGGATTGCCTATTTTTAATAAATAACAAAGTAATAAAGAAAATCGAGAAGTGTTGGTTAATGTTTTATTTAAAATGAATGACAAGATATGTTATGATTATGGAGATATTTTAATGAATGGCCAGATATTTTATATTTTATGATTATGGAGATATTGGCAAGATATGTTATGATTATGGAGATATTTAATAAATGGCCATATATTTTATGATTATGGAGATATTATAAGTATACGATGAAAACAATATTATTTTGTTTTTTAAATCAATGAAGTATAATGAGCAATACTAGTAAAATATTTTTATTAAAAGAACAAATATTTCTAAGTAGAGGTATTTTGATTAATGATATTTAAGTTTTATTTAGAAATGGATGATTAACACATGGATATTTTTATATATTTATCAATGTATTAAAGTGTTTTAGAGCTACATTTAATTCCTTTAAACTTTTATTGAATTGGAAAAGTTTCATATTAGGGTTCCATGACATAATGTTCTACTTTGTCATACTATCTTGTTATACAACCATCTCTTATTTCTTATTGTGCTTGACCTATTATTTGCGAACATTGCTGGACCTCCAACTTATCAAAACTCTAGTTCTTAATGCACAAATTATGAGCTTACCATATCAACCAACATATAATTAATATTTCATGTTGATGTCAATTCATTATTCCACATTCACAACATGTCATAACCTAGAGGGTGGTGCGCTCAGCTAGAGGTGTGATCCTCCAACTTATCAAAACTCTAGTGCTTAAGGCATAGAGTATGAGCTTATCATATCAACCAACAAAGAATTAACATTTCATGTCGATGTCAATTCATTATTCCACATTCACAACATGTCACAACCTAGAGGGACAATGCGCTTAGCTATAGGTCTGATTAATTTTGACTAAGTCTAAAGACATAATCGAACTGTTATACATAATTTTAATCTACGGATAAATCAAATTCCATGAGTGTGGTGTTTATCACTCGGAACAACAGGTGAAAGATAACTACTATTATATCTAAAACAAGAAGATATACAGAAAGTAGAAAGATCCTACTTGTGATTCTTTCACTCTTCTTCTCCTTCTGTCACAGTTGCCGTCGCTTTCAATCCAACTCAAGTTGCTAGATCAATTCCTGCAAACACAAACAGGGAACAACAAACAACATACAATATACAAGTATCTACTTATCTTAATAAAATCAAACCAATTAGATCTGAAATACATACATCATTCAAGAATACATTGCATAAGAAATAGACATATGTATGGGAAAATGAACAACAATATTTATTAAAGAGTATGAGGAGAAGATTACAACCAATGGATCGATTTGTTTTCAACCTGCTCCAACTTCATTATAGCCTCATCACATCCAGCATCATCTCAACAACATATCAGTACTTTCACTCTCTTGTCAAATGAGAATCCAACAACATAACTTTGCACAAAATTATTCCTCCCTAGCACTAGGATGAGTGCTCAATTTATAGGGAAACTTATGGTAGTTTATCAATGAATAGCTTTCTAATAATATGCAAGACATGTTTCCAAGTTCAGAGGTGTTATATGGACACTTGGATTTGAATTATGACACCTATGGACTCTTCTAGAAGGCACTGGCCATGTGGAGATTCTCGGAACAATGAGAATTCCGCTCCTAGGTGACCAATACACTCTTGAATGTCGGGAACTGCACTGCAGTGCACCCTTGCATGGAGGAATTGGCACTGCAATGCAGTTAGTCCCTTGCAGATGAGCGTTGGTGAGTCAGCGGTGTTATCACCATAAAAGTTTTGTTTTTCTAAACTTTGACAGTTTACCTTGTTCCTAGTCATGGTCTTAGATAGGTGTTGAGTCATTTCATGTTTTAAGGGGTAAGTGATAGGGTTAGAGTCTCAAAAGTGTCATTTTCATTTCCAAATAAAGTTTGACAACCTCATTCCATGGTTTAAAGGTCTCATATTCTGTTTAGAAGTTATATTTTAACCCTTTGAAATTGTTTATGAAATTAGCCACGAAACCACACTTTCGTAGCGTAGTTAATGGAAAAAAGTTGTTTTGCGCTACGAAAGCACTGCTACTTTCATAGCACATTTCTCCGAAAATACACTAAGCGCAGATTCATAGCGGGTCATTTCAAATCAGCAAATCATTCAAATTTCGTTAGTTTTTCATCATTAGGTGTCAGTTAGAGGTCATTTCCAAGACAAACAACCATTCAAAATCATCATTGCATTTGTAGAGGTTTCATTTATGGAATCTAAGTTCAAGTTTGAAAGGGCTGGCTGGTTTTTTATTCTAGTTTGCATGCAAAACACTTCAATAGATCATTTTCAAGAGTAAAGCTTGTGGTAATCTCACACCAAAGCTTATATTATCCATTATCAAGCGACGCTGATTACTCTAATCAAGCGAGGCTAATAATCAGGGTTCACAGGAAACTTTCAGAAATTCAAAGGCAAAAATGACTTAGGAAAAGAAAAATCACAGGTCAGGACATTGTTTAAGGACAAAGCCTGAAAGCATAGGAACCCTAGCTAAAGAAAAATTAGTATTGAAGGCTTTCAAGAAGGCAGGGTGTTTGAAATTTTGTGAAAAGTTACAGGGAGGACACAGTCAGGTGACAAAGGAGTTTGCTTTACATTTTATTGGCTCAAACACAAAAATTGGAATCTTAAACTTGTTAGTTACTCCTGATATTATTGCCTTAGTAATAGAGATTCCTAGGGGGCAAGAGAGATGGTTCAAAGGTTTCAGATTTGACATGGAGGCATGCAAAGTGTTTCTAAAGCCAAAGTTTGCAGAAATGGATTTAAACAACGCAATTCCCAGGAGCTGCATCAAAGATTCATATGCCAATTTTATATACAACATCCAAAGGTATTTTACTTGTGAGGGAAGGTATCATAAAGTATATTCATATCATTTTAAACTTCTGTTGCATTTTACTGGCATGATATCTTTAGATTTGCCATTTTTTCTGTATAGAAGTATAGCTAAGATGATAGACAAGGTTAAAATGAAGTCTGAAGGGTGGGAAACCTCTTTATTCCACCATGGTTTAATCAAGTTGATGGTCTTACATGAACTCTGAAAGATCAACAGAGAATGGTCATCATTTTTGATTTTATGTGGTTTTGGAGTGGAAGCACAAACTACAGGTAGTAACCCTAAAGGAAAAGAAACTCCACCTACAAAATCTAGCAAGCCTGTATTGACAAGTTCAAAAAGGTTTGTTAAGCTAAAACCTAGGAAACAGGTGAAAGAGCTAGTAGGAAAAGCATCAGTGGTTATTTTTGAAACTCCTCAACCTAAAAAACAAAGGATAGCTGAAGTTAAAGAGATTGCATATGAACATTCAACTAATAAACAAGTTCAACAGAGATTGACTAGGAGTCAAATTGAAAAAGAAAAGGGTAAAGCAGTGATTTCAGGAATAAGTGATACTCCAGGCTTAAAGGGAAACTTGGATGATATCTTACAAGCCATTGATATAGAAGAGTCCCCTTTGGTTCGAGCTGATTTCATAAAAATTGATGAAGGAAAGCAGAAAAAGATGAAGTCATCCAAGAAACTAGTATTCAATGATGAAGTTGCAACATTTGTATTCAAGGCAAGGAAGCCTATAACCAGACAGTCCAAAAGGATGCAAGAGCATGTTGAGCTGGAGAAAACAAAGGAAGCTTCCACTGTTCATGAAGAAATTATAAACCTTTCATCACCTCTACCAGAAAAGGTAAAAAACAGAGTATTCCCCACTCAAATAGAAAAAATCAATTATGCAGAGATGGAGGAAAGGTTGAAATCAGCCAATCTTGAAATTTCCAGGCTAAGGAAGACAAAAAGAAAGCATGTTGTTGAAAATGCAAATTTCAAGAGGATGAAAGCCCTCTAGGAAGTTGAAAGGGTTGCTAAACCCAAAATCATTAGCAGTGAAACACAATATTTCACTTGGACTGTACCAGCAATAAAAGAAGCCAGATTCGTGAGAGTAATGAATACTCAGTTGAGAGCCACCAACATAAAGCTAAGGAGATAGGTTGAATACCTAGAAATTTAGTTTACAAGATCTCAAGAGAAACTATAGCAACAATGAAATAGGGCAGTAAATGATAAATCTTAAATCAGTTTGTCATTAAGAAGAAGATAATTTTGAGGAAAAACACCTTTAAAGTTAAGTTTTTTTCCCTTTTGATGTTTATATCAATGTTGGAGAAGCTTTGAATATCCTCAAACTTTAAATTTTTTAATACGGTGTTAAGAAAGAGAGCTTGCACAGTAGTTTCGTAGCGCGTTACGAAACTACTAAAGATGATTTTTTGGCACTTTATATATAGATTTTGGAGATAAGGATTGATGGGTTTCAAGTTTTAATGTTGCTGGTGGAAAGATGAAGATCACAGGTGAAGACTCATATTGCAAATCAGTAGAAAGAATGGTTAAAGGAAATGTTTTATAGTAATCTAAAATCTACGCTATGAAAACAGGCTAATTTCATAGCACAATCATATTTCATGCCTTTTTCACTTTTTCGAAGATTTTCTCTGCACAGGTGGAGGATTAAAATTTTCAATGGAATATTAGCACATGTGACACTTATGAAACATTCATCAATGTTAACAAAGCTGCTCGAAGATAAACATGGAGGTTAAGGGCTAAAAAGCAGGAACTCTATCTCCTGGTTTTGATGACAATTATGTCATGAATCAACAAGTTTACAACAAGGTTGGAGGCATCATCAAAGTTCGAAAACATGGATTTGCGGTTGTCAAGAAAGCATTAAGAGTTTAGATAAGGTTGTTTCAAACATGTTTAGGAGTTTCACTCCTATTTGTATTAGGACTCGTAAAAGACAGTTTAGCTGTCAGTTTGTAATTAATAGTTTGTTTCATGAATAGAATAGGTGTCAAGAATGGAAATTTGAATTCTCCTAATGATGGATCATGGAATCCAAGATTGTAAATGATCTATATGAAGCATGAGGTCGAATTCATCAAGGTTGGCATTTTTCATTAGCAAGGAAACTGTGTTAATGTATGTCACTATGTTCTTCTCAACCTAATGTTGGGTGTGGAGCCTGATTTTCTTCCTGATTCAAAGATCCTTGTTTTAGCTGGATGTATGCCTCAAGAAAATTGTACACCCTTGCACGTGGGGTGGGGGGACTTGTCCCCCCCATGGGGGCCAACCCCCCCGGCTGGGGGGTCCGGGGGCCAGCGGTCCCCCGGCCGGGGTTTCGAGGGCAGCGCACCCGAAGCCAAAAATAGATGTAAAATTGCCTTGTAAAAGTATATTAATTTCTAGTCAATCTGGGCCGTTCATTAGGCAGATTATTTGATGGTAGAAGTTATGTTTAGTTTAGGGTTTTTTTCCCTAGAAGGCAACCCCTCGCTTTTTATGAGGGTATTGTATTGCGGCTGCGCATGATATGTGTATTCTTTGAGTGGGAAACATATAGGGAGACTGTGAGAGAGAACAAAGGATATTACAGCGGATCTATTGTAGGTTTTGTCTCTTCATTTTGCTGGATAATAGAAAGGAAGGACTGGTTGTTCGGGGTGGACGTAGCCCAAATTGGGTGAACCACGTATATCTGCGTCTCTCTGGTTTTATGTGTTTTGTGTGCTTGTATTTTCCGCATATTTTATGTGTTGCATTGCTCTGTAATATTTAATTTCCTAACAACTGGTATCAGAGCCGAAGGTATATTTGGCTTATAAACTTGCAGGAAAGAAGGGTTCCTGGTTTGAGTGGGAGCAATGGCAGAAGATGCTAAGTTTAGGGTTGAGAAATTTAATGGCCAAAACTTCCCGCTGTGGAAGATGCAGATGGAAGATTATCTGTATCAGAAAGATCTGTACCTACCATTGAGTGGAAAATCAAAGAATCCGGCGGCCATGACAGACGCGGAATGGAACATTCTCAATAGAAAGGCACTCGGAATAGTACGGTTGTGCCTTGCGGCATCAGTCGCCTTCAATATTTCGAAGGAAACAAAAACAGAGGGTTTGATGCAGACGTTGGCAAAATTATATGAAAAACCCTCGACCTCAAACAAGGTATTTCTTATGAAACGACTATTTAATATTAAGATGTCAGAAGGTGAATCTGTTGCAGACCATTTAAATGATTTTAATACAGTTACCAGTTAGTTAAGTTCTGTAGGGGTAAACTTTGATGATGAATTTAGAGCTCTGTTATTCTTGTGCTCATTGCCAGAGAATTGAAATGGTTTAGTAATGGCCATTAGTACCTCTGTCTCTGGATCTAGTACTTTAAAGTTTGATGATGTTGTCGGTGCTATCCTTAGCGAGGAAATGTGACGGAAAAGCTCCGGTGAGACATCGGGTAATGCTTTGAGTGCAGAGTTTAGGGGAAGAAGAATGGAAAGAGGAAAGAGTTCAGGATATTGCAGTAAATCAAGGAAAGGCGGATCCAAGTCCAGATCGGAGATAGTGTGCTAGAAATGTGGAAAGAAAGGACACCTAAAGAAAGACTGTAGATCTCGGAAGGGAAAAGAAGGAGATGCACAACAAGAAAATAATAATGAAGAAAATGTGACAGGTGATGTGTTACAAGATTCTTTGATTCTATCTTTCGAAAATGTTACTGATTCTTGGGTTGTAGATTCAGGGGCTTCATTCCATGCCACACCTGATAAGAAATATTTTCATGACTATGTTCAAGGAGATTTTGGACAAGTTCGTTTGGGTGATGATAAACCCTGTAAAATTGTTGGAATGGGTAAGGTTCTTGTAAAACAGAAGAATAGAAACCAATGGCTACTAAATGAGGTAAGGCATGTTCCAGATCTAAAGAAAAATCCGATTTCAACAGGGCAGTTAAGCGGTGAAGGTTGTGTGACAACTTTCACAGATAAAGCTTGGAAGGTCACCAAAGGAGCCCTGGTAATAGCAAAAGGAGAAAAGGTTGGTACATTATATTTATGCAATGGTATTTCTAACTCTGTTAATGCTTTAACTTCCAAAGGAGCAGATGCAACACTATGGCATCATAAGCTCGAACATATGAGTGAGAAGGGGATGAAGATTCTTCACTCAAGAAATTTGTTTCCAGGTTTGAAGAATGTTCATTTGGATTTCTGTGAGAATTGCATTTATGGAAAACAAAAGAGAGTCAGATTTCTCAGAGTTGGGAAAGAAAAGAAGAGCGAAAAATTGGAGCTTGTGCATACAGATGTATGGGGACCTGCTCAAGTATCATCTCTCGGTGGCTCTTGTTATTATGTTACTTTTATTGATGATGCAACTAGAAAAACATGGATTTATTGTATTCAGAATAAATCTGATGTATTTGATACTTTCAAGAAATGGAAAGCTTTGGTTGAGATTGAGACAAGAAAGAAGTTGAAGTGTCTTAGATCAGACAATGGAGGTGAATATTGCGGCAAAGAGTTTGATAGATACTGTTCAGAGCATGGAATTCACAGAGATAAGATAGTTCCAAGAACACCACAAGAAAATGGTGTGTCAGAAAGGATGAACAGAACAATCATGGAGCGTGCAAGGTGCATGAGATTGCATGCAGGATTGCCTTTACAGTTTTGGGCAGATGATGTAGATACTGTTGTTTATCTAATAAACAAAGGGCCTTCAAGTTCTTTGGAAGGTGGTATTCCAGAGGAAGCATGGACAGGTAAAAAGGTAAACTACTCTTTTTTAAAGCCATTTGGTTGTGAGGCCTTTGTCCATATTAATAAATAAAATAGAACAAATCTTGAGGAAAAATCAAAGAAATGTACCTTTATTGGATATGGTGCTAATGATTTTGGTTATCGCTTATATGATTATGAAAATCACAAAATCATTAGGAGTAGAGATGTAATATTCAATGAAAAGGTCTTGTATAAGAATCAGTTGCAGGAAAAGAAACAGGAAAAATAAAGCAAGGAATATGCGGTTCTTGATGAGATAACTGAAAAAGTAAAGGTGCCCGAAAATGATAATAATCAACAACCACAGCAGCAAAAACCACCACAACAGTAACATGCACTTCAAACACTTGAAAGTGGTGTTAGAAGATCTACCAGGATATGTAGACCCCCTGAACGATACTCTCCTTCATTATATTATTTATTGTTGACTGATTCTGGTGAACCTGAATGTTATGAAGAAGCAATGCAGGTTGAAAGTAGGAAGAAGTGGGAGCTAGCCATGTAAGAAGAGATGGACTCCTTAATGCATAACCAGACTTGGGACTTAGTCAAGTTGCCTACAGGTAAAAGTACATTGCAGAATAGATGGGTTTACAGGCTGAAGGAAGAAGATGGAGGAAAACAGAGGTACAAAGCTAGACTTGTAGTGAAGGGGTTTGCACAGAAGAAAGATATTGATTTTGATGAAATATTTTCTCATGTTGTTAAGATGACTTCAATCAGAACTATCTTAAGTATTGTAGCATCGGAAGATTTACATCTTGAACAGTTAGATGTAAAGACAACATTTCTCCATGGAGATTTGGAGGAAGAGATATACATGCAACAACCAGAAGGATATGATTTCAAAGGGAAAGAAAAATTGGTGTGCAGGTTAAAGAAGAGCTTGTATGGGTTAAAACAGGCTCCAAGGCAGTGGTATCTAAAATTTGACCAGTTTATGTCTGAACAAGGTTATACTAGATTTCACTCTGATCATTCTGTTTATCTAAAATGGAAAAATGATGGCAGCTATATTATATTGTTATTGTATGTAGATGACATGCTTGTTGTAGGATCTAACATGCAGGAAATAAATGTGCTCAAAAGAAAATTGGCAAATTCATTTGCAATGAAGGATTTGGGAGCTGCAAAACAAATCCTTGGTATGAGGATAACTAAAGACAGGAAAAATCGCAAATTAACACTATCTCAGAATGAGTACATAGAAAAGGTGTTGAAAAGATTTAATATGCACAATGCAAAACCTGTTAGTACACCTTTTTCTAGCCATTTCAAACTTAGTAAGGAGATGTGCCCAAAGACCCAAGAAGACATGGATTATATGTCTAAAGTTCCATATGCATCAGCAGTTGGAAGCTTAATGTATGCAATGGTCTGCACAAGGCTTGATATTGCACATGCAGTGGGAGTTGTGAGCAGGTACATGAATAATCCAGGAAAAGAACATTGGATGGCAGTAAAATGGATTCTTAGATATTTGAGAGGTACCGCAAATCAAGCATTATGCTTTGGTGGTTCAAACATTTCTCTACAGGGATATGTTGATGTAGATATGGCAGGTGACAGAGATAACATGAGGAGCACTATAGGATATTTATTTACTGTAGGTGGAACAACTGTCAGTTGGGTTTCAAAAATTCAAAGTGTTGTTGCACTTTCAACAACAGAAGTAGAGTATGTTGCTGCTACAGAGGCTAGTAAAGAAATGATTTGGTTACAAAGGCTTATGGGTGAATTAGGTAAGAAGCATGATATGGGCACGTTATACAGTGATAGCCAAAGTGCCATTCATCTTGCAAAGAACTCAGCATTTCATTCCAGGACTAAACAAATACATCTCAAGTACCATTTCATAAGATCAGTATTGGAAGATGGAGAGTTGAAGCTGGAAAAGATACACACTAGCCAGAATCCTACAGATACGCTAAAAAAAGTTGTAACCAGGGAGAAACTGAAAATGTGCTTAGTTTCAATTGGTCTTCAAGGATGATGATAAAGATGAGGAACAACCAAGTCCAAAGAGGAGTCATTGTCCAACAAATGAAGTAGCAGTGGAGTTGCTACAATCAGTCTCCAAGTGGGAGATTGTTGGGTGTGGAGCCTGATTTTCTTCCTGATCCAGAGATCCTTGTTTTAGCTGGATGTATACCCCAGGAAAAAATTACACCCTTGCAGGCGGGGGGTGCAGGGGGGACTTGTCCCCCCCACGGGGTTTGGGGGGGGCCGACCCCCCCGGCTGGGGGGTCCGGGGGCCAGCGGTCCCCCGGCGGGGGTTTCGGGGGCAGCGCCCTTGAAGCCAAAAATAGATGTAAAATTGCCTTGTAAAAGTATAGTAATTTCTAGTCAATCTGGGCCATTCATTAGGAGGATTATCTGACGGTAGAAGTTATGTTTAGTTTAGGGTTTTTTGCCCTAGAAGGCAACCCCTCGCTTTTTATGAGGGTATTGTATTGCGGCTGCGCATGATATGTGTATTCTCTGAGCGAGACACAGATAGGGAGACTGTGAGAGAGAACAGAGGATATTACAGCGAATCTGTTGTAGGTTTTGTCTCTTCATTTTGCTGGATAATAGAAAGGAAGGACTGGCTGTTCGGGGTGGACGTAGCCCAAACTAGGTGAACCACGTATATCTGTGTCTCTCTGGTTTATGTGTTTTGTGTGCTTGTGTTTTCCACATATTTTATGTGTTGCATTTCTCTGTAATATTTAATTTTCTAACACCTAATACATATATTTTTTTGACTACTCAAGATTCACAAGGATTTTAAGTGTATAATTTTTCTATGGCCTTTTCAATTAACTACTTGCAATAGTATTTGTATGTGTTACTTAGAATTCATTTGACAATGCTCTAAATTCCTTCACATACAAATAGACTGTGTTTTATCACTGTGTTACTGTTTTTCTCATAAACCTAGATTCCAAGTGCCTTGACTTCCATGTTTGATAGATTATGATGTTTTGTTGAAGACTATCTTGACTCCATCACCCAATGAGTGTTTGCTAATATTTGATTCAACTAGTTATACATTTTTATCCTTTTTATTCCTAGAGTTAGCCATCTAATCACTAATCAAAAACCTTAAACCTATTGAGAGAGCCCTCTCAAGTTGAGGAGACTAAGCCTCAGCCAAAAGATTGGTTTGAAAGAGTTACTCGGAGTCTACTTGATGAGCAACCTACCAGTTGAACATGGTAAGACATCATTTGATTACCGACCAATGATGTGAGTTGTTAACAGATGATAGAGAACCACCATTAATGTTAATGGATGTCAAGGTACTACAATACAATTTTCAAGGCGTGAATAAATGATTTGATGTCGAATGCCAAACAAAATATTTTGGTAAAAGGTTCGCAAGTGAGAAACCTGTCAATCATGTAACAAGCCTCAGGGTATTGGAAGATCTTTTTAAGTAAAATTCCTGGATAATGATTTGATGTCGTCAAGAAGCAAATTTATCGCGAAACAGGAGTTACTAATTTTAGAGACAAAATGTGACTTTATATAGCAATGTTCAGGGATGACTGTCATGAAAATGAAGGCTTATGAGTATTGGAGAAGGATGAGGATTTACTCGATGACTTCTCTTGAACATATCAGCGACACTGAGATGAGTTGGCAGCATTGACCCAAAAACGAAGTGAATGTATGATGAACCATAGGTACGATGAAATGTTAAGAAGATTACCCTACCCAAAATTCACGATGATGGAGTGAAAGTGTCATGTTCATGAGCGACCTACTACTATAAAGTGTTATGGTCTTTTGTCCCAAATTTTCCCTGGTCATTTTTCGACCAGTACCTCTTTATTTTTTAACAAGCTTGAGGAGGGTAACATATTCTTGATCTATAATTCAACCCTTCGGGTGAATCCATCACTATTTCATAATTTAACATGTCTAGAGATAAATGAAACTCGATTCTTGCGATGATCGACAAGTTTGTCGCTATTTTATGTTTTAATGAGCTTAGCGACAGTTACAGCCTAGTCCTTTTTCATATTTAGAGAGTTTGAAAAAGAGGACAAAAGAAAACTCCATGAGTCTTTTTTTGTAAATTTGTCGCTCAGGTTTGAAAAAGTGTAAAATGGTACTTGAGAAAACCTCTTAGCCATGTGCGACTAAGGTTTTCCTTTTTTGTAAATAATCTATCTCAGTCAGGAAAAGGGTTAAACTTATACTGAGTAGATTTCGTTTCATTTACTTTTACGAGCTCGAAAAGACAAGTGCTTGGAAATATTTTCACATTATCGGAGTCTGAAAAGAGCTAAAAGAAGACTCCAAGGGTTCCTTTTTCGTAGTTATCGAAGCTTGAAAAAGAGATAAAAGTGCACTTCAAATCCTTTTTCATTTTTATCAAAGCTTAAAAAAGAAGGATAAAAGTATGTCGTGTTGTCAAATCATTCTTGAATAAGTGTGCACGACTAATCTGTTGTATCAGCTATAAAACATGTTCAGAAAACCACCAAACAAATTAAAAATACTTGTTTCATAGCAAAAATGAATAAAAACCATAGTCACAGCATTAAATATGATTTAAATAATCAAATTGACTAATTAAAAGAGTTTTCACCATTCATTTTTACCATTCCAAAGTTACCATTTGAAAATTAGGAAATCTAAACTAGTTTTTTTCCCCCGAACTTCAGCAGTTGATTGCGACAGATTTTGTGGACGATTCCTCTTGTCGTTCGTTCCAAGTTGGAGCTATGAACCTTCTCTTTCTTTTAGTATCATTTTCATTGCAATTCATGGTAAATGTTTAGGATTTTGAGCCCCTTAGGGTAAATATACTATGCTTAGAGGGAAATACACCCTTGAATGTCGAAAGGTGTGTTGCAGTGCACTGAAATTGAAGGCCAAATGCACTGTAACGCTCTGTCCCTTGACCTAGGGTGCGTTGGGAGAAATTCTCATTTTTTTTTCTTGTTGTGTGCCCAAATTTTCCCAAGTTTTTTTCATGAAATGGATCCTAATGAAGCTTATGATTGTGTTTTAGGTATTCATCAAATCAAAATGACGATTACAAGGAGAGAAAGAGAACATGAAGAACAAAATATGATTTCCCTAAACGATCGAGGTGCAGTATAGTAAGAGCCCTCAAAGATTGTGGGTTGCTAAAATGCTTCAGACTATCAAGGATGAGGCAACTTTATTTTTCGTTCATGGGATCCAGTACTACAGGCTTTTCACATTGGGGAAAAAGTACTCCCAATATTAGTGGAGGACATTTATTTTCTCACTGGATTATCGAGGCAAGGTTCTCCCATTCATCTTTCAGGATCTGCTCTTGGAGGAGAGACAGTGAGAGATTACATACTGCAACACTACCATCCAGAGACTGAACGAAGTAAGGATGGGAAAATAAACATCCGCGATGTACGTGATTTTCCTTTGAGGACCATCCTCTTTACTATCACAAATATTGTCGGTTCTTCTACACTACATGTGGCAAACAAATCATACATGTAGTATGCACTGGAGTGTTTAGAACCAACAATATTTAACTGGGCTGAAGTTTTTCTTTTTCAGATGAAAGAACAACTGACCAAAGAAAAGGGAGGAAGGAATAAGAATTTCAACTATGGCTCAATCCTGATTTCCTTTGCTTTAGTGGATTCCATTGATGCAACCACAACATATTACACTGGGCATATATGGCCCTAGATATCACAGATGCATAGATGGGTTGAATTGATGTATAGACATGTTGATCAATCGACCATCATATTATCTATTGCATTCTTCGCCTGGTTTAGATGATACATGATCACCATAGATTAGTATGCATACGCAGGCGAATATTTCCGAGGAGATCTAGACTTTATTCATTCAGATGACGATCAATGGGGTGCAATTGGTAAGAATTTTTTGACCACGTTTTTTTATTTTTTCTAATGTTTCTACATGATTTTGTATTTTTATGTTTCCCAAGACTAAACCAAAGTTTTGATGTACACAGATGTGGGTCACGTTCGACCAGTGGGTCAGCCAGATCAAGGAGCAAATGAGCCAGCAAAGAGGGCTTTCGGGAGAGAAGTCCTTCGGGATTTAGATATGACTGAGACTCTTGCTGAGCTACAACAGCACATGGAGGGATTGACCCTTGGGATTACAAATTTCTGGATCGAAGAGTTACATATGAGACTAGAGCACCACACTATTTGCGTTCCTAACCGTTGGATGCGGTTATTGCATAGAATATCTAGATCAGTAGCTTGTTATCACGAACACCACTATTTTACTTTGACATTTGGCATACATTTTGAGGTCAGATGACCAATGTGTCTTGGGCACAAATTTTGTAAAAACCTATAACTATCTATCTATTTGTTTTCAGTGTTTTCCTACGTTTATTGCGCAATCCTATTCAATTATGTGATGTGAATTGAAAATATGTCTTTACATGTGTTGCAAATGTCTGTTTAAAACATAATTTGCTAAGAAATCAATTAATGTGTTCAAATTTTTGGAAATGTGTTGATATTTAATGAAATTAAAGTGTCTTTCCAAAATTCGAACTCTTAGGAACATACGATGCAGTGTTGGATTTCAAACAATATAAATGCTAGTAATTCGCACTACAACAAGTTGTGAGTCTAACCTAATGATGATGCGATTAATATCAAATGAAATGGCATTAGAGGGAAGTTAGATATACTCACTATACTCAACGATATTTTCTGTAGATCAACTGATACAAATCCCTTGAAAACTCACTAACTCGCCACTTGGGGCGAAAATGGTCCATGCTGCAGAGGATAGATTATGCATACTACGACTAGCACCATCAACATACCCAATGAATGGTTCCAAATATTCAGACATCTATGATGAAATGTAAAGTGGATTACTAACTTCAAGAAAACTCTAGAAAAAGAAACTAAGACAGTAAATGCAAATCAAAAGCATATATACATTATAATACAAAATTTTACTGTGCTCATGTTTAAGCATAGTAACGTTTGAGATGCAACCCATTTCAAGGCTATGCCAATGGAATTCCATCATAATCTACCAACTCATAGGTGCCCTTAGCAAGAAATCTTTTAACAATATAAGGGGCATGCCATAACGACTCAAATTTTCCTGCACCTATTACATCAGCTTCCTGATCATAAAGTAAGACTAGGTCACCCTCTGAGAAGATGCGAGGTTGGACATGTTGGTCATATTGTGCCTTTATTCATCTCTTATGCGCTTCGTTGGCCAATGCAGCTTCACAATGCATTTCATCAAGATGGATGAGGTTAAAAATACACGCTTCTTCAGTAGAGGTGTTAGGTAACAAGTCAGAATGAGCTTTAATGATGGTATTTCACATTGGATAGGCAAGATATCTTCTAGACCATACACCAATTGAAAGGGGGTAGATCCGGTTGTGTTTCTCACCGAGGTTTGATATGCCTACAAAGATAAATATAGGATTAAATGCCAATTTCGTTTATGAACTCCTATCATTCGTTGAAGCATTCACTTAAGAATCTTGTTAATAGCTTCAACTTGTCCATGCGACAGTCCTAATTTGGTAGTCAACTCATTCATCATGCAATAGCGAAAATTCTTACCATGATCTGTGACTATAGCTTGTGGAACACCAAACCGTGAGATGACATGATTGAAAAGGAATAATGCAGTTGTTTTTCCTGTGTTATTGAATGTAGGCATCGCTTAGGCTCACTTGGTAAAGTAGTCTATTGCGACAATAATATAACCATGCCCCCGAGACAAACGAGGGTTATAGGTCATGAAGTCAATGCCCCATTTCACAAATGGTCCTGCAGCGATAACAGGATGCATTGACACTAGCGGCTTGCGGATTTCATGATCAAATATCTTGAATGCATGACAACTTCTAACTGTGAGGATGCAATCGCGGAATATGGTAGGCCAAAAGTAACCGACATGGAGAATATTCTGCCCAGTAGCATATCCACACAAGTTTCCACCACAATCCCTAGCATGAAAATCATTTAGAAACTTTTCGACCTCCTCATGAGTGAGGCACCTCCTTAAAATTGTATCGACACCACGACGATAAAGTGTATCGTCGACGATTAGATAATCTTTGGCTTGGTATCGAATACGTCGTTGTTGAGAGCGAGAGGTATCGGGAGGGAAAGTTTGGGTTTGGAGATAATTGATAAAATACACATACCAAGGATCAGATGATCCAATCAGAAACAGATACTCATCGAGAATTGATGGTTCCGATGTAGCAGCAGTACTATCAGAGGGAAGGTCGCAGAGAAACTCAACCAAAACTAAAGAATTCTTTGACTTGGATTTGATGAATTCCAAATCAAATTCCTGCAAAATGCCAATCCATTTTGAATATTTTCCCCCCAACAATTAACATGAAAAAATTTATATCATGGGGTTGCAATCTGAAATGAAAATGGTCTTCTGGAGCAACATATAATGGTGAAATGTTTGGACAGCTTGAACGACCGCCAAGCTGAGATTTTTGACATTTGAATACTCCACTTCCGTATCATTGAGATTATGACTCAAATAATATATCAAATGTTCTATCCCATCTTCTTCTTAGACCAATACCATAGCAGTGGTCATATCTTCCGCGACGATACATAAGAAATAATTAGTCTAATAATTGGGGGGATACATTAATGATGCCTGGACAAGTGTGTCGTTGACAACATCAAAAGAATCTTACGCAACCTTATCCCAATGGAAGAGAATCCCATTTTTCAAGAGACAAGTAAATCCTTTAGCCATTTGGGCGTAGTTGGGTATAAACCTCCTTAGGAAGTTAGCCTTTCCTTGAATTTTATGTAACTGAATTAAATTTGATGGCGCTGGCAAATCAAGAATGGATCAGACCTTTAGTGGGTCGATTTGAATTACTTCTTTTGAGACGACGAATCCAAGTGAACGACCAGAACCAACGAAAAACACACATTTGTGTGGATTGAGGCAATTTTATAGTGTCGGCAACGTAGAAAGATAGCTCTCAAATGAGTTGGGTGATTAGTCTGATTTCGTGAATGCGCAGGTAAATCATCTAGATAGGGTTGAACAATGTGCTTGATGTCATTGAAAGCATAATCCATTGCTCTCTGAAATGTTTCCCTACCTTTCTTTAAACCAAATGGGAGTTTACGATAAGGGAATTTACCCCTGGGACAGATGAATGTTTTCTTATATTGGTCCTCTGGGTGGATATTTATTTGATTGTAACCAAAGAATCCATCCATGAACCAAAAAAAATCACATCTGGCACAATCTTCAATAATCTGGTCAATAAAGGGAGTAGGATAGTTGTCTTTGGGACAAGCAAGTTTGAAATTCTGATAATCGACGCACACTCTGATTGTCCCTTGTTTCTTTGTGACATGAACAATGTTGGAAACCAAATCAGTAAGCTAAATAGGGTAAATGAACCAACATGCAAAATTTTTTCAACTTCTTCTTTAATGGCAGTGGCCTTCTTCGTATGAACAGGACGAAGGGGTTGACATACCAGTCTGACATTAGGGTACATTTTAATGGTGTGTTCAACGATACTAGTATCTATGCCATGAATTTCCTTTTAAGACCAAGAAAAAATATCTCAGAATTCACGAAAGAGAGAGCGATAAGTTTCGAGTTCTAATGGAGAACAAGACATGCAAACATGAATGTTTTCTACAATTGTTGGAAATATTGTCATTGATGGCAAAGGATATGGCAAAGGATGTGGTAAAGGAATTGGAAAAGCCTTGGGTAGAAGGAGAAACAAGTACAACGTAGCAGAATCAGAGTTTTGAGTGCACAACACTCTGTATTGAAGAAGCTTGGAGAAATCCGTATGAAGGAGAATTAAATCTTGATGGGCTGCAGCCACAAATGACAGAAGTGAATTAACAGGTGATGGGCGTAGCTGTTGTGCAGGAGGAATGAATATTTCCCGTAGATCTGAACTACGGAGGAGCATATTTATTAAAGATAGTCATTTCGGGCTTTTAAAGCCCTCAACAACCAGAATGGGAAATTTTTTAATCAGGTGGAAGTCATTTTATTTCTGAATTGGCGGGACAAGTGATCCCCACCATTTATATGCCAATCGGAATAGCAAAGTTATTTTGGTGCAGTGTCTTGTTGATATGAAGATTTGCGATGCGATCCAATCGCAATAATCAAATGTATTATGGATGTGTAGAGTTCTGCAATGGAACGGCTGTATATAAAACATACAACCAAACCTTATATAAATTGCCCCCACCACAGCAGCGAAGGCCCGTGGGTCCACTTGATCACGTGGCGATGTTTTAATGGAATCGCAAGTCTTGAATCGGCGGAGTTTTGTTATGTGCTCCGATCAAAGGCCGGACCCGATCGAGTTATATGCCATAGTTTATTGCTAATCGCATTCGAGTTCCCAATCACAATCGAAAGATCTTAAGTGTGGGGCCCGATTGCATCTTGAAATTGGCGGACCCGATGGCATTATACGATGGAGTTAATAGGTTCAATCGCGTCCAGGATCTTAATCACAATTGGAACTTTTCGATTGATCGCACGCCTTTTGTAATATGCTGCGATTGAAGTGGTGGACCCGATCCTGTTATATGTCAGAGTTAATATGTGAAAATCACATCCGTGTCCTGATCGCAATCGGAACTATTCTATTATGTGCCCCGATTGCATTTGTTCAAAGTTCGGACCTGATTGCGCTATGAGCCATGTTTTATGTGGTCATCGCATCCATTTGATCAATCGCAATCGCAAGTTTTGTTTGACACCGTCGATCCGCCGACTGCGATGTGGGCCCGGGGTCAAATAATGAAATTTGATTCAAAGCTTTATTGAAATATTACTTGGCAGATAAAAGAAAACCATTGGGACATTTCGTGTATAGAAGAACGAAGATTGGATTGGCTCGAATTTTAATATGAATACCATTAGTAATTGAATGGTTTTGACCCATGGTTTCAATAAGGGCGTAAACTATATAAGGTGATGATAATTATGAAGAAGTGTGTGTGTGCGAGGGTTGATAATAAACGAGTCTCCTTTGGAGATATCTGTATGAATAAACCCAGATATATCTGAATCGATGGTGCACCTGTAAATATGATGATCAGATCGACTAACGCAATTATGAAGAACATGTGCATGCATAAGGGTGATGAATGAATGAAGCTCTCGAAGGAATGTCTGGATGGGCGAACTCTGTTCTTAACTGAAAAATCTGAATGAACCTCTGGTCTTGAACGACGGACGAAGAAACGATGAAGAGCTAGCACATGTCTGCTGAAGAAAACATATGAATCCAGTGAGTCTGAGGGTTGAAGCCTTCATTTTGGAAGTAGAAGTTTTCTGCCAGTAGAAACTGGTGTTATGTTCAGGGGGTTGAAGCTCCCTTCCAGGAGAGGCTGGTAAATGAGAGAAGGTTGTAGCCTTCTGCAGGTGGGTGCCTGCATGCTGGTAAGAGCCTGCACCAGCATATATTGTAAGAAGTATTCTCTATAATAAAATATTGAAGGCTGAGATTATAGCAGCGGTGGTTTTCTCCCAAATTGGGTTTCCACCTTAAATCCTGGTGTCCATATGTGTGGTTCTTGTTTGATGGTTTGTTCTGTTAATTATGTTCATGGTTAATGCTTATCTGATGCAATGCTCTAAGTAAAGACATAATAGGATATCTGGACATTCATGTTGGATGCAGTATTATAACATATGGTCTTAAGAGAAAAGAAAGAAAAATTGTTCAACCTTAAATACTGATTCACCCCCCCCCTTCTCAGTATTTTTCCCAAAAATTGGTATCAGAGTCGGTCCTTCTGAAAAAGCTTAGCTGCTAGAAGGAAGATCAATCAAAATGAGCAATCAAGATGGAACAGCATCTATCAGGCCTCCTCTCTTCAACGGAAACAACTTAATCTTTTGGAAAACAAGGATGAGGTCCTATCTTCAGTCTCTGGGAGCAGATGTATGGGCAATTGTTGAACAAGGATATCAATATCCAGCTGCAGTGCCAACGGATCCAACTGAAAGAAAGAACTATGAAACAAATGCAAAGGCGGTCAATGCTCTATTGGGAAGTCTCACTGAATCAGAATTTGTCAAAGTCATGCAGCTGAATACAACAAAGGAAATATGGGACAAAATCATTCTAAGCTATGAAGGTGATGCAAAGGTAAAAAGTGCTAAACTTCAAACTCTCAGAATTCAATATGAGAATCTAAAAATGCTTAATGAAGAAAGCATTGCAAATTTCTTTATACATCTTGATGATATTGTAAATCGCATGAGAAATCTGGGAGAAATAATAACCGAATCTACGTTGGTTGAGAAAATTTTAGGATCTCTAACAGCAAAATTTGAGTCAAAAGTTTCAGCTCTTGAAGAAAAGTAGGATCTTCAAAATCTTACTGTGGTACAACTTCATGGCATACTAACTGCATATGAAATGAGAAGAGGAGGACCATCTGAAGTCAAAGAAGCAGTCTTTAGAACTTCTACAAAAGGGAAGGAAGTACAAATAACAGAAGGATCATGATATGTCTCAGAAGAAGATGAGATAAACTTCGTAAAGAAACTTCAACTTGGCACAGGACGGTTTAGAGGTAAGCTTCCTTTCAAATGTTTTGATTGTGGAAGAGTTGGTCATTATGCTGCTAAGTGTCCTTATAAATAAACACATAAAAGGGGGAAGGAAGTAGCAAGAAGGAATAAGAATCATGTTAGCTCCAGAAAGAGTTTCTATACTCATGAAGATAGTGATGGGTTATCTGATAGTGAGGAAGAATGTGGACAAGATCTTAGACTCCTCATGGCATTTGAAAAAGAATCTAGAGAAGAAAAGGATACTTTTGTGGATGCTCTAGAAGACAGTGATTTTTTTGATCAAAACAATAAACTCAAAATCTACCTAGAAGAAAGTAAAATAATCATAGAAACTCTGAAAAATCAGCTTGGAGAAAAGGAGAAACACAATGAGAAATTAGAGTGTGAAGTAGTAAGTCTAAGAAAAGAACTTGAGAAAGTAAAGACTCTGAATCTTAGATTTGCTAAAGGATCAGAAACCTTAGATGAAATTATCAAGGTACAATGTTCTCCTCTTATAAAAACAGGTCTTGGATATACCGGAGAATATTCTCAGCCTTCAGCACCAAATTATCTAAAAGCAATTACAACTGGTTTACAATATGCTGCCACTCAGCAAGGGAATAAAGAATCTTTACAAGTAAAGCATGATCATCTCAATTCAAAGAACACTAACAAGAATGTCTTTCATGGAAACATCAATCAACAAGTAAATTCATATAGAAGATTTTATGATCACAAAAACTTCTTCTTCAATGGACAATGCTTCTCATGTCACAATTTTGGTCATAAAGTTGTTCAATGTGTTGCATATAAAACCATCATGACAAGAGAAGCAAGAAAGAAAAGGGTTGATATTGAAACAAAGAAGAATACTTATAAAAACTTTTCTCCTCTTCAAAATGAAGTTGAATGCGCTTACTGCAATAACTTTGGCCATGAAGAATCTGAATGCAGGAGCAAAGTTCAGCTAAAAGAACATGTTCCTTCAAGCTCCAAAGCATGGAAAAAGAATGAATTACAGGTTGAAAATTGTGGCATAGCGTTATTTGTAGAAGATGAAGAAAACCAATGGTACATTGATATTGGATGCTCAAGACACATGACAGGTGATAAAGACAAACTTCTTGCATATAGTGCTCTAGAAAAGGAAAAGAAGGTTACATTTGGAAATGATACTCCTGCGGTCATTAAAGGAAAAGGGTCCGTTTTTCTAAAAGAAAATGTGAAAGCTAATGAAGTCATGTATGTGGATGGATTAAGGCATAACTTGTTAAGTGTAAGTCAAATGTGTGATCAAGGAACTGAAGTTGTCTTTAGTTCAAAAGAATGTGTGGTACGTGATCTTGATACAAGTAAAGCAATTATAAAAGGGAAAAGAACTCCAAACAACCTATATATATTGAAGAACTGCAAAGAACAATGCTATTTGAGTAAATCTTCAGAAAATTGGCTATGGCATAGAAGATTGGGGCATCTGAGCTTCTCTCAAATCAACAAATCAAGCAGACTCAAAGTTGTTCGTGATCTTCCCAATATTTCTCTACCTGAAAATATCATATGTAAATCTTGCCAATTCGGTAAGCAAACCAGAGTACAATTTAATGCCAAGGAAGGATCATCAAGTAAGCCTCTTGAACTTATCCATACTGACATATGTGGACCTATGAGAAAAAATTCACCGCGTGGTGAAGAATACTATATCTTATTCATCGATGACTTTTCTAGAATGTGTTGGATTGGGCTACTTAAACACAAAGATGAAGCATTTGAGAAATTTCAGATCTTCAAAGCACTAGTTGAGAATGAATTAGATCTAAAAATCAAGTGTCTCAGATATGATCGAGGAGGAGAATATACATCAGATGAATTCCTTGAATTTTGTGAACAACATGGCATAAAAAGATAGTTTTCTGTAGCTAGCACTCCACAACAAAATGGTGTTGCAGAAAGAATGAATAGAACAGTTCAACAAATGGCTAGAGCTATGCTTGATGATTCCGGAACACCTGACACATTTTGGGGAGAAGCAGCACATACAGCAGTAAACATTCTCAACAAGGCACATGTTTGTGTAAATAGTGATAAAACTCCATATGAACTTTGGTATGGTAATCCTCCCACTATAAAGCATTTTAGAATTTTTGGAAGAAAATGCTTCATCAAGAATAATGATGAAAAACTTGGCAAGTTTGAACCCAGAGCAGATGAAGGGATATTTCTTGGATACTCCTCTAGGAGTAGGGCCTATAAATGTTACAATAAAAGACTTCGGAAGATTGTTGAATGTATTGATGTTGTTATTGATGAGTCTTCTGCAGCTCCAAAAGAAGAAAAGCAAACTACAGATGAAGATGATAATGACACATATCCTTCTACATCAAATAGTAATGATACAAACAGTGAACCCAATGAAGAACCCGAAGATGGTTTGTCTGAAAAGGCTCCCTCCAGATATGTTCAAAAGAATCATCCAGAATCTCAAATTTTGGGAGATAAGGGATCAGGTGTACAAACAAGAAGAACTCTTATGGGATCTTCTAGCAATCTGGCATTTTTGTCCACTATTGAACCTCACAGTGTTAGTCAAGCTAGCAAAGATGACTGTTGGATTCAAGCCATGAATGAAGAGCTCGATCAAATTGAAAAGAATCACACTTGGGAATTAGTACCAAGACCTCATGACAAAAATGTCAATGGAACTAAATGGATATTCAAAAACAAGTTAAATGAGAATGGGGATGTTATAAGAAATAAAGCTAGACTTGTTTGCAAGGGGTATGCTCAACAAGAAGGTATAGACTTTGAAGAAACCTTTGCTCCTGTAGCCAGACTTGAAGCCATACGAATGTTTCTTGCTTATTCAAGCTTCCAACAAATCAGAGTTTATCAAATGGATGTTTATATAGAAGTTTTTCTCAATGGTGATCTAGAAGAAGAAGTTTATATAGAACAACCAGAGGGATTCATTTTTGGAAATGATGAAAAACTTGTTTGTAGACTTAAAAATGCTCTATATGGTCTCAAACAAGCTCCAAGGGCATGGTACTATCGTCTTGACAAATATCTTCATCAATAAGGATTTTCAAAGGGGTCTGCTGACAACAACTTATGCACAAAAAATGAAAATGACAAACTGTTGATTGTGGTTGTATATGTCGATGATATCATTTTTGGAAGTAATAAAGAGTCTATGAGTCAGAAATTTGCTTCTAATATGCAGCAAGAATTTGAAATGTCTTTACTTGGGGAACTAACATTCTTTCTCGGCCTGCAAGTGCAACAAGCAACATATGGTATATTCTTATCACAAGCAAAGTACCTCAAGCAAATACTGAAGAAGTATGGCATGGAAAATTGCAAACTTGTAAGTACACCAATGATAACCGGATGTAATCTCAGTTCTAATGATGATTCCCCCACCGTAAATCAACCAGAATACAAATCTATGATAGGAAGTCTACTTTATCTTACTGGGACAAGACCAGACATCATGCATGCAGTCGGGATTGTTGGACGATTCCAAGCTAATCCAAAAGAGTCTCATCTTTAGGATGTGAAAATAATATTCAAATATCTACAAGGAACTCAAGATTTTGGACTATGGTACCCAAAGAATGCTGAACTTACTCTTCATGCATACACTGATGCAGATTGGGCTGGAAGTATTGATGATCGGAAAAGCATTAGTGGTGGTGAATTCTTTATGGGGCACTGGTTAGTATCTTGGTTCAGCAAGAAGCAAAGCTCCATTGCCTTATCTACAGCAGAAGCTGAATATGTGGCTGCAGCATCATGTTGCACTCAACTTCTTTGGATGATGCAAACCCTACAAGATTTTCAAATCAAATGTTCATCCCCTATCTCCATTATGTGTGATAATACAAGTGCCATCAGTATCTCAAAGAATCATGTTATGCATTCCAAAACCAAGCACATTCCCATCAAATATCACTTCTTACGAGAATAAGTGCTTGAGCAAAAGGTGAAATTAGAATATGTTTCCTCCAAAGAACAAGTTGCGGATATATTTACCAAACCTCTACCCAGGGAAGCGTTCGAATATCTCAGACTGAAACTGGGAGTAGTCTCTGCCATGCAGAGGATCAGGTCTACTTAATTACAGAAGACTAAATTGGTTTCGAGATGCAGTTGGGCATCTCTAAATGCACAGGCTAAGGGGGAGCATTGGTCATCTGAAAAGGATGCACTATTGGCCTTGCTATATTATAAAGATGCAACATGATCTAAGGGGGAGCATGGAAATTTCAACTCTTTGCCATTGATGCCAAAGGGGGAGGAAAAGCAACAAAGGGCTTCTATAAGACAATCAGTGGAAGAACATTGGAGGAAAAGCAACAAAGGGCTTCTATAAGACAATCAGCGGAAGAATATTGCCATCAATGCTAAAGGGGGAGATTGTTGGAAATATTGTCATTGATGGCAAAGGATATGGCAAAGGATGTGGTAAATGAATTAGAAAAGCCTTGGGTAGAAGGAGAAACAAGTACAAAGCAGCAGAATCAGAGTTTTGAGTGCACAACACTCTGTATTGAAGAAGCTTGGAGAAATCCGTATGAAGGAGAATTAAATCTTGATGGGCCGCAGCCACAAATGACAGAAGAGAATTAACAGGTGATGGGCGTAGTCGTTTTGCAAGAGGAATGAAGATTTCCTGTAGATCTGAACTACGGAGGAGCAGATTTATTAAAGACAGTCATTTCGGGCTTTTAAAGCCCTAAAAAACCAGAATGGGAAATTTGTTTAATCAGGCGGAAGTCCTTTTATTTCTGAATTGGCGGGACAAGTGATCCCCACCATTTATATGCCAATCGGAATAGCAAAGTTATTTTGGTGCAGTGTCTTGTTGATATGAAGATTTGTGATGCGATCCAATCGCAATCGCCAATCGCAATAATCAAATGTCTTATGGATGTGTAGAGTTCCGCAATGGAACGACTGTATATAAAACATACAACCAAACCTTATATAAATCGCCCCCACCATAGAAGCGAAGGCCCGTGGGTCCACTTGACCACGTGGCGATGTTTTAATGGAATCGCAAGTCTTGAATCACAAGGTTCAATTGGCGGATTTTTTTTATGTGCTCCGATCAAAGGCCGGACCCGATCGAGTTATATGCCACAGTTTATTTCTAATTGCATCCGAGTTCCCAATTGCAATCGGGAGATCTTAAGTGTTGGGCTCGATTGCATCTTGAAATTGGCGGACCCGATGGCGTTATACGATGGAGTTAATAGGTTCAATCACGTCCGGGATCTTAATCGCAATCAGAACTTTCCGATTGATCGCACGCCTTTTGTAATATGTTGCGATTGAAGTGGCGGACCCGATCCTGTTATATGCCAGAGTTAATATGTGCAAATCGCATCCGTGTCCTGATCGCAATCGAAACTTTTCTATTATGTGCCCCGATTGCGTTTGTTCAAAGTTCGGACCCGATTGCGCTATGAGCCATGTTTTATGTGGTCATCGCGTCCGTTTGATCAATCGCAATCGCAAGTTTTGTTTGACACCGCCGATCCGCCGACTGCGATGTGGGCCCGGGGTCAAAGAATGAAATTTGATTCAAAGCTTTATTGAAATATTACTTGGCAGAGAAAAGAATACCTTTGGGACATTTCGTGTATAGAAGAAATCCAAGATTGGATTGGCTCAATTTTAATATGAATAATTTCATTAGTAATTGAATGGTTTTGACTCATGGTTTTAATATAGGCGAGAACTATATAAAGTGATGAGAATTATGAAGAAGGTGTGTGTGAGGTTGATGAAAAACAAGTATCCTTTGGAGATATCTGTATGAATAAACCCCTGATATATCTGAATCGATGGTGCACCTGTAAATATGATGATCAGATCGACTAACGCAATTATGAAGAACATGTGCATAAGGGTGATGAATGAATGAAGCTCTTGAAGGAATGTCTGGATGGGCAAAATCTGTTCTTAATTGAAAAATCTGAATGAACCTTTGGTCTTGAACGACGGTTGAAGAAACGATGAAGAGCTAGTGTGCATGTCTCACAAGAAAACATATGAATCCTGGGGCGGATTCTCAGGGCTGAAGCCTTCATTTTGGAAGTAGAAGTTTTCTCGCGCAGAAACTGGTGTTATGTTCAGGGGGTTGAAGCTCCCTTCCAGGAGAGGCTGGTAAACAAGAGAAGGTTGTAGCCTTCTGCAGGTGGGTGCCTGCGTGCTGGTAAGAGTCTGCACCAGCATATATTGTAAGAAGTTTTATCTATAATAAAATATTGAAGGTTGAGATTACAACAGCGGTGGTTTTCTCCCAAATTGGGTTTCCACCTTAAATCCTGGTGTCCATATGTGTGGTTCATGTTTGATGGTTTGTTCTGTTAATTTTGTTCATGGTTAATTCTTATCTGATGCAATGCTCTAAGTAAAGACATAATAGGATATCTGGACATTCATGTTGGATGCAGTATTATAACATATGGTTTTAAGAGAAAAGAAAGAAAAATGGTTCAGCCTTAAATACTGATTCACCCCCCCCTCTCAGTATTTTTCCCAACAACAATGTTGGGTTTGGTCGAAATATCGATAGAAATGGTCTCTTCAATATTTGATAAATTTCGCTCGGATTTGATTGCATTAATGGGAAAGGAATTCAAAAACAAATTTTTGATCGATGGGTGATATAGTTCAATAAGATTATCTTCTTCATAATCCTGAAGATGGGAATGATGATGATGATCTTCCCATGGTTCTCCTTCCATCATCATGGATTCCACAATGCTCTCATATGTCAAGGATGTGGATGAAAAAGGATCAAATGGAGTACCAAAATCTAATGAACGATTGACCCAAACGATCGGCGACGATGATTTCAAATTCGCCGCCCAAGCCATGTAGATTGATTTCTATGCCAGCTCAATTGGGCTGGACAATAGGAATTCATCCAATGTAACAACTTCAAAATTATTAGTAATATTCCCTAAGTCGGATTGAGTGGAATATATCATGCAACAGGTCTCTATTCTTGCAATTTCTGCCGACGTCGCAGGCAGCAATAATGCAAAGGTGCCCATTAGGGAAGAATCCTTTAAGATTCCTACATCAATGTTTTGAAGAGCTAGCTGGGGTGTGTGAACAAACAGAACGCTTCCAGTTACATGGGAACTAGAGGAAAATAAGGATGGTTAATTGATGGCTGTAATAACACCTTTATGAGGAAAGGCAATCATTCTAAAATAAGTAGAGATGATCGCAGTCATAGCATAAAACCATGGCCTTCTGAGTAAAATGTTGTAGTCAAGGGGTCCATCAACAACCTCAACTTCAACAGTTACTTTTTCCCCCCTAGTTTGACATGCATGTTATTGATGATACCGCAAGGCTTATATGTACGACTGTCAAAATATTTCAATGTCGTAGGCGATTGAGATAGGCACGATGAGCCAAGTGACTTCCAACAGTTTAGAGACATAATTCAAGTAGATTCTCCCTCATTAATAATAGTGCGATGAACGAGGTGATTGAGAAAATTTACTCAGATGGAGAATTCCAATTCTGCTGGTAATTGCAGCACATAGCCCATATGATTAAAGACTACAAGATTGGAATCTGTTAGATCGATTCCACCAATTGCCAACAACAAAGCCTATTTTTGGGAGGGAAAATTTTGAAGTACCTCAAGCATCAACATAGCTAAAGGGGATTGAGCCAAATATTTAACTATATTATAATTTTGAGCAGCACGACTCGAGGAGTGAATGTTGATTTATGGATGACTCCCTTCGGTGGCTTTATTGTTAACTCAGGAATATCAGTTGGCGGAATAGATTCCGTGGGAGGATTCATGGTCAAGGTAGTAGGTTGATCAGTAGCCTAACTACCATAATATTTATTTCGCTTTGACATCAAAACATCAGTTTTTGGCTTTGTGATAGATAGCATAAGCATTTGGGAACTAGAAGCGAGATCCGTAGCAACCATGTTTGTGTTTGGATTTGGATTTGGATCTGTCAACACAATAGATGTAGTTGAGGTCTTAAGAAATTTGGAGACTTCGACGCGGTGAGGAAAACATCAAAAAAAGTGATCCTCATTACATATTGTGCAAGGGTAATAAGGTTTCCGATTGTTTCTATTTTTTTGATCAGATGGTCATTCCTGCGGGGTTGAATTTTTCTTTTTCTTCTCTTTCCCCTTTTTCTTACTTCCGGGTTGCTTGTCACTTTTTCCTTTGTCAGATGACACGACATAAATTTCAGAAGAAGGTGCAGGATCAGATGCAGTATAGTGATGTGTTCTTATAGTACCGATCATACCATCGCTGGTATGAGAGTCCTTAGATGGAGGAGGAACAATAAAATTAGTTCGCGACGCGTTGGGAATTTTCTTGTAGAGCATGCCAAAATGAGTATAAATCGAATCTAAGCACTGGGCACGAGCAATGACCTGCTCTTCAGTGATGACGCCACTATTAGCCACATCCTTGGGTGATAGATGGCAGCAAGGACTTAATGAACCACTCAGCGAGGAGCTGATCAGGAACAATTTTTTTGACCATTCTACGACGACGATGCCACTCATGAATATGATCAGAAATTTGAGTGGCATTATCTGTTTGAAATTGGTCAGCGGTTCCATTCCAGTTTCATATCATATGGGTAACTAGAAGTGGGTTAGAAAGGTAGTAGCTAAGGCAGTGAAATTATCAAATGAATCTCGTGGTAACTCAATGTACCACTTCGCGACCGGAACAGTGAGCGTACACTGGAAAAGACCCAGTCGAACGGAGTCATGATTTAAGGAGTTGGATGAACACCACAAATGATAAGTCATAACATGCACCCAAGAGTGTTCTACAAGGTTTCCATTGAACTTAGGAACATTCGAGGGTAATTTATGTGGTATCACCAGCCACCAAGGAGCATAGCTGATTGGATCGTTGGTAAGCCAGTTTAAATCGGGTAATTCTAAAGTTGCAACAAAGGGAAACTGTAGATTTAAGTCGGGTTGAGCATAGCCAGGGTATGATGGAATTTATTAGGAAACAGGCATTTGAGCACCAACATAAGGAATTTTTTGCTGGTAACCCAAATAGGGGTAATTTTGATAAGCAAACGCTTGAGGATTCTATTAACCAAAACTTGGGTAAGCTACTTGTTGTTGGAATGCTTGCTGTGGAATTTGCGGTTGTGGCTTCCAAGGTGCCTTCCCACCAATATTATAGCCTAAAATAGAATATCTTTGACCCTTTTGTGAATCGGTAAGTCCCGGTTGTGCCTGCGACATCCCATAATAGGGTAATCTAGCTTGTGAATAAAGGATTCCGGATACAGGTGGTTGTTGTAAACTAGTCGAAGGAGTTGGAGTCTGTGGACCCAAAACTTGAGGCTATTGGGTTGAAGGACCCACATGAGATGGTTGAGGTACATCAATATGAGCCTATAAAATGGGTAATTATGTATTAACAACTGGAGTAGATGTGGGTGCAACAATTTGAACCGGTTTATATGAATGCACAATCATTTGTGGTTGAACGGGCAGCATAGGCTGCCACTGAAAAATATTCATTCCAACATTAGGGTGACCACATAACGACAGAGTACTGTCAAAATGGGTGACCATAGGTTGTCCCCCAACATGAGGAGTATAACAAGATGGAATATATTGTTCTCCAAATGTTGGGAGTCCAATTGAGATTGTACTAGATGGAATATACCCAGATGGACCAACTTGATATTGCACTGAAGATGTATATAAAGGATCAAGTTGTTCAATACTCATAAGAGATGTACCAGATAAAATACCAGATGATGACATGGGTGAAGTCCATGGGTTTGAGAATGCACTAGAGAAGGTTCCAGATAAAGATTGGTAACCCAGTGGGACGGAAGGACCACCATATAGATGTGACTCTGGTGATGTGGTGAACATCGACGAGGTAGCAATAGTAGATGTTGTCGCAATTGTAATAGATGGTACGACTGGAGATGTTGACTCATCCATGGTCATACGACCCAATGCATACCATATACGATCTACGGGAACTCGAATTGAAATAGGATCAAAGAGAGAAGTGTCAGGTGATTGAGGAAAAGACTTGTAAAGATAAATCTCCTCCCCAAAATGAGTTGGAGTTGAAGGTGTTTCGTCTTGTGGTATTTCTTCAATCAAAATCAAAATAGGCGGAAGGACTTTGCCGCCAGGCTCGAAATATATTTAAGGTGGTTGACTGCATGATATGGGAGATTCAATGGCTACGATCAACTGTGGAGCGACCGATATAGGAACAACTTTTGGTTGTTCAACTTTGGGATCTAGATGTTCTGGTAAAAGAACGATGGGATCCGGATCAATTTCCAGTTGAAAAACATTGGGTTCGAGAGGTATGGTCTCACTGATTAGATGGATCGTGACCACAGGTAGCTGTGAGGACTCCGTCTCGACAACAGTGGATGAACCAGGATTTGTAGAAACAACTCAAGACGACTCTGGTATATGTGATAATGATGTTGCACCAGAGGTATTGATAGTACTGGTTTCGGTAGAATGATGTCGCCTTCGCTGACCAGAAATGGCTTTCAGTGGTAAATATGGTTTAAGTTATATTCTACGCGAACGACAGGGAAAGGGATGTTCTTCTTCCATGATGACTGATTAATTTTATGACAAAAAAAAAACATAATAAAAGGGTAATTCTAGGCAAAAGGTTACCAAGTAATTATGAACTGCAGAATACCTCCTGGCGAACTAAGAAGTACAGGCAGGAAATCTCCCCAAATGTTGTGTTTGGTGTATCATAAGTTACAAGGCGGCCGACTCGGTTACTTATGGATGGATAACAACCTAAAGTTTTCCTCCCAAATATACTCGAAGGTACGTGGAGGCCCAAGTCCGTGTTAGCGATGTCTAATGTGAAACCGCACAGTGAGAGCACCCCTTATACTTTTCGTACTATAACACCGCTCTATATACCCGAAGGTATGTGGACAAGCTCTAATATACTTACATACGTGGAGTGAGGTATCACACTCAAAATTTATCGCAGACAAGTTAGCAACAACTGCTATGTTTAACGACGCCGAAACACGTCTCTAGCCTAGACCTTCTAAATGTTATCGTTAATGTTACAATGCTTTCTTAAGTTGATTGATGTAGATTTTATGTTGATATTGTTTTAAATTTTGTCTTTGAGGTTCACCGTGTGATGTGATGGAAATTCCTAAAAATGAAAACTAAATGATAAGCAAACTTTTCAATTTATCTTTTTTCAATGAAAATCCTAGCTACTAAGGGGAAAGAGCAATTGGTTTTTGAGCAAACAACAAAGATCAAAAATTAAATGTAGCTTTCCTAACTTGTTCCTATGCAACACACACAACTCACTATATGCATATGCATGTTTTTATTTTCAACTCCATTTAATGTGAATGAAAGAAAGGAAACTAGATGCACAAAATCAATCAAAAAAGTGTTTTCTTATGAGAAACGAGGAATGAAACAACAATTTCTCTTAGGAAAATGAAGAATGGAACTACAATTTTCCTACAGGAAATGAGGAATGAAAAAAAAAATTTCTTTTCGAAAGTAGAATTGATCTAATGAAAAAATTAATTACTTTGAATTTGATTTTCCAATGATAAAGAAAACATTTAATGAAACATTGAACAAATTACTTTTCAAAGGAAGAAAAACATGAAAGTTTATTGTTCCCTAAGAGGTATCAGACATATGAGAATACAAAAAAAAAGTGGCTGAAACTTATTTTGATGGAATTTGGTTGGCTGAGGAGGAAATGGAGTCTCTAAGGGGAGATAGTGCATTGCAGAGCACTCCTGAATGGGAGATAGTGCATTGCAGTGCACTGTGTCTTGACCAATAGTGAGTTGGGCGCAGCTAAGCTTATGAAACAAGCAACTAAACACACTTCTAATGCAATGTTTTCATTCAAATGACTGATAACAGAAAGTAGATGCTACTGATGAAGATAAACAGAGGTAAAAACACCACAAATGATGGGATTTCCCCAACGGAGTCGCCAATTTCTTATACAAAATTTTAATCTATGGATAAATAAAATTCCCTGAGCGTAGTATTTATCACTCAAAACAACAGTTGAAAGATAACTAATATTTTCTCTAAAACAAGCAGATATACAGAAAGTAGAAAGAACTTACTTGTGATTATTTCACTCTCCTCCTTCTGCCACAGTTGTCGTCGTTCTCAATCCAACTCAAGTTGCTAGATCGATTCCTGCAAACACAGACAGAGAACAACAAACAACATACAATATACAAGTATCTAATTATCTTAATCAAATCAAACCGATTAGATCTGAAATACATACATCATTCAAGAATACATTGCACAAGAAATAGACATATGTATGGGAAAATGAACAACAATCTTTATTAAAGAGTAGGAGGAGAAGATTACAACCAATGGATCGATTTGTCATCAACCTATTCCAACTTCATTCCAGCCTCATCACATCCACCATCATCTCAACAGCATATCATTACTTTCACTCTCTTATCAAATGAGAATCCAACATCATAACTTTGCACAAAATTCTTCCTCCCTAGCACTAGGATGAGTGCTCAATTTATAGGGAAACTGATGGTAGTTTCTCAATGAATGACTTTATAATAATAGGAAAGACATATTTCCAAGTTTAGAGGTGTTATATTGACACTTAGATTCGAAGTATGACACCTATGGACTCTTCTAGAAGGCACTGACCATGTGGAGATTCCCGGAACAATGAAAATTCCACTCCCAGGTGACCAACGCACTCTTGAATGTCGGGAAGTGCACTGCAGTGCACCCTTGCATGGAGGAATTGGCACTGCAACGTAGTTAGTCCCTTGCATATGAGCGTTGGTGAGTCAATGGGTCATATAGTATATACTTCAAACCTTGGAAATCTCACAATATAAGCCATGAATGAAATGTCTTCACTTAGGGCATATAGCAACTGAAATATAAGGGGATGATAGACCCTATTCATTGGTCCTGGGGATGATGTCCAGTTTGACCAGGTCATAGGGGATGATGCCCAAATTGACCTATAACACGACCTAATTACAAGAAAATTATTTTGATCATCTTCTTTCATTTGATCCTTCTTGTATTTCTCATAACCCATCATGTTAAAATATATATAAGTATGAATCAAGTTATGAAGTATTATCACATTCAAGGAGTCCTAGTTACATAAGTGCATATTATTAAAACCCTCTTCCTATTTATCTATCTCTTAGATAAAGGCTGATCTCACATTGTCGTTCCTTTACATGTATTAAATCACTATGTTCTTCATAGTGCTCAAACCTTCCCAATTTTTCATTTGTCTTTTTATTGACAATAATATGTATGTTTGATCAATTCAATGATCTTTCAGTTCACATTCTCTAGGTTTTATTTGTTCATTATTTTATGGTGTATGTCTTAATATGAAAAAATAAGTGATACATTTGTCCCTAGGATACTAACAGACATAGTTAAGATCTTAGGTTGTTATTGACAATTGTGCATTTTTTGTTATTAGACTAATTATTTCTCCTATTGGTTTGTAATTTTTCTGTTTCTTGGTGTTACTCCCATCCCTTAGGCTGCAAGGTTTAGTAATTTGGGTTGAATCAAATTTATTAAGAACAAAAAAGGGTCTTAGGTAATCTAACCTAAACTTAATAACATCCTTAAATGACAAACTTCTACCTCAAAACTCTTCGTAGAACTAAATATCATATAACTTGAATTCTTAAAAGAATGAGTGGAGGGAGTGCACAAGGGAGAGAGGAGGTAGAGAAAGGAGACAAAAACTAGAGTTTAACCTTTACATTTCCAAACTTAAATTTGATCTTTGCAATATGAATCAAAATTTCTCACATGCAGTCAAACCTTGCAAAATGTGTTGTCTATTCTGGGGGCAGGCCAATCCTTGAATTGATTAATAACAACTTGAGTTGACTAATAATGGGGGACTTGAGTTGACTAATAATGGGGTGGAAGTGGAAGATCACTGGCATAAGTTGAATGTGTAAGCTTTCATCAATCCATCATATCACAGTAGTGGTTTACTATTTTAGGGAAAAGAAAGATGTTAACCCATTCCTCTCAGCTAAATTTATTTCCAGAAAGTAATTAATGTAGTGTAATTAGAAATTTAGTTTGGTAAAGTGTATGCACTGCTTTATTTTTTCACATTTTTTAACGATTAAAATAGGTGGGGGGTATATAATGTAGTTAAATTCACAGACTTGTTTACATTTACTTTATAGGAACTAATTGGAACTAATTGATTTGTTTAAATTTATTTCATAGGAACTAACTATAAGGAGATAATGTAGTTAAATTCATTTATACGAATTATCTGATTTGTTTAAATTTACTTCATATGAATTAACTGGTAAGGATATCATTCAATTAAATTCATTTCTAGGGATCAACTAAATTGTTTAAATTTACTTCATAAGAACTAACTTGTAAGGATATAATTGATATTGAAATGAGTCTTAAAGGGGATAATACCACATGTAAGTCACCAGGCACACCTAATCCTAAGATTCTGGTGTAATAGAATATCCTCCTACCAAACACACCTAATCCTAAGTCCATTTTTTGCAACAAAACCCTTGCTAAAGGTGCTTGAAAGTCTTAACCCTCATTGTAAAGAGGCTGAATGTCACAACCACATTTATTATCAGTAAATGAAAACTTTAACCTATGCATACACCTCATACCAATTCTAAAGAAAAGAGGTGAATTCATATATATCATTAAATAAAAATCAACATACTATCCAAGTCAACTTTGATCCAACCTTACAACACAGGTATTATAAATTATTTACATTAGACATCATGCTGTCGTTATAACCTTCGCTCAAACTTATACAGATTTTCTAGACTATCATTATGAATTCCATTCTTAATACTTTGTGAGGTCCCACAACATGATTTTGGTGTTAATATCAAAGTGTCAGCACACCAATTTTGTGTATAGGTTTTAAATGTTTGAGGTACGCATCGGGATTCTGATATAAGTTTTCCAGCAAATGTTTTAACTTACCACAACACATTTTGAAGTTGATATTTGTGATTCATTTATTACTCCATGTCTAGTTCTTGACCTTTGAGTTACGACTTGCACCTGTCGGGTTGCCTGGCACCTCTTCCATTGTCGATCTCCCACTCAAGCATCCAATGGTGATCTGGGTCGAGGAGGTGGGTTAGGGTAACCACCTGACCCCCTCCTCCCGCCTCTGTCTCATTGTTGCTCTTTCGGTTGCCAAACTTGGCTCTACAACAACATCCCTTCCACCTCTATTGTGGGGTTCCTTTGGTGAGCATGGATTGTTCGGCCTTATTTTTGTTTTCTTCTTACCTTCTACTACAGTGTATGGAACCTGTTAATAGCTACATTATTTCCCGGCATTTTGGGATTTGTTCTAAGTTATATTCCGTAGTTGGGCAACTCCTATGCCCGCCAACACATATGTTGGACTTGTACAACTATCTTCTCAACTCAAATGGCGATGGCCATCTCCAGCAAACTACTACGTCAATGGACATTTCAGTAAGTATTCTACACTAGATTATTTTATGCAGAGGTTTTTACATGAGTTTTTGAGGTATTTTCGAATTGAACCCTTGGTTTTGCTCACAAATCGGGTTTTTTGCTTTTGATACCATGAGGCACAAATTGGAGTTGAATCGGCTCTTCCAGGATCGTTGAATGGAAACCTGCTACCTTCCCCAGAACTCTGAGGTAGGTGCTGCCCATTTTGGTTTTATAGTACTTATGCAAGATTCCCTTTTCGTAATTTCCCCATTCCTTCCTCTGCATTTCTTGCAGGTGGAATGGTCTTGACCCTTGGATTACTGGCTTCAATTGTAGACTAGTTTGAATAACTTGCCTCTCATGGAGGGTTGTTCTGTCTTTAATACTGCACTGTACATATTTTGATAGGTGGTAACTTAAATAAAAGTTTGTTGTAATTGTGCTAGTACTTTCATGGGTTTAAATCCCAGAACTAAGTTCTGGTTTCATTCTAATTTCTGTAACAGTTTTTATGATAGCCTTACGCATAGGATTATTTTCCTGAGCTGGAGGACTAAATATTTATTTTCTTAAATACTCTAGTTAAATATTTGATGAATGATATTTAGGAATTTAGCCTGTATACAAATCTTGTTTTGTACATACATTACTGGTTTTTCTTTATGACTAAATACAATCTCGGTTTTGCAATTTAGTTTGGAGAAGTATGCTTTGATATATATATATATATATATATATATATATATATATATATTAGTCTGTAAGTTGTTTTCCATATCTTTAATACGGTACTGGCTCACATGGCAAGGCCCGTAGCTCTGACTCCTTATTTTTTTCCTCAAAGTTCTTTTGGGTTATTTTATTTTTTCTTTCACATTGAAACCCTTGTTAATAAATCAATGATTCCGACAAAGAGTTGATGGGACTGGGACTGGAATCCTCCTCGCAGAGTTCTAGTCTGAAACCCACAACCATCTAGTTTCTTCCTAAGTTGTATAAAGCCTTCCCTTGCTGTGAGGTTATCTAGTTTTTCTATTTTATCAGTAATTATTGTCGTGGTTTGTATTTCTTCCTTTCATCAACTAAGAAACTCAGAATTTACAGAGCTAATTTCTATCTTCAGAATATTCCAGTTTTACTATTATATCATATATTTTCATACTCTTCAGAAGATCAGAAATTCCTTTTATATAGTTTCACTATTATATCATATATTTTCAACATGTATGTTCTCTATTTAAAATCCTACAACAATATGTGAATTTCATACATTTTAGAAATATGATAATAAACAGTAGGTAGTCCTCTGTTTTAAATAAAAAAACGAATTAATTCTGAATACAACAGGCAGGCTTTGCTATTTACTAGGATTAGTAATTAATTAATCTACTGTCCTATTCTGCTGTGCATGAATATGTACATAGATACTCAAGTCATAAATGTTCTACTATTAATTTTTACTACATCACAATACTGCAACTTTTATAGTAAACATAAAATGGTAGAGTATACCTACTACAGAGTACATGTTTTCCACAGTAACTGTCGGTCCTCCCAACCTTGAGCGAGGCGATTACGTCCTCCGCTCCCCTCTTTCTCCTCACCAAATTTGAGGTGGTTTTCTGAGATAGGCAGTCAGACCTCAAGTTTTCACAAAATCCAGTCTGGCTGCATTAGGGTGAAATTTTGAGTTCCACTGGTTCTCACACCAGCTCAGGATAACTCAAGCCCAAAACATCATCTACTTAACCCTTTTTCCTTTTATGCATAGAACCCCCTTCCCTCCTAGGATTTTTCCTTAAATCCTTTTTGGGAAGGGTAACTGTTAGAACTGTCTCAACCTCTTTCTGGGTTCTTGGAATATTTTACCACACAGTTACTTTCACCTTTACTCCAAAAATAAAAGTATCTTTTAATTAAATATTTAAATAAAAGTCATGTGTAAATGTTATTAACGAATGCATTATTCGTTACTCATTGTGAATATGTCTTAACAACTCATGTAAAAATTGGTAAAAATTAAAAGAATAAATTAGGAAGTTAAATCTTCCCCTGCTGAGAGAAAAATCGTCCTCGGTGTTATCCGTTTCCTGAGAACATCTCTGGATAAGCTTCAAATATAACTTTTTTGCCTTCCCAAGTAGCCTCCTCCAGGCCAAAGTGCTTCCACTACACTTTAACTTGGGGGATGACTCGCTTCCGGAGTGTTATTTCTCTTCAATCTAGGATATGTTGTAGTTCTACCAGGAACTCGCTGTCCGGTTCTACCTACAAGAATTTTTTTTTTAGTTAGTTTAGATCAGAAAATTACTGTATACAAATCGGAGGAATTTGTTGACTTACATGTATACCCTGCCAATGTATGATGTACTTAGAATCATGCACATAATGCTTCAATAGAGACACGTGAAATACATTGTGCACTAATATATGGCTTGGTAAAGCCAATCGATATGCCACCGACCCTATTCTCAATAAGACTTCAAAGGGTCCGCGGTAGCGGGGAGCCAAATTGGCACAAGAATTCCATCGAAGACTGCTTTTCTTTGGCTTGGTTCACACATACACATGGTCCCCTACTGCAAATTCCCGAAAGGTTCTTTTCCTGTCAGCGTAAACCTTTTGTCGGTCTTGTGTCGCTTTCAAATTCTGCCTAATTTTCTTGACCTCCCACTCCATTTCTTCCAACATATCTGGTCCAAGCATCATTTTTTCTTCTGGACTACTCCAGTTTATAGGAGTCCGACACTGTCTCCCATACAACGCTTCGAAAGGGCTCATATTAAGGGATTCTTGATATCCGTTATTGTATGCAAACTCAACCAAATGTAGGTACTCCTCCCATTTCATTGGTTGTTGCATTAAATACATACGGAACATGTCTTCTAAAACTTGATTTACCCTTTCTATTTTCCCATCTGTCTGCAGGTGGTAAGTGGTACTAAATTGTATTTGTGTTCCCAGTCCACTAAATATTGTCTTCTAAAATGTGGATGTGAACTTCACATCACGATCTGAAATGACTACTCGGGGAATACCATGCAACCTAAAAATATCCTTCATAAAAATATCAGCAATTTGCACCATCTTATAGGTAGAATGGACATGGATAAAATGTGCCACTTTACTAAGTCTGTCGACTACCACCATAATAGAATCATTATTCTTTTTGTTTCTAGGTAGTCCCATGATAAAGTCAAGGGAAATGACTTCCCACTTCCATTCAGGGACTAGAATTGGTTGAAGCAACCCTGTAGGATGCTGATGCTCCACTTTAATCTGTTGGCATTCAGGGCACTTGGTAAAATATTCATCTATGTCCCTTCTCATCCACGGCTAGATGTAGTCTCTTCTGATTGCCGTTAACATCTTTTGGTACCATGGATGCCCGACATAGGTGCTCCTATGATACTCATCTAGAATAATTCTCTTTAGACCAACCTGATTGGGAATATATATCCTCTTCCGGAAAACAAGAAGCTATTTTTCATTGAGTTCATATTCAGACTGTTTTCTTCGTCCTTCATCATATTTTACTTGCTGCCACAAGTTCTGATATTCCGGGTCCTCCCTTGCTGCTTCCAGAATGTGATCTTGTAATTTTAATTCATTCTGGTTGAAATAGAGTTCATAATTTTTGTGCAATTTTCTACTTCAAGCATCTGCCACTTTGTTCTCTTTTCCTTTCACATGTTGAATATCGAAGTCGATTTCACTAAGAAATGCATTCCATCTTGCTTGTCGGGCATTCAAATCAGCCTGCTTAAAGTAGCTAGTTAAGCTACTATGATCGGTCCTCAACATGAATATTTTCCCTAATAGATAATGCCTCCATATCCGTAAGACATGCACAACTGCAGTAAGCTCCAAATAATATGCTCTATAATGTTGCTCGTGATCCTTCAACTTCCTAGACTCATATGCTATGACTCTTCCCTCTTGAGTCAACACTACTCCTACACCCTCCTTACATGCATCAGTACATACTTCGAATTCCTTACTTGAATCTGCTACCTTCAACACAGGAGCAATGGTTAACAACTCTTTTAATAATTCAAAGTTGTTTTGGCATTCTTGTGTCCATTTGAAAACTCATCCTTTTATTTGCAAAGAGGAAATAGAATAGGCTGTTTTGGAGAAACCATTAATAAATTGTCGGTAGTAACCAGCCAAACCCATAAACGAGCGTATGTCTGCTACATTCTTTGGGACCCTCCATTCCATAATTTTTTTTATCTTTTCCGTAATTTTTTTATGCCCCAAGTATTGGATCTGCTCCTTAAAGAAATCACACTTACTGAACTTGGCATAGAGCTGATGCTTTATTAGCATTTTCAACACAATACACAAATGTTCTTTGTGCTCCTCCTCATTCTTAGAGTAAATTAAGATATCATCTATAAATATTAACACGAATTTATCCAAAAATGGGTGAAAAATTCCATGCATTAAGCTCATAAATGTTTCTGGTGTGTTGGTTAACCTAAACGGTAACACCACAAACTCGTAATGTACATACATGGTACATAAATATGTCATGATTATATCTTCATCTTTGATACGGGTTTAGTGACAACCTGACCTCAAGTCAATTTTGGGGAATACTGTAGCTCCTTTAACTTGATCAAACAGATCATTGATGCTTGGTAGTGGGTACTTATTTTTAATGGTCAGCTTGTTGAGCTGGCGAAAATCCATGCACATACGCATGGTACCATCCTTCTTCCTTACGAATAACATCCATTCTCCCCGTGGAGACACACTCGGTTGAATATACCTTTTATCTATCAATTCTTCCAATTGCATTTTTAACTCTGCTAACTTTGATACACTCATTATGTATGGAGTTCGGGACACAGGTGCTACCCCAGGTATTAATTCAATAGTAAAATATATGTCTCTTTTTGGTGGCAGCCCTGGAATCTCCTCAGGAAAAACATCTTGAAATTCATGTACAACAGGTATATTTTCTAACATAGCAGTCTTATCTTTTGTATTGGTTAACGCAACTTGAATTGCATAAAGCTGGAAATCCTTCCTTATACATTAACTTAGCTATGATGCAGTAATGGGTCGCAGCTTCAAAGGATTTTTAATGCCCTGAAGTTCCTATATTGACCCATCATTAGACTTAAAATGTATAACCTTATTCTTACAGTCCACCAAAGACCAGTGTCTTTCCAGCCAATCCATCCCTAGCAATATATCATAAGAGCCCAATGGTAGAACATTGAGTTCCACAATTATGTGCTGGTCCCCAATTTTTAATTCACAGTCGGGTGCCTTAGTATGAACTAGTCTTCTAGTCCCTGTAGCCAGCTAAACCAACCATGGATTTTTAAATTTATGTTCCTGCAATTTACTGCTTTCAACTACACGAGGGTGTATGTAGCTCAAACTAGCACCAGGATCAACTAGAATAGAAACAGCTAGGGTTTGAATCTTACCTTCTAATTCTATCATGGTCAACTGGTAATCCACTTGTCGATCCTCCAGTGCTGCATTGATTCTGGGTATGTTTCGAGCTACATACCCCACCGTTGATGTTTCTTGTAGATTTTCTACCACCTCACTCTGTCCCCGATGTGGAAAATTCTTAAAATACTGAGCTTCTCCACATCCCCAGCACTACAACAGGGGTTTCTGGGGTTGCCTAATATCTGTTCTACTAGAAGGTTCATTAGGCCTTTCTTCCCCCATCCACTTAGTTCTGTTTTGGCTTTTACCATTATGTTTGCTGAGTGGATGTCTTGCAAAATTCACAAAATTGTTGGATCTGCTCTTTCTGTTATTGGTAAAACTTTTTTTCCCCTTTCGAGGTGCCCAACTTTTCCCAACTTCTCCTTTCACCTTGGACTGCTGATAGCACATTCGCTCTTTTCTTATCACTTCATCCATGGTCTTCAGATTCACAAACTTAATCCTTTATTTCATATGAGTTGGAAAATTACTCAAAAAACGCTACACCTTGACCTTTTCATCACGCAAGTAAGGTACATATCTTAGTAAAGACGTAAATTTTGTAATAAATTCGTCCATAGTCATTTGGCCCAGTTTCAAATCATGAAACTCTTGAGACTTCTCATCATAAAATCTTTCAGTCGAGTACTTGTCTTTAAAGTACTGATGAAACTCATCCCAAGTTACGTTTTGGTCTTCTACTCCTCTTACATTCTTCACTTCCTCCCAACACAACGTTTCTCTCTCCCGCAGCTAGTAGAGGGCTAGGCGAGCTTTAAGTTTTTTGTTATACTCATACACCTGAAAGTATTTATTCATATCTATAATCCAAGCTTTCGTCATTTCCTCCGCCTCTCCATCAAAGGTAGGAGGCTTGATCTTCCAGAATTCTCGCTGTAATTCCACTTTCTGATTTTTCAGCTCCTGCTGCTCCATAACATTTCTAGATTCCACCTCATTATAGGTTCAAATTCTATGGCTTTTTGGCGTTCGAATGTCTTCGACATGATCATGTACTTCTTGGCGCGATTCTCTATTTTCGTGAGTGTTTCTCTCAGGACTAGGTTGTCCATTGGGAGGATTTTGTCTATCCGACAGACTTTTCAGTATCCTCTCTTGCTCTCTCATCAACCTTTCATTATCACTGCTGACTTTAAGCATTTGTTTGAAACTGTTGTGCCATGTCCAACAACTTGTTTGTTTGTCGTTGTTGTTCTTCCAACATTATGTTTGTTTTTTGGTGTTGGTCCACACTTAACTTCACCCACATCTTGGGACTAACCTCAGGATTGGTCACAGGGTGGGTCTTTCCCATACCTCTGAGTGGGTGTTGACTTGATCCTCTACTCATGGTAGACTAACTTTTTCCTATACTTAACACAATATTAAATTGTTAACTTTGATAAAAATCATAACAGAAAAATGGTTCTGGCCCATTTGGCCCAAGTTTTGCAACCTGGGCTCTGATACCACTTGTCACAACCACATGTAAAAACCACATTTATTATCAGTAAATGAAAATGATAACCTATGCATACACCTCATACCAATTCTAAAGCAAAGAGGTGAATTCATATATATCATTAAATAAAAATCAACATACTATCCAAGTCAACTTCGATCCAACCTTACAACACAGGTATTATAAATTATTTACATTCGACATCATGTTGTCATTATAACCTTCGCTCAAACTTATACAAAGTTTCTAGTCCAGCATTAAAAATTCCATTCTTAATACTTTATGAAGTTTGACATCATGATTTTGGTGTTAATATCAAAGTGTCAGCACGTCAATTCTGTGTACAAGTTTTAAATGTTTGAGGTACGCATTGGGATTCTGATATAAGTTTGCCAGAAGATGTCTTAACTTACCACAACACATTTTGTAGTTGATATTTGTGATTCATTTATTACTCCGTTTCCGGTTCTCGATCTTTGAGTTACGGCTTCCACCTGTCAGGTTACCTGGCACCTCTTCCACCATCGATCTCCCACTCAAGCATCCAACAGTGATCTGGGTCGAGGAGGTGGGTTGGGGTAACAACCTAACCCCCTCCTCCCACCTCTATCTCATTGTTTCTATTTCGGTTGTTGAACTTGGCTCTGCAATAGTAGCCCTTCCACCTCTGTCGTGGGGTTCCTCTGGTGAGCATGGACTGTTTGGCATTGTTTTTGTTTTCTGATTACCTTCGTGTATAATGTATGGAACCTGTTAATAGCTGCACTATTTCCCGGCGTTTTGGGATTTGTTCTAAGTTATATTCCGCAGCTGGGCAACTCCTCTGCCCGCCAACACATCCGTTAGACTCGTACAACTATCTTCTTAGCTCAAAGGGCGATGGCCATCTCCAGCAAGCTACTACGTCAATGGAAATTTCAGTAAGTCTTATATACTAAATTATTTTACGCAGAGGTTTTTACATGAGTTTTTGAGGTATTTTCAAACTGAACCCTTGGTTTTTCTCACAAATCGGGTTTTCTGTTTTTGATACCATGAGGCACAAATTGGAGTTGAATCGGCTCTTCCAGGATCGTTGAATGGCAATCATCTACCCTTCTCCAGAACTCTGAGGTAGGCACTGCCCCTTTTAGTTTTACAATACTTATGCACAAATTCCCTTTTCGTATTTTCCCCATTCCTTCCTCTGCATTTCTTGCAGGCGGAATGGTCCCCGACCCTCAGATTACTGACTTCCGTTGTGGACTAGTTTGAATAACTTGCCTCTCATGGAGGGTTGTTTTGTCTTTAATGTTGCGTTGTACATATTTCAATAGGTGGTAACTTAAATACAAGTTCGTTGTAATTGTGCTAGTACTTTGATGAGTTTAAATCTCGGAACGAAGTTTTGGTTTTCATTCCAATTTCTGTAACAGTTTTTATGACAGCCTTACGCATAGGCTTATTTGCCTCAGCTAGAGGACTAAACATTTATTTTCTTAAAGAATCTGGTTAAATATTCGATGAATGATATTTAGGAAGTTAGCCTGTATACAAATCTTGTTTTGTACATACATTACTCGTTTTTCCTTATGACTAAATACAATCTCAGTTTTGCAATTTAGTTTGGAGAAGTATGCTTTGATATATATATATTTTCGTCTGTAAGTTTCTTTCCATATCTTTAATACGGTACTGGCTCACATGGCAAGGCCTGTAGTTCTGACTCCTTATTTTTTTCCACGAAGTTCTTTTGGGTTATTTTATTTTTGTACAAATGCTTTCACATTGAAACCCTTGTTAATAAATCAATGATTCCGGCAAAGAGTTGATGGGACCGGGACTGGAATCCCCCTCGCGGAGTTCTAGTCCGAAACCCACAACCATCAGGTTTCTTCCTAAGTTGTATAAAGCCTTCCCTTGCTGTGAGGCTATCTAGTTTTTCTATTTTATCAGTAATTATTATCGTGGTTTGTATAAAACAACGAATTAATTATGAATACAATAGGCAGGCTCTACTATGTACTAGGACTAGTACTTAATTAATCTACTGCCTATTCTGCTATGCATGAATATGTACATATATACTCAAGTCATAAATGTTCTACTATTAATTTTTACTACATCACATGGTAGAGTATACCTACTACAGAGTACAGGTTTTTCATAGTAACTGTTGGTCCTCCCAACCTTGAGCGAGGCGATTACGTCCTCTGCTTCCCCCTTGATCCTCACCAAATTTGAGGTAGTTTTCTGAGACAGACAGTCAGACCTCAAGATTTCACAAAATCCAGTTTGGCTGCACTAGGGTGAACTTTCGAGTTCCACTGGTTCTCACACTAGCCCAAGATAACTCAAGCCCAAAACATCAGTTGCTTAACCCTTTTTCATTTTCTGCATAGAACCCCCTTCCCTCCTAGGATTTTTCCTTAAATCCTTTTTGGGAAGGGTAACTATGAGAACTGTCTCAACCTCTTTTTGAGTTCTTGGAATATTTTACCACACAATTACTTTCACCTTTACTCCAAAAATAAAAGTATCATTTAATTAAATATTTAAATAAAAATCACGTGTAAATGTTATTAAGGAATGAGGCATTCGTTACTCATTGTGAATATGTTTTAACAACTCATGAAACAATTGGTAAAAAGTAAAAGACTAAAATAGAAAGTTACACTGAAAAAGTAATGGTGAATTTCTTCAAGCAGGGCATAGCATATGACATTGTGCTAATGGATAAAGGAATCTCAAAATGGAACGTGGATTTCTTCAATGCTTTCTTGTGTATACTGCAACCTGCAATACACTAACACACCATTTTCCAAGTACAAATTAAAAAAGGAAGATCCAAATAATTTCCTAGATTAGATATATGCTCGAGCACTAATGATTTTCATTCTCCGCCTCCATATCCTTCAGCCTATGTTATATATATATATATATATATATTCAAAAAGTTAAAAAACCATGAAACATTATTAAAGTATTTTTGCACTTTCTGATATAAATGCTAGTATTATTATTGGAATAGAAATATATTATATATATACAAAAAGCAAAGAATAAAAAAAAGTTTAAAAGTAAAAATAAAGGTAAAGATGAAGTTTCCTTTAGAGAAAGGGAAAAAATAAAAATAAAGATAAAAGATAAAAATAAAGTGTTTCCTTCTAAATTAGGACAAGCATCTACATAAAAAGCCATTATCTATAAAGTTATTTACCATTATTTACAAGAGAAAATCTTTGCTTTGGAATGAGAAAAATTATTTAAAATATTTTGATTAAATAAATAATAATGATAAGTAGTTTTAAATTTAAAATAAGTAATTTATTATTGATAATAATAAATCGTTTTAAATTATATTGGAAAATTAAAAGCTAATTTTATAATTTATTTCAACAATACAAAATGATTTATTTTTTAATTAGTTTTAAATTTAAAATAAGCAATAATAAATTATATTTAAAAATAAAAAACTAATTTTATATTTTATTTAAACATTAATTTTTTTTTAAATGAGGAAATAGAAATGTGATTAAATATTTTAGAACTTAATATTTATATTTAAATTTAATATTAAATTTTATTTAAATATTTTAAGAGTTATATTTTAGACAAATTAGATTGGAAAAATAAATAGATTTTCATCTTTATCATATGATAAACCATATTAGATGGTTCAAAACTTCAACCAAATAAGGAATTATGTAATTAATCCAAAAGACAATATGATTAATTTGAAAAATAATCTTAGAAAAAATATGAATCACATTATAAAAAATATATTTTAAATAATATTTAGATTTAGTTATACATATAAAATTAGAAATTACTAAACTATATTTTAAATTATTATTATATTATTTTTAATATTTTTTAAGAAAATATTTAATATTAATAAATAAAAAGCAAAAAATTATTAATAATAATAAACATTGTAAAATGGTTTAATCCTTATAAAAAGATTAAAAAATACATAATGGATAATTAAACATTATATAACTAAATATAAGACTCACAGTTTTTTTTTAATTAGAAGATTTAAAAAAAAAAAAAACCAAAAACAAAAACAAACATTATTTTCTTATAAAATGAGAATTGAACAATTTATTTTAAAAAGTGATTTAGATCTTAAAAAATAAATTAAGTTTTGAAACTATTATAATAGAATATATTAAAAATTTAGTTGCCTTAATATTTTACTTTAACAAATAAATATTTTTAATTAAAAAATATATTTATATATTAGTATTAAAAATATATCTATATACTAGTGGTTAGCATACAATTAATAATTTATATATATATATATATATATAAGTTTTTAACTTGAAAAAAATCGAAACAAAAATTTCTATTTAATAATGTTTTTTTTAATTGCTTTTTAATTTTGATAATTTTTTCAAAATTTTATAATAAAATTTTAATTATGTCTCATAAAATCATATATATATATATATATATATATATAATTCTTTTCACTTATAAACGAATGTAAAAATAAAATTACAATATTCTATAAAATTAAAAAATTATTTATTTCATATTTATAATTAACAAATAAGTACATATTTATAATTAAAATATAATTAATAAAAATATTCCAATAGAGGTGGATAGGCTTGGTGGTATGGTTAAGACTGGGATTGGTCCCATTTCTCCCACATACTCATAACTTGACATATGGTATGCATAACATGGAAGTGGCCTATGGCATGTAGAAAGTTTGAGAGACATAGCGTGGGGTTTATAGTCTCGGTGATGGCATGATTTTGGTAGTGTTTGTCTCTGGGTATTGGCGATAATGAGGGTGGAAAAGGAAACGTTGAGTATGCACAGGTCATGAACATGTGCATGCTTACCAAACTAGTCTCTACTGAGCGCAAGGACATTGCAAGTTGGAGGGATTTGTGTTGTGGCTGCTATGGGGAGCGAATTCGCAGGGTTTGGGACCTTGGTGAGTGGAAGGGTGGTGAATTTCCCTAGTGTTGGTTGGGAGTTGAGAGGAAGAGCCTTCTTCTTCATTACCTCATCACGAAAATCAGGAGGGGTTGTGGTTTTTCTTTTGATAGTCTGATAAACTCTCTAGTCCGACTTCTTAACCCTAGGAGTATTGTTGAATTTGGTAGCTTAAATGTGGTGAGTGTATGTTCTTTTTGTGTTTGTTCCTTTGCATGTCATGAAGAATTCAATGGTTATTCATCGCGGTATCTATAGTGTAATTTTGTCTTTGGGTTGCCTCAAGGCTGGGGGCGCAGTCCTTTGTCATTGTTCCATGGGGCTTTGACCTTTGGTAGTTGGGGGTTCTATTCCCAAGGAGTGCCCTTGGTCTTTATGGGGTATTCTTTTTGCGACCCTGGTGGAGGTGTGCATGTTGCTTGGTGGATTTGATATTGTTGAACCTCGAAGTGGGGCTTTGTTGTTGGTTCATGACTCTTGGTTAGTGTGCATAGCTAGTATCGAAAATCTAAATTTCTTGGAAAAATGCTAAGGCAATGGGGGCATGCCCGATGTAGTGCGGGGCCCTGTGGAATTTTGGCAAGACGTGGAGCTCATATGGGGGAGATGGAGGTGATGAGGCTATGTTCGAGAGAGAGTTGGCCCATGATCGTGTTCCGTCACCCGGTCATGTGTTCGTCCCACCTTCCCTAGACTGCTTTGGACATGCAGATTCAAAGTGTGAATGCACTCCTAGTGGAAATGGGGCAACAAAGGCATGAAGACTGGAATTTGCAACACAATTAATGGGAAATCCTTGACAGGTTGACCTCACTTAGATGGAGCCAAAGACAAACTAATGAACGAGTAGATCAGATTTAGGGTCGCATTGATCACTTGGAGTTCCACGCTCACAGGGATCCTTGACCCTGAGAAATTCTTGGTGCTGGTGAGGCACTGATACCTCCTCAAAATTCATGATGGATGTGGGTTGCATTTTTATTCTCCATGTGTTTTGGTTGCTTTTTGCATTTTATTTCTCGGTTCAATGTAAATTTTGGAATTTTTCTATACATTTTTTGTATCTCTTTCATGACCAACAAATCTGATAGGAGTGAGGTCAGTAGAGAAATGGAATTCAAACATATCTATTGTAACATTTTGAAAAATTAATAGAATTCATTTGATCAACAAAAAATAATAATTAATGAAACACAATTATTGTAAAATTTAAATATGAATGTATTACTATACTCCCTTGTCTTAGACAAGGATTAATAATATTTATGAAAACGCAAACCAACCTCCATCCATCTTAATTTACTAATCAAATCTCTTTTCACATGTCAAGAGAATTGATCTATTTCCAGGATTAGTAGATAAAGAATTAAGATGGATCTTCTCCCTTTTAAATAGGTTATATTCCACATTAATACCATGGGTTCTTATTAACTTGGAGCTCAAAAACCACCAATAACTTGTCCAAGTCAAATTTACTTTAACCATCCAACAAAAATTAATTAAAAATAATAATAACATAAAGTTATTTTAATTTATTTTAACATGAAATTATTTTTATTTTCTTTTTCTTTAATCAAAATATTTACGGAAAATTATATTTTAACATCTATACCATATTGGGTAAGGGAGGGCCTCTCAACACAATTAGATAGTTATTGAATCATGTGGAAATAGATTCAATATCATTAAGAATTGAGAAATCATTTTTTTATAGTAAAAATAGATTTAATATCATCAAAAACCTTTAATCACAAGCTTAATATAACTAAGATTTCCAAAATTATGTAGAAATAGATTCAACATTTTCAAAAGCCCATAAATCATATTTTTTTTTTCTCTCTTTATAAAAATAAATTCAATATCATCAAAAACTATCAAGCTAATAATGATAATCAAAATTTCCATAAATTTCTACAAAGTTTCTAGAGTTAACGCTAAAATTTCCATATTTTACTGATGAATGATGAAAGAGATATTGATGAATGATGAAAGAGATATAAAGGTCAAAATCAGTAAGGCGTATGTCTACGAAAGCGTAAACCGAAATGACGAAAAAAAAATACCGGAAACCAGCAATTTTTTCCATAATTTGGCGGCCAAAGATGCCCCGTTGGACTATCCGAATCATTAAACAAATAGAGGTGACAGGCGGTATGCAAAAAATTCAGGAACGCTTCACAGTACCGAAGTTCACGCTTGATCCCTAACTAAAGCTCTTTTTCTCAATCTATATAAAGCCTCTGTCAATCAGCGGGAATATATATTAACTGTATGTTCTCTGTTAGAAATTTGCGTGGCAACTTTATGCTATACAGAACAGTAACGTAGTTCGTCGTCTGTGCAGCCGTGCTGGGTGTTGTTGAGGTTTTGGAATCGCTGTATCAACTTTAGAAGGATTTTCCCCGAGTCTTGCTTACTCTTTAAGGCTGAGGATTGTAGGAAGGGAAGGTCTTGCTAGGAATTATGGAAGAAGGAATGGTGTCAGTTGCTTCAACGTCTAGTTGTGAGATTTCAACCACTACAACATAAAGGGGGTTTTAAGACAATATTTAAGACAATTTTTGGGTAAATTGTCTTAATTTGAGACGAAAGAAAACTTGTGTATTGTCTTTATGCGGATGTCTCAAATTAAATCTTCTTAAAATTAAATTGTCTTAAAATATTGTCTCGATAAAGACAACATATAACACAAGCATTTTTGTCTCTCCGAGACAACAGTTGCACTACAACACAAAGGGGGGTTTTAAGATAATTTTTGGGTAAATTGTCTTAACTTTAGACAATTTCATTTTTGTCTCTCCAAAGACAATAGTTGGAATTAAAGACATATTGTCTTTATGGAGACAATGTCTTTAATCCTATCTATTGTCTTTCTAGAGACAATATAAAACAACGACTCCTGAAAAATATCTCACCATTAAAATAAATCAATATAAAAATATTTAATTAAAAAAATCAACAATATCATTGAATAATTCATATTAGGGTGCAGTGGAATCAAACCACCAACCTCCTGCATGGCAAGTGCTCTTTCAATGAGCTAGCACCCTTTAAAGAATTATGTGAGGAGTTATGACAGTGTTTGAAATTGTATAATAAGCATTGATTTTAAAAAAATGTTCAACACATAATTAGAGAAAAACAACACCAAAGCATTCTCAAAAGTGAAAAACACTGACAGCAAGCCCAAACAATCTCAATACAAAACCACAAGTATAGACACAGAAGGCAATGAAGCCAACCAGATTCTAATGAATTACATCAAGAAAAACACATAAGGGAAATCCAACCTAGGTTTTCATCATTGGAGAGATCTAGACAACACTAATAACCATATAACACGGTAACTAAAGGCGACTTTGAAATGACAAAAATTTAATTCGCAATTACTGATGACAGACTCCTTTATCCATACATTAAGCAATAGATAAATCCAAACAAATATTCATAGGTCTAATTTGTATAGTCCTTGAAATTGTATAATAAGCATTGATTTAAAAAAAATGTTCAACACATAATTAGAGAAAATAAAAAACAAAGCATTCTCAGAAGTGAAAAACACTGACAGCAAGCCCAAATAATCTCAATACAAAACCACAAGTATAGACACAGAAGGCAACGAAGCCAACCAAATTCCAATGAATTATAATAAAGGTGATTGGGATTATATGACAAACCCAAGTCAAATGTTTCAAGACAAGCTTGTGATTAGATGATTCTTCTAAAAATCGTGTTTCCTCTACAACAGTTGCCAGCTGATCATGTGTCATACTAGTTGACTCCTTTCCTCTTTTCCCCATAACAGGAGACCCTTGCAAAGGTATTTTCATATTTATTTGTGCTATGATTCTCCATATGTCCAATGCTCATTGTTGAAATCCTTTACTTGCATACAAGAATGAAAGTGTTCGTAAATGCCCAGACTTTTCTAGCAAAGCTTCTAGTTTCTCATGCACTATCCATTCACGCCACAGGGCCATCCTTCTTGCATCCTTCTTATAACAGTATCCATTCCTTTGAAGCATGCATGGTTTCTAAATTATAGAACCCCACTCTATTACAATGTATGCAAAGGACACATGATCTTAAGACATCTAGTCACTAAGTTGGACTATGGAACTAGAATGAAAAATAACATACATTGACCTTTGTTGACAACGCGCAAATGAATACATAGTTTTACCTGAAAAAATATTACGTATTAAAGCAGCATAATACATTACAATGAAAATTACATACCACATCACAACTATTTTCAGAGGATGCAACTTGCTTCATTTCTTCTGTAAGTCCAAGAACTCTGTAAAGGTACATCAAAAGTGTATCAATTCCCTCCTTCATTAAAGGAGCCATATCCTTGTCTCAGGAAGCCTTGCAATACCTGGAGTTGTATTAAAAACACAATATTTCACATAGAAAAGAAATTGTGTCAGAAAAATGCTTAGATTTGGGGGAAAGAAAATCAGAAACTCAGATTATCATGTTTGGTAGGCATAAACAACAGGAATATATTCCCATGCTACTAGAAATTCTAAACCAAAAGCCACAAGGACTATTGCTGAAAAATTCATACACAAGCAGTTCAAATTTTTATAAGTCTCTATCGATAGCATTGATATATTTCAATGACTTGAAAAGTAAGTCCATTGCCAACTAGCCTTAAGTTCTTCAAGATATATCCGCAATATTGTGTTAAGACAAGAAGAAAAAGAAAGGGACCTGATAATATTTTGAATTGTCAACTCCAATAAGATACTTCTACTTGAAGAACTTGGAAGCAGTACAATGTACCGTCCTGATTGGTAAAAATAAGTTTTAGTACTAACATTATAAAGTTTTGTTGGCTGTATAATTGGTTTGATAGCAATATGAAGCTTTGCTGGCTGTAAGCATGTTTTTTTTTAATAAGTATCAGTTTCATAGGCATCTTCTTTATAATCATTGCTCGGTAGATTAAATTATAGTGACACTCCTTTCAGCAATGAAGATTGTAGTTGTTGTATTAAATGGCATCCCAGGTATTGGCTCAGATCTATCTGCAAAATCCCATTGTCATTATCCTGACATTCTACAGTGGATATCTATGGAGCAGTTGTCAATAAGGGAGGTTTCACTATTTCACCTTCAGAAAAATTTTCTTGTCACATCACCTTCTTATAACATGATAAATTCTCATCTCAAAAATGGGAGTGCAGATTGTCAAATTCTTGATGATCACCTATAGTAAGGATTCAGAGGGAGCTGTAATGTTTTGATGATGTATGCTACCACTGAAAAAGGGATTTAATATTTTCTTTTATATCTAGCTTTATTCCTAAAAAATTCTGGTAATATGGAGCAGCTGTTGATCCAAATATAGACTATGTTCGGTAAAATTGGTGTATACCTTGATACAGAGACTCTCAAGTCGATTAAGCCTTACACATTAAATAGTTGTTCATTAAGAGCACATATTAGTGCCACATATATATAGATATATATTGCACTGGGACATCATTGAAGCACAATAAACAGTTAACATGCCTCAATTATGAAGTTATTTTAGCACATATTTGTTGTATATTGGAGAATAAGATACCAAGCATCCAATGCTTCATACTAAATGGTTCACATAAGAAACATTGTTTGACTAATATCAATCTCTGGAAAAGTTTTTTTGGTGAAGAGCGAAGTTCGAACAATATGTGTGAGTTAAGTTTAAATCTATTTTCTCTAAACAAATATATACACATCCATCAGTGGGACCCTGAGTTGGCTTTTCATCTAGCTATCATCCAAGACAACAACATTACTAGAACTGAAATCAAAGATATGAAATGATACAGAGATCTTAATAAGCACACCATAAACATTCTGATTCTTGTTATAAGGACCACCAATAGGCCAAGCACCAAATTCAATTCATCCATAAGCATGCATATTTCTATAGAAATTTTTTCATTGCATGAAGTAGGAAAGTCACACAATCATGTAAATGAAAATGGCAGTTGATTCCCTAGTAGAGTACTATGAAATAACAGTATATTATGTTCACCCCTTTTTCCCTGCAAGCATAAATACATACTCCCAATCTAATTTTCACGATCTATAATCATTTCAATATCTATCTCAGCGGGATCAGTGGCTTGAACTTCATAGTGAAAACCATCAAGTTCCCTTTTCAGCCTATCCTTAGTTGTAGCATAAAGCATCTTTGCTCTGATTTTGGATACATCTGGACATCTGAAAATGCATGGATTTCATCAGTCATACATAAGGACAATATTTTAAATAGATAACAATTTATAAACAAAAAAGGAAATGGGGAGCTTCTACATGAACCTCAAATCACTCAACCACTTGAGCTAGCTAACTAGGATGGAGATTCTTTATAGTCAATATAAGAAAATAAATTAACATGATCCATATAAGATAATAAAGTTTCAAAAAGAAATATATGAACCTACACCTAAGAAGAGAAGCAGAGGGTTCCTTCTCCTCCTGTGGTAACCAGAAGGAAAACATTACAAATGGGTGACATTCATTGCCACCTATAGCATGTAGTATAAAAGAGGACAAATGAACTTCTGCCTGATTGACGGAGGCTTCAGAAGGTTCAGAGAAGGCTTGTACCCTAATGGCATGTAGAAATCTAGCATTGCAGAGTATTTGAATTAGATAACAGTCCAAAACCAAAGAAATCATCCACAAATGAGAGGCAGTTAAGGGATCACAGCTTCTATCAGACACGATGTTATGAAAATTCAATATGATACAAACTGGACCAATAGACAGTTTTTTTTATCGTTGACGTACTAGACAATTTGAATTAACATGATCCATAGAAATATCATTAAGTTAAAAAAAAAATAGATGTCCTTACATCTAAGTAGAGAAGCAAAGGTTCGTTTCCTCTAGTAATTCCCAAAAAGGAAAAATTTACAGATGGTTGAAATTTCTTAATGTCTTTAACCTTTTGTATGAAGGAGGACAATAATGTAGGCTTAAAAGGCCTGTATCAATCCAACATTGCAGTGTTTGAATGAAATATAATCAAAGAGAACATCCACAAGGAGAGGTGGTTAAGGCATCATGGCTTGAACTAGACACAATGTTGTGAAAAGTCAAAGACGATATGGACTCATAGGCTGAGAGATTATTTTATAGTTGACATAAGACAATATGAATTAATATGATCCATAGAAAGATCATTAATTTTGAGAAAGGGTTCACCTAAGCAGATAAAAAAAGGTTTCTTTCGGGGGCCGACCAGGCAGCGCCATGGAGGGTTGCCCAGCCAGCCTGCGGCCCCCAGCTGGGCGGAGGCCAATTGCGAGAATATAAATTTGTGCTTGTTTGATGGAGGCTTCAAAAAAGGCCTGTATTAATCTATTATTGCAGAGATTTTGAATAGGATAACAATCTATAACCAAAGAGAACATAGGTGGTTAAGGCATCATAGCTTCAATCAGACACAAAAGAGATTTCCTTCATTAAGAGTAACTATTATTATTGTGGAACAAAATCCCTTACATACAACAGAGAACATAGGGATTTAAGGCATCATGGCTTCAATCAGACACAACATAGATCCCCTTCATCAAGGTTAATTATTATTATTGTAGATAAAATCCCATATAGACAATACTGGTAATGTCTAATAAACCACCTTTGTCTAGCAATTGTCATGCATGTGGGTTTATTATTGTCATTAGAATCTATTGCTGGTACTTTCTCAATCTTTAGTATGCTATGTGCAGTAATGCAAGTTTCATTGTCAGTCTGAATTATGCTACATGCAGTAATGCAAGTTTCATTGAAGTATTTAATGTTAGGAAGAGCAATTCCAATAGTCCTGTCAACACACCAATTACATGTCAAAAATAAAAAAGTAAATTAAATGATTTATGAATAAATTACATGTATTGGAAGGTTAAGTATCCTTACAGGCCTCCATTGATGAGTGAAAGGGTTGTTGCAAAGGTGTTTCCATCACTCTCTCTTTTGTGTTTGGTGACAATTTTATCTTCATAGACTTTTGTCCAGCACCTGTGCATTTTTGTCATCAGAATCTATTGCTGGTACTTTTTCAGTCATCTGTATAGCTAAAATGTCGAAATTACCTGTTTCTGGAAAGAATATTATTGATAAGGAATTAAAATATACATTTCTACTAGTAAGTCGATTATAAATTGGATAAATGCACTACTTTATTTGAGTGTTTTTGTTTCAAAGTAGATGTGCATATCCTAGTAAAACGCTGATGCTTGATCTGAGATTCGACTGCATATCATATGCATGGAACGCTATGTTTTTGGAATAGTTGTTTTACTCTGGAGAATATTCCTATAAATAAATTACTGAAATATTTCAAGAACATGGAAAGTGCAGCAAACTTACACCATTCAACTTCTTTTTCACTTGGGTGTGGATTTTAAAGGTGCTACTATGGGTTTACTTCCATACTTGTTGAATGCCATATAGCCTTTAAGTTCCTAAAGTGTTTAATACATTACAGCTTATTTGATCATTATCTAAATATGTAGCTCCTGTCATTTTTACCAGTTCACTGTATACTTCCATTTTATAGTATTAATTGTGGGTGATTCTAAGTGACTAGTTTGTTTGGAGCCTATTGTATCTCATGTATTGGCATACATTTCTTCATGGTTTTCTTATGATAAAATCTATGAAATAATAATAAGAGAACCATAATGTACTGCAAGGCCAATGAAAGATAGAGAAAAGAATTATTCCAGGTAGAGAGTGGGTGTAATTAAAGTTCCAATCTTAGAAAAGAACAACATGCATTAGAGACATGTTGTAAGAAAGTCTTAAAAATCCAAAGCAAACTGACTTTGAAGAAAGCAACACATCTTCCATTACAAATGATGAATTATGATCATAAATATGGTGGTTAAGGTCATCCTATAGGTCATACCTGCTGCTTGGTTGTGTACTCTGTAATGAATGATGAATTTGTTAAGGGAAATGCTTGATCCACATTGTACAATATATAGGGCTAAGGGTACATTTTTGGGGTTTTTTCAAATTGGAGATAATTTTGGATGAGGACTGTAAATGAATCTTATCAAACTTCCACTTAAAGCATCAAACTCGGCCAAACTGATGGCACTTAAAGAGTTTTATCAAACTCAGCCAACTGATGGGACTTAAAGCATCCCTTTCCCTTGAGTATAACAACATTAGAATTAGTTTAAATTTTTCTTAATTGCAAGTATTCTTAATTAGTTCAGGGTTATTCTGTTTCAATTCTACGATACACTCTTCACTTGGTTATTCTACATTTTCTCTTCTACAAATGTAGCTCTTTTTTAATCTTTTATCAAAACACCTAGAATTTGTATGTGGGATGTGTTAACTGTTTATGATTCTTGGTGGTTGGTTGCCTCTAAGTGTCTATTATATTTCACTATGGTATATTTGTAACTTCATATTTCAAAATTTTTGTTCTTTTAAGTGATTAAAATAGTGACTTATACCTTCAATGCAAAATCCTACCTGGTAAAGAAAAAAGCTAAATAATATTTACAAGACAAGACTTGTATGTTCACAGTGACAAAGGAGTCTTGAGTTTCACACTGCATTTTTAATGCTTCTTGGTCACAACAAACACTGAAACACCCGTGATCCATATCTTTTTCTGTTATGCACAATTAAACTATTTATGTTCTATTAAAATGCAGTGAAGATAAGCGTTGTAGCTATGGATATGCTAGCTGTCAAGGGAGAAGAGGAACAATGGAAGATTTTTATGATGCAAAAATATTGAAGATCAATGGTGTCCTTTAAACAGTGAGAAATGACATGCTAACAAGCATGGAGTTACATTTAAGCCCCAAGATTTATTTGCCCAAAATTAGAATCAAGAGCACTTCAAATAACCTAAGATTTATAGAAGTCCTAATGTTCATTATGTCATTGTAGGCCTAAATATTTATTAAGCTTCTCACACATGCATACTAAAGTCAATACAAATTCCATGTTTATGTGGTGGGGTGAGGTTTTGCAGTGGCAACACCGGTGACTGCAGAGGGTTACTGAATTTTCAGGGCTATGGAGCTGCCTATTATGCAACGGAAAGAAAGGAAAGAAAGCCAATAATGCAAGCAGTGGGTTTCGATATGAGAACCAGATAAGGGGAAATTAAGGCGCAATGCATTACGAGCATATAAATTTAATAGTGTACATGGTATCGCTATGGCCAGTATCAGAAATTGGTAGTGTTATACATCAGTGGCCACTCGATTCATAAGCATGCAAGCAAATAAGTTGGGGAGACATAGAAATAAAAACTTCATCTAAATTGTTCACAACCACCTAACGATTCCTGAGAATAAAATACATGAACGAGTCCTCGTTGGATCATCTGGACATTGTTTCACTTGCTAGAAGAATCACTAGAGTGGGCAGCATTATACAAAAACAACATATAATTTCGGCAACAAATACACCAACAGCCCATGCACGTAAACGTGTGTAAAAATGCACTTAATGACCACCAGAAATGCCACAAATGAATTGAAAAAATTAGAATCCTTGGTCGAACCTGTGTCCACTACCCAGCCAGTGGATAGAGCTCACGTCCTTATTTCTCCTACTAGCTAGTCAAAACCTCTTTAAGCTTCCAAGATTAACCAGAAATTTCCATGTCAAAACCGCTAGCAACAATGGTATAGAGAGGCAGAAATCCAATGGTCTATAATGATCCAAGATCGATGGCCTATGTTCATTTAGTGAATCTCTGTGAATTGGGTGGGTTTAATTTTTGAAAACGCAAGAGGGTTTTAAACCTGTTATAGTATCAGAAACATATTACCAAAGAAAAAATAGAAAATATCTGGTTGAACCCTTAAAATAAACAGGAAACTTACCTGAAACCATGGTTTCTAGATGGACATCCGAAACATAATTCAGTGTAGCCAAAGCAGCGCTCTGAAACCATGGTTTCTAGATGGACGTCCGAAACATAATTCAGTGTAGCCAGAGCAGCACTCTAGTCGCCAGATAATAACAAATGGAAACAACAAGTAGCCAGTGAGATGGTAAGGTTATTAATTAACTTGAACAATGTCTGGGTTGAACAGGTCATGCAGTTCACAGAGGCAAAGGAGCTATGTGAACATGCCCAAAAGATTCATTCTGAACAATGTGGTGCAGGTTCAGAAGAAGTAGGTTTAGACATAAAGTTAATGGCTATTATTCTTAGTGGAAATGGTGACCATGAGAAGGCATTGAAAAATTTGGCTCTAGCAAGAGTAGTTTTTTTAGCAAACAGAAAAGATGTTGAGGTGGCATATATAGATGCCAGAACTGGAGACACATATCTCGCTCTGGGTCGCTATGATGAAACACTAAGTGCCTATCGAAAAGATCTTCGGGGAAGACCACACACGAGTAGGGATATTATTTGTAAGCCTTGTTGAACTCTATGTGAAAATGGGAAAAATCAGGGAGTCAAAAAGTTACTGTGAAAATGCATTGAGAATTTTTGGAAGACGACAAGTAGGCGATCCCCCTTATGAGATTGCAACTGGTTTGACAGAGGTTTCTAGATTGTTTGAATCTATGGGTGAATATCAATTTGCAATTAGGATGTTCCGACGAGCCCTGAAGATTCTGGAGAAATTACCTGGACAACAGAGTGAAATTGCTGGGATTGAAGCTTAGATTGGAGTTTTGTTCCACATAATTGGAAAATATAAGGAGGCTTATATAGCATTCAAGAGTGCCATTTGCAAGTTTAGATGTGGGGTTCATAAGAATACCTGGTTCGATTAGCAGAAACCTTGCAGGAGTACACGTTTGTTGTTAAAGCATCCAGCTAGAAGGATCAGTACAGTTCATGGAGTAATGCTGGAGCTATATAGTCTCGAAAATCAGATTTTAAATAAGGATACCGACCATTACTTTGGTAGCAGGATTACCATCATTTGTAACAGTGACACTATGTCTCCTGCCTGTGGATTGTAAAATTTTGTCCTGCACGGCCCGCCAGAATATAGAAAACGCATAAAATATCAATCCACTTGCCCTACAGATGTTATATTTAAAACAATAATTCGAAAGGCTTGTGCAGCAGAAATGCTTAGCATGTGGAATCTTATATTTAAAGTGATGTATTTCACATAAAACTATGCACTTGTAGCTTTCAAGGTATGTAGATTGCATTTTCAAAGCATCAGATGATGCAACATTGGAAATGGGGAAACTATAAAGCATTTACCATCCTAGTGGTCTTTACAAGGTCGACTATTTCCATGCCACCAACAAACGAAGCCTGCATCAACAAGCATCACATAGTTACTTATCAATATGAGTCATCTTCGCATCAGTGGCCTTCAGAAGTTATAGCGGGAAATGCCCATTTTTTTTCGAGGTCAACAATAAAAATGACTTACTTATGCCATACAAAGAGAACTTCTCTGGCATCCTAAAATGGATTCTATGAGCATCGAGCTGGCCATCACCCGAAATAAGAACAAAATGAGCAATCGGAGGAGATACTTAGCATCCTGACCCGTTCACCCTTCTCATCCCTGGCATCATCTTTAAATAATATTTTAGTTTGCATCAACGCACAAAACAAAATATAAACCCTAACCCTTAATTGTAGAACCCTATCACTGATGCAAGTCCAGTACTGCAAAATGCGGACCAAAAGGGGTGTTGTTAACTTTAGAAAATCGGCATGAAAGCAAGCAAGGGAACGTGGGAACTTACCCCCATCTCTGTGAGCAGAAAGCTTCAATTGTAGAATCGTTTTTCCTGTTCGCCTCCTTTTCCTCCGAAGGCTTCTATCCATCGGGAAAATATTTTTTGCAGAGAAAGCGAAAGGATCGAGTGTAAAGCGAGGGATTGGTTAAAATAGTAAAGGATAAACAAAATGTTTCAAAGTGGTCGGGGGGACAAATGAACATGCGCCGAGCCTGAGTACTCTCTACCGCCTTCATCCAGATGACTTACAGTCTCATGGGAGTGTTATACATGTGACCTCTTTTAGGTTGGATTAAGACTTGGCGGCAATAAATGAAACGAATGAATTTGTTTACTTTCCCTCTTCTTTTTCAGAATTGTCTTAATTTCTAATTTAAGACCATTAAAAGGTTTTAATATTATCTAAATTCTTGGAGGATCCTAATTTCTCTAAGTTTGAACAATTATTTTTTGAATATTTTTTTATTTTTTAATTAAAAATATTAAAAATATGTAAAAATTATTATAAGCGGATATTTTACGATAAACACAACCATAAACATGACTAAAAAATACAACCTAATGAATTTCCCTTTTTAAAACAAAATAAAAACATTTACAATTTTTGAATAAACAAAATAAACTTGATGTGGTCATATGCTTTGATAGCATTTAAATAAACTCCAAATAATGAGATTTAGAGTGAAGGTCTATAAATTGTGCCATCCCTATGTGGTTATTGCCCAAATGTATACAAAAAAAACCTTTCAATGTACCACATATAATAATCATGACCTAAATTTACATACTCCGGGATATTCTTTAGTCATCCATCAAAACCTACTTACATTGTTTATTTTTACTAAAAATAATACACACACACACACATACACATTCCTAGACATAAAATAGATCAAATTTTCCAACCAATATTCTTCATCTACAACGTAGCAAAAGTGTCAAACCTTGGACTTCTTCATGCAAAGGAGGATGAAAATATTTAGAAGTATATTCCTCCTTGTCTTCCAAAATCTACCATTAAATATGTATCATATGAGTTTCAGTTTTTCAAAAAGAATTCGCATAATGTTCTTTATTTATAAATAGTATTACAAGAAAAGGAGGTGAAACCATGGAAAATCTCTCAAACTTCCTTCAATAATGGGGAGAATAGTTTATACAATTTTGCTCATTTATCCATTTTATCATATTTATTGAATCTTCAAATACTTTCAATTTTATGACTATTTTTCTCTTCATAAATAGAGGAAAAATTAGTTTTAGGACCATCAACTCAATAGAGTTATTCATTTTTAGGCCCAGTCCAACTTTGAACTTGAAACTATGACCACTATGTTCACACACATATACACCACTTGTTATCAAAATGTGAAAAATGTTGCAAAGCTTGGTATCCATGGTTTATGCTCAAACTAAAGTAGATGGGATCCCCTAGTAAAATTATTGCATATGATTTAGTTTAGTATAGCATTATATGATGCATGATTCTATGTTTCATATACACATTATGGACACTTTATTTATCATTCATATTGTTTCAGTTTTGAGAAATTTTAAAATGGATTTTATAGTCTATGGGTCATATTACAAATTTGGTTAACACACGTATCTTTATGTTTTCACATCAAAGGATAAACGGGATTAGCAAAAAAAACTTGACCATATGCGGTATAGTGAAAGGATTGGAATATGGTTTGAATCTCATGATAACTCGCATATTTTATGTGCATTACGTTATTTAATGTAATGTAAACAAATCTCTTGTTTTTTGTTTAGAAATATTTTTATGGCATTGCTATGTGGTATAACCATACATACCAATTGTGATCACACTTACATGAAGGTAAGAAAGTCTATATACTAGGTTTCATGATAAAAATGGTATGGAATATGTTCTAAAGCTCTAATTAGCATTCGAAAACATGACATTATAATGTTATGAGTTACGTTATTAAATTCATATCTTGGTATTATTAATTACTTAAACATCCCCATCGAGAATTTACGATAATACGTGGTCATTGTAAGAATTCTCACTCAAATTTTCAAAAAAAAATTAAATATACGTTAGAAGAAATTTAGTGCCCCCTCTATCCTACAATAAAATTTCCAAACGATGACCGTAAAATTTGAGTAATGATGGAAATATTTTTTATTAAAATTGTTAAAATTTTTATATTAAAAATATATAAATTTATTATTAGAATAATAAATTATTTATTTTCATAAATATAATAATAATAATATTTTAATTTAATATCACAATCTAGATTCGTTATTTTTTAGGATGGACCAACTCTTAACAATACTATTATATAATTATCATAAAATTAATTTTATATATATGTGTGTGGGGTATCTCAGAAGAGAATTCTCTTGAAGCTTATGAAGTATTGCAATTTTGTGGTTAGGGTTTTACAGTGAAAAATTATATTGGCAATCTTTGTGGCAATTGAAATGACTTCAAGTTTGAAAACATTTTTGGAACAGGGTTAGTTAGAAGATCAAATCCTCTATCTTATATGGGACACCAATCAACGAGAATGCGGATTGTTTTTTGAATCTCTTCGGCTAACTGTGCTCATAAGCCTAGAGGACAACTCTATGAAGTTTCGGATCTCTGAAAGAAGAATCATTAACACTGCAAATTTGATGCATTTATATTACAGTGAGTTCAAGAACAAATGGTAAATGATTTCTGTTGAAGACTATTCATATATATATATACGTGCCTGATACTTTTAATTGAGTCGACATATAAGGGCTACCTCGAAGCATCCAGTGTACAGGAATTTTTGAGGTATGGTTCGCTCCTTTTAAAGGTCCTCTGTGGTGATTCGTATCTCGGTGGTGGTTCGTATTTGCATTGAGTAGAAAATCTATGAGGTTGTCGCAAGATACAAGTATTATGTTTATTTGTGGTATTATATATTAATTTTTTTGGTTAGAAAAGTAATATTAATATTAAATAAAAATATATATGATTTTTAATATTGATGTTTTTACGATTATGATTAGGATTTTCTGTTAAACTTTTTGAATTTGAAAACTAAACAATGTATATATCTATTAAAAGTATAAATGTGTTTCTCAGTGAATGTTTTTATTATTTTGATTAGGTTTTGTTATTGAATTTTTGTGATATTGGGATTTTTTTAATTTAGTATTTTTAAATGACTAAAAGATTTGGTATTTTAAAATATGTTTGGAGAGAATAATATGCAGGGATTTTGTGCATGACAGACCAAAACAATGTTGTCTCGTCATTTTGAACTTCCCAAAAGCAATGCTTTTGGACCATTCCTCTATTCTCCCAAGCTTGGTTCCAGACCGAGGAACCTTTGAGGTTGCTAGAGAGCCTGATTAGAGACTTCAGGTTGTGAGATGGGGCATATTTTTCCTTCCAGAGTGCTGCCCAAGAGGTTTTGGGGCATGATCCATCTCCACCAGGTTTTGGCGCCCATAACTTTTCCCAACAAGTCTGGGTCTCTGAGACCAAGCCCCCCATCTTTTTTAGGGCTGCAAATTTTTCCCTAGGATACTAGGGCCCATTTTCCCTTGTTCTCTTTGTCTTTCCATAAGAAGTCTCTTTGAATGGTTTTGATTTGTTTTGAAATATATTTGGGAGCAACAATGATCAAGTACTGGTATTGAGGAATGGCTTGCAGGACTGAGCAGACCAAGACTAATCTACCCGGGAGATTTAAGGACCTAAAAGTCCAATTGGAAATCTTTTTTGTTTTCTATTTGGTGACCAAAGATTCCCTGCTGGCTTTGGCTTGGGGTTTATCAGTTAGGGGAACTCTAAGGTACTTGGAGGGGAGGGAGTTGAGCTGAAATCCTATAATGCGAGCTATGTTGAGTTGAATGGTCTAGGAGGCATTGAGAAGAAGAGTTTTGATTTGGCTTTATTGATGGAGGTGCCAAAGGCTTGGGAAAAATCAACAAGAATATTCTGGAAGGAAAGGGCTTCTTTGACCAAGGGAGAGCCCATAAGAAGAGTTTCATCCACATATTGTTGGTGGGTTGAAGGGGGGTTAGAGGGGTAGAGATCTAAACCAAAGATGCTTCCATAATAAGGTGTTTTCCTATAATGGATTTAATAAATTACAAGTAAAGCTTGTGCTAGTTGGAAGATCCATTTACAATTACAAGCATACATAACTTAACTAGTTGATTGAGAGGCAACGAGTAAACTTCTCAGCCCGATATGTCAAACAAGTATGGATTTATTATGAAGTGATCATCTGCCACGGTTTAGGTTGTTGTTTGTATGGATGAAATACAAACATTTCCTAGAATGATCCTCCTTGAGCACACCCTCTCCAAGGGCTTAGAGCTTAGGGGATTTAGCAGTTAAGGATTTTAGGGGTTAATGGGTTATGGGTTAAGAATTAACGGTTTAGGGGTTTATGGGTTAAGGGGTTAGGGGTTTAAGTGTTAGTGGTTTAGTGATTTAGGGGTTTAGAGGTTTAGGGTTTTAGGGTTTTAGGGGGTTAAATGGGTTAGGGGTTGGGAATTAGGGTTTAAGGGGTTAAGGGTTAGAGGTTTAGGGTTTATGGGTTAAAATGGGTTTAGGGTTTTAGAGGTTTAGGGGGTTGGGGGATTTAGCAGTTAAGGATTTTAGGGGTTAGAGGTTTAGGGGGTTAAATGGGTTAGGCGTTTAGAGATTTAGGAAATTAAGGGATTTAGCAGTTAATGATTTTAGGGGTTAGGGTTTTGGGGATTAAATGGGTTAGGGGTCAGGAATTAGGGTTTAAGGGGTTAGGGGTTAAGAGTTTAGAGGTATAGGATTTAGGGGGTTAAATGGGTTAAGGGTTTAGGGGGTTAAATGGGTTAGGGATTATAGTTATTTATGAGGTGAACAAGGCACAATCTAGTTGTAGTAATTGTAACTTGGTCAAGTTGTTATAGTTAAGGCAAGACTAGGAAGTGTTAGGGACTGTCAGGGAAACACAAGGGAGAATTTATGTTGTAGACATTGGAGAAGTATTTACATTGTAGCCACTACAGGACCCTAAGAATTTTTGTCCATGGAGAATTATTTACATTGTATCCATTGCATTAAAGCAAGAGGTCCGTCAATGTTTTTTTGTATGTGTTTATAAATTGGAAGAGAGAAATCAGAAACAAGAAGGGCCTGAAAGAACTAAACAAAGAAATGAAGGTCACTGGGATAAAGTTGATGGCATTGGAGTTGGTAGTTTAATACTGTCACAAGGGCATCCAAGACAACCATGACCTGATTGAAGAAGTGGAAAACAAGCTGGAAGTCCACATTGAGGAATATATCAATCCATTTTTGACTAAACCAGAGATATAACCGTGGCTCTCTCTACTCACATTATTTCATTGAGATTGTGTTAGGTATCTATTATTAACCTATAATTGTGTCTATTTAAATGGATACTATATTGATAGCCCAAAAATGAGGCATTTTGGATTGTCTATAGTTTGTACTAGTTCTGAAAAAGAACTAGCAACAGTTAATCTCTTTGGCTGCAAAAAGTATTCAACTTGTTGTGTTGGGGAGTTTCTCTCAGGAAATTTATGGATAACCCGACATATTTTTTATATATGTACTGTGCAAAACCTTTATAAATCTACCTTTCAAATCAGGGTCAACCCAATGCAACAACATTTTCCCCACAACAAGTAAAAGATCAAGCCAACATGTGTGTTGTGTGCATTTAAAGAGATGGATAGGTAGGTTTACCCTTACGAGAACATGGCACCTTAAAATCCGACCACAATTGGTGAGTGAAAGCATTTGCGAAATGGCATCATGAGTGGAGCCTTTTCCAAAAAAGATTATTCATTTACATTACAATATATACAACATGTAGTTAGTGTTCCATCCATGTTAGCACACACACCTGATGGTCCTTAAACTGGTACAAAAAAATGATTTTATATATTCACATACGGGATAGTCACAAGATGTCAAAAAAATCACATACTTATCGAAATCCTCAACTAGGAATATGCTAAATTGCTTCAAAATGTTCTTGTAACTAGGTAGGCATCAAATAAAATCATTGCAATGGGTTAAGGGGATCTAAGAGAGAATTATGTAAGGAGTTTCTTCTAGGTAAAGGACATTGGTATTACTATTGTTAAAGGGGGTGGCCTATAAGGATACATTGGTATCTATTGATGCAAGAGCATAATTTCAACAATTTATTTAAAAATTTGTATTTTTCCTCTAGAAGGTCTTATAGATTTATAGAAGAGGAAGTTGGTTTCCTTGTTGCCCTATAATTTTGTAGAATTTCTAATTTCATATTTGGGATAGGAAATTTTAGTAATTTTAGGCACAAGTTAAGATGTTGTTTGATTTTTAAGGCCTCGTAGTCATTAGGAAAGTTGATTCTTATGATTAGGATTACTTGTGGCATCCTATGTATTTTTCAAACTCCAATAGACCAAGAAAATATGTGGAGGAAATTTTGGGGAAGTGTGATTGTCCATAAAATGTAGATCAGATTTGGGGAACTTGTAGCTCTTTTCCTTGGACCCTACTAGTTCTTAGAGGTTGTATTTGGAGCGGTTAGGAGGAAAAAGCATAATATTCCCAAGAATATTAGTGTTGGACCACTTGTGGTTTGGGAGAAAGGATAAGGGGTTCTAGGAGTTAAGGGGTTTAAGGGTTTAGGAGCAAGGGGTTAAGGGTAAAGGGTAAAGGGTTAGGGATTATGGGATTTAGAGGTTAGGGGGTTTAAGGGTTAGAGGTTAATGGCTTAGTGGTTAAGGGATTCAGGGGTTAAAGATTAACCATCAATGGATTACATGTCAGGGGATTTAGGGGTTAAGTGCCTAAGGGTTATGGTATTTAGGTGTCAGCGAGTTAAGGGGTTAGGGGTTAATGAGTTTAGGGGTTAGGGGTTATGGGTTAAGGGTCAAGGTTTAAGAGGATATGGGATTAGGGTGTATGGAGTTCAAGGATTCTAAGTTAGGGGTTAGGGGTTAGTGGCTTTGGGTTTAAGGGATCAAGGGGTTAATTTTTTATGAGTTATGGGTGTAGGGGTTAAGGGATTGTGGCTTTGGGGTTAAAGGGATAGGTATTTTAGTGGTTAGGGGTTAAGTGCGTATGGGTTGTGATAATGTGGCCCCTAATCCCCTTGTCAAAACTATTGGGGTTTCCCCTATCAATTTCTCTCATTGCCTTACCTATAGGTCCCCTAGCCCCTATGCCATAAGGCCCTAATGCTCCTTCTCATTCTCTAATGTTAGGATTATAGATCTCAGTAAACCATGCTCGAACCTCTCAGTACTTCTACCCATCCATGCTACCCTTATGTCCCCTTGCCCCATTCAATACACCAAAATATCCCCCTTCCCCAAAATTCATGATAATTGAACATTTGGAGGCGATAATTTAACAACAGCTTCACAACTAGTCCATTTATAATGGTGTCTTGGAGCTATTAGATGTCATTTCATTGAGCTACAGTGATAGGTGAGAGTTATGCATAGCTCACTAAAGGTGTATCAAGAGGCTATTAGTCTATTGGCTATAGAATTTGACTCTTTTTATTTGTAACTTAGCGAAATGGAAAATATGTGGAGACAATCTCCATTCTTCTTCTTTCACCAGGCCATGTAAAATTAATGAAGCAAATAGTCTCAACCCATTGGAGAAGGAAAGTTGAGAACAATAATTAGCATGAACAAATAAAGAATCCAATGAGTTAAGTTTATAGGTGTCTCCCTTTGTAAAGAAGCATCCATAAGCTTGTTAGAATTAGTATGAATCTTTACTAGAGGTTGAGTAGTCTTCACATCACCAACCACATCCAATTGAAAGGTACCAACCCCTACAATAAAAATAATGTCTCCAAATAAGGTGTAGTTAATACCAATAATATCACCTTATGAATCTATTACAATATGATTTGGAAAGTACGTTTCCATACATGTGTGAAAGAAACAATCCATTTGGTTAGCAAAAGGAAGTCTTTTAGAAGACCTCAAGAAACCCCCTTGAAGGAGACAAGAAGGGTTTGAAACCATATAATACAAGTCGATCTATGAACCCTATTTCTTATGTGTTCTATGCATGTACTTGTTCACTCGATTTGACATGTGATAGACAATATATGAAGCCTTCTTTTCCACGTATCATCTTCATTAGATATCATGTTGTTAAGAATGAAGTGTCTGGATTAGAGTTAAACTTCCTATTTTAGTTTGTTGTCTTTTTTTGTCTTTTAGAGTACAGATCTTTTTGGTCTACTGTGCTAAGGTAGTTTGGCTTTCAAATATTCAAGGAATATGTGAGCTAATATAAGACCATATTATAATATTTTAAATAACATGATGAACTATTTAGCACAATTTATGGTGTTGGATTGATTGAGATGTTTATTTTTGGATGGATCGATGTACATCTCTTTAGCCAATAGACAAAACTCATTAAGCATTTTTGCAAGTATGTTACTGACATGTTGAAGTGCCATTGAGACTTAGAGGTAGAAGATTTAGAATTGTATGTTGTCACCTATCCGGGTGTGATGATACCTTGTGGAGGTAGGCAAAATTTTGATTTTTTAAACTCTTGGATATATTCTATACGCTCTTGAGAGAATCTCAACCTTTTAAATAAAATTACAAACAAATGTACATTCATGCAATAATTACTAATTGATTTGGGGGTGACTCAATAAATTGTAGCATGTTGGCTTGTTGAATTTGTTAGTAAGCTAATTAGGGCTTGATAAATTTGTAAGCTTTAGCGGGATTTATTGTAGTTGTATGTGTTTTAGAGAAGCGAGTTTGGAGTGGTGGTTGTAATTCCTTTATTGAATTTGATTTCTTTGGTTCTTCTTCTTGTGCATGCCCACTGTGGTATGTTCTCGTTTGCAAATAATTTCTTATTATGTACAAAAAAATTTCTTGTTGCATCCTTGAAAAAGTTGCACAATTGTCCTGATTTATCTCTGTAATACCTTGAGTTTTCTCGCTTCTTTCAATTGGGCTGGAATTTTCCACCTCAAGAGGGTTGTTAGTTGTTTTTTAATTAAATTGTTAAAACATTTTTTCTTGTTTTATTTATTTATTTTTTCTTCAAGGAGGTGTTTCCTTTAAACTCTAGAAGAAGCATTGCAAGTGGCCTGATTATAGTTGTCATCATAAGTTGTCTGTGATCATGGGCAAGACAACTCTCAGAGGGTAAAAATGGGTTATGTTATACCTATGAAAAACTTTGGCTAACATCCAATTAGATATGTTATACATGATAGTTCACAATTAGGAGATCGCAGACCATACAATTGCACATAAAAATGAACTACTCCTCAAATATCAGGGTAAGTGCAAGATTATTTATTTAATATAGTTTAGTCACATGATACAACTATCCCACAACTCTACAGTAGAGAGACCAACATGGAACAACAAACTTAAAATCGATCAATGCACTCACTTTCATGGGAATTTCATGAACATTTTTATTTTCTTATATAATGCACTTTTACCCACATCTTGAGATCACACGAAAATGGTATTCATAATAAAGTTTTCTGGGTGAAGTAATTCATTTTTCCTACAAATCAAGTTACGTAGCTATAATGTCTCGTGTTTTTTCGTACATTTGACCGGAAACATACCTTGCAGGAATTTTGAAGGAAATCCCACTCAAATGATCAGAGAATCTCTGGGTGATCTCATTAAAAAAATATGTTTCTCCTTAATTATATGTTGATTATTCTTGCTCTTCACTGTGTTTTGTATATAAATTCATTTCAATTCATTCATATAAGATATACTCAGGGTCCTGGTTCCAATTTAAAGGTAAATTTATCATCATTGTTTGTTGTTCTGTAGTTGGAAAGTGCTTGTGGTAATTTGAAGAGTTTGCAAGAGACGAGAATCTCAAATAGCTGTTGACCGGGCTAATGCAAGTTTTGTAAGTAAAATGTGCGGCTTCAATCCCTGATGTCTCAAATTTGGCCGCACATTCAGGAGCTAGAATGGTCATCCTTCACCCACATTTATCATGAGCTCAATCAACTAGTAGATAAGCTCTCTGAGGAGGCATTCAATTAGTAGCCAGCTGATGAATTATCAGTAAGATCAAGGTCGTGGCACACCAAAAAAAAAGGCAACTCGCAAAATTTAAGATAACAACAACCCCTACTCATGAAGCTAACAACTTGTCTCCCTCAAGGACCACTGCATTCTCCTTCATCAGGCAATACTTCCTCAACAACTCACTCAAATGCATCATTTATATACCCCCAACAATATATTTATGTTATTGTGCCCATAACATTTTTCAAATAATCTGATGTTTCATAGGTGAATGTCAAATGCCAATTTTACTATTTGAAAACCAAATTTTCATCCCTTGTACCTAATGACCCTTCTTCATTGAATATTTTTTTGAATGGTGTTTTGTTTACTAATTTTTATCATTCAATGATTTCTTATATGTTAATATTCTTCTCTATTTCATGACTTACAGTGTTTCCGTTGCAACATCTGGTGCAATTGCTAGTTTAAATTTTTGCACATAGTTAAAAAAATAAACAATTTTAGTTCATGGAATATAACTCAATTGACAATCACTTTGTTATGAAGTTTTATTATGTTAAAACATGAGATTCAAAGTTCAAATCCCCTTGAGTGGCCAACCAAAAAATAATATTTATTTATTTATTATACTTTTAGAATGTGGTTTTAATGAAAAAAGAAAAATATAATATAAAAGAAATAAATATCATGACATGATCAAATTTCATGTGGTTTGAATATCTATATTTAAAAATAAAAAATATAATTAACCACTATCCACTCATGGATATTTCAATGCAAACTTCCGAATGCTTAAGTCGCCATTGTCTTAAATATAAGTTTTGTCTTAAATATTTTGTCTCAAAGTGCTTTTGTCTTAAATAAAGAATTTTGTCTTAAATTTTTTTTTGTCTCAAACTGTTTTTGTCTTAAATATAAAGTTTTGTCTTAAAATACTTTTGTCTTAAATTTTCTTGTCTTAATTTTTTTTATCTCGAATTGTTTTTCTCTAAAATACTTTTGTCTCAAATATAAAATTTTGTGTCAAACTATTTTTGTCTTAAATTTTATTTTTAAGACAATTCAATTGATATTAAATTTTAATATAAAATAACTAAAATTAAAAATGACTTTTTAAGACTAAAGATTTCTTTCATCTTAAAAAAATGTCTTAAAACACCCCACATGTGAACTGTTTTCAAAGTAATGTGTGTTGCTTCTAATAAACAAGAGCTTAGCTTTGTTGAGAAAGTTCAACTTCCACAGGACCAGTTTTTACTTCTTTGCAATGAGCTTGTTCCCAATTCTGCAGTAACCGCGGAAGTTCAATTTACCCAAATGCACATAAATTTCAATTCACTAAATCAGCGATGCTTGCCTGTGGTTTCATTCTTCGGGAACAAGCAAATGATGGCAGTGTCTTTCAAGAAGCGAGGTTTATTAGGAGAAGAAGAGGTACTTGAACAGTTGGAACCAGGACTGTATGCTATAGTTCGAGAATCCGCCATTTTTGTTTTCTACTGGCATGAAGGTCAAGATCTCAAAGAAGCCTCGAGGAAGGATGTTTCTTGCAACTTCATTCGATATCTCGTAGAGCTCTCCGACTATCTGTATGTTTGTGTTTAGGGCCACTATCCTTTTGAAGCTTCTGCTTCTTCGACTAGAACTGCCTTTTATAAAGGGAGACACACCAAGAAGCTTCAAATAATCCATGTGAAAAACTCTGAGAGCGATGTCAGGCTTTCTAATGGATTTAATGTTGCCATTGATAGGCAATTCAAGAAATCGGCTTCGGCTCCTCCCGTAGCACCACCAAGTAATGTTGTATTCTGTGATGGTTATAATCGATGTGCTTTCTTGACTGCAGTTTACAGGCCTTCAAGAGTTTCTACAAGGCCCGAGTGGAAAACTCTGAAAGGAACTCAACAACTTCGAAGTCAAATCGACAGCTGGTTGAAGGACGGCGATTTGAACTTCTGCAAAATGAGCAATCAGGATTTCGTCTCTCTGCTGCAGCATGGTAAATTTCCAAGATATAATGAATACTGCAATTTCATGAAAACTCTCAACGCTTCCATGGCAGAAGCCCGAGTAGGCGCTTCTGCCGAGTTCTTTATCGCAGCAATTCTTTTTTTTCAGAAAGAAAAAAACGCTGATTTATATTATGAATATAAACAGTACATAGTCCAATAATCTCAGCTGTGAGTGACTCTCAGCGAGAAGACCGCCATCAAATGCCCAGATGAAATATGCTCTTTTAGCAAGTTGGAGCAAATATGGATTAGTTGGGCATCCACATAACCGAGTCAGATCATACCCGTGCTTATAAAATCATCAAAAAATATCAAAAAGAGTAGTACAGGAAGGATAGAATTCATCCGATTACACCTCCAGAGGCAAGTAATGATATTAGATACGGAGCCATCTCAAGAACCACCATAACAATTGTACTAATAAATAAAGTTGGTAACTTGAGGAGGCAAATTATGATGACAAAAAATTGGATATAGCAAGCCTGATTTGAAATGATTGAGCTGCAGACCGAATGTTTCGACTGCGTTTGGAAATTTAGTGATCTCAGGATTGCCAGATAGGTGAAAATCCCGCTCGCTTGATAATATAGTGTACGCGCTCGCTTGAAAGTGACCGCGCTCGCTTGAAAGTGACCACGCTCGCTTGATTTTTAGACAGGCTCGCTTGTTTGCATATATCACGCTTGCTTGTAAAGTCACTCACGCTCGCTTGTTGTGAATGGAAAGGTGCTCTATATAGGTGTAAACCATGCTCATCTAAATGAGCCAGTGCAATAGGAGCTGATAGCGGAAGAAGTAATGGAGAACATCATATCCCTGTAAACCAAATTAAAATGTAGTAAACCAGACGAAAGGATTGAAATACAAAAATGGATCCCTTCGCTGAAAGGCTGGATTCAAGGAAGAGGAATAGAATACTCCGCAGTCTGTCTTCCATCAGAGAAATGAGTGACTTTCATAGATCCGAATTCAGCCAATAGCCCCTTTTTGGATAGCCGATCTGCCCGAGTATTGTTTTCACGAAAAATGTGACAAATGGGTGGATAGTCCAATCTATGCCATAATATCTGAGTCCTATCAATCCAGCCTAAGAGGAGCTGATTGTGCATGTGAAAACTACTATTAATCCACCCAATGACCAACTGAGAATCCCCATAAATGCTAACCACTTGGATTTGTAGATCAAGAGCAATAAGAAGGCCCCCCCAAAGCGCCATAATTTCAGCCTTGTTGTTAGTACCTGGCCCTCCATTCCAATAGTTGTGTATACGTTCTCGATCAGAAAATTTGATCCAGGCACCACAACCAATAATGCCCTCAGCTGAAGCACCGTCAAAATATAAGGCAGGTATTGCAATTTCATGTGGTCTAATACGATGAGAGGCATCAGAAATATTATTCAATATAGGAGGGCTGTCATCCATCCAAGATTTAATAGCCAAGAATACCCGCTGAATCTGAAAAGATTTTTGTTCAAAAATCATATGATTCCTTGCAATCCAGACTTCCCATATAAAGTAAAAGGGTAAAGATCTATATTTGCTTTTCAGCTTGTCCCAGTCATTTGCAGTGGTCATGAAATCCATCGGGCACCAAGATGGATTCAAAATGAAAGTACTAAACAGTTTCCATAGTCTAGTAACAGTGGGGCATTTGAATAAGAGGTGAGCTATTGATTCCTCCGCTGAAAAACATAAAACACAGTGACTGGGCCCATGGAAACCTCTCTTTACGAGATTATCCCATGTGAGTGCTTTCCCCCGCCACATCAGCCATCCAAATAGAACTATTTTCGTGGGGATTTTCCTTTTCCATAATGGAAGGAAAATATTTGGCGTTTGTGCTTGTTGAGGGGAATGAATGATATCATTGTAAACCTCCTTGACTATTACGATATTGTTTCTGAGAGGGCCATTCGTTTATCGCAGCAATTCAGGGGAGTGTCGTTGCCTGCTTTCTGAAAATTCTACCAGAATACTTTAATGGAGCGCAAATTTTTGACTCCCTTGGGACTGCGTCCTCACAACATCATGAAGAATTAAGTTGCTCTGGTTCTATTGATATGTTTGATCAACTGCACAGATAATTGAGTAAGATCTTAGCAGGCAGTGATTGTGATAAGAAGCTCATATTTTTTGGATCGGAGGTTAAATTTACTGGTGATTATCATGTTGGTCATATTTATAAGATTGAAGGGCCCCGTAATGAAAGTGGGCCTGTTAGATATGGAAGAGAACTAATTTTGAAATGTTCACATCCAAAGGAGACATTGAAGGCCACGCTACTGCAATTCAACGAATAAACATCTGGAGTTTCATTTTCATCTTCAGAGAAGGTAAAATTGAGTAATAAAGGTACTAAAGGGGCCACGCTACTGCAATTCAACGAAGGAACACCTGTGGCATCATTTTCATTTTCAGGTGACCGGGTAAAATTGAGTACTAAAGCTACTAAAGGGAACGTAGAGGGAACTTTTGAAGTTGTCAATGACAGTTCGATCGTTGTTCAAAATTGGGTGAAGTCTCTGATTCCTAAGAAATTGCAGTATTTGGGTAGAAACATCGGTTTTGTAGCATTCCTGGTTACCAGAGAAGCTAGTGACGAACATATGTCTTCAGTTGAAAAACCTCTCATTGAAAAGATTTTGACAACAGAGAACTTAAAGATTGTTGAGCACGAACTACCAGATGGGATTTGCAAGCTTTTCAAACAATTCGAGTCCACATTTGGAACTTCTCTTGATCAAGCGATGTGGGTCACACTCCGATCTCATAAACAGGCCGGAACAGTAATTTCACATCTTTATCAGACATCCAGAGAAGAATTCATAAAAAACAGTGAAGCCATGGTTTGGAAAGAGTTGCGGAGTACTCTTCAAAAAAAGTTTGAATCTGAAGGCAAAGAAACTGTAAATCTGCTACAGGAAAACCTGCATAGAGAGGAAGACGCATTCCTCTCAGAAACGAAGCGGAACATGTCGGTGATCACAGGAAAACCTGTTTGCAGGTCCATCGAGCGTTGTGAAGTTCAGAGTCTTTGGTATAGTTACTATGAACAGGTTGATCTGAAGGTTTCAATTTAAAGACTTGAGAAACCGAGCATTGCATGGAAGATTTCTGAGCTGATGCCAAGGAAAAATGATTTGGAGGAGTTGAGCCGAAACGCCGAGTATCGGATCACTCCTACGTGCACTAATCAATTTGAGTTAGTTACCCTTGACCCTGAGATAGAACGAATACTACAATTGGTGGCCCTCAAGTCCGGGCACTTGTTGGCGTTCATTCAGAATTTGGCTGATCCATGCCTGTATGTTTATTGCTGCTCGCGCATGGGTTCAAGGGTAGATAGCATAAATCCTATTCGAAGATTTAGGAGGGGTTACGATTTATTGTCTTTTGATGAAGGTACTCGATTTGTAGCCTTATATGATAAGCTAACCTCTAAGGTTGCAGTACACAAGTTTGATGATTCTTTCCGCAAACTAGATTGGACAGGGGTAGATGTGGATCTTCATAAATTTTCTGGCATGGGAATCTTAACCTGGATGCATCTGATACCAGGTAAAAGGGAATTGATCCTGATTGATGATACAAACAGGGTCAGGGTGGTGGAACTCCATCAGCAGCCAATGATGAAACCTAGGCTACTAATTCTTCCTTCACCTGTTTCAGCAGCTCTTGTTTCTGTGGATGGATCATTTTTATTTGTCTTTGGCAAGTCAGACAACAATGACGAAGTAGTAGAATCTATTGACTTTTCTGTCATGGTGGAGATATATGTCTTGGCTGATGTCATGAGCTACTTGAGGACCATTCCCCTAAACAAAAGAATCAGAGATTTGGGAGAGCTTCAAGTGAAGGTTGTAAATTTTGGATCACAGAGTCATCTTGTTTTCTTCAGTGCATCAGTTCCTCATAGCATTTCTTCCCACATATTGAAAACTATTTCAGCAAAGGAAGTTGTCCAATTACAAGCAATAGAAAGTACAGAAAACAAGGTAGTTCAAGTGCCCGAAGAAAGAAGAATTTCTGGATCTTGTCCCCAATTAGAGTATATATACCATATTTTTGATGAGTTTGCAACCAGTCCCGCACTCTTCAGTGAAGATAAGAAGACTGTTTTTATCAATGTAATACTAAGCACCAAAGACATTGATACAAAATGTAATGAGGATGCATGTAAGAATGCCTTGAGAACTCTTCTTCAAAAACTAGAGAAGGAAAAAGGTAAAGATTTCTCAAATACAGAGATTCGAATTGATGTGAAAAGATTTGAAACATGGATATCTGGGGGTTCAGTTGATTTAACGGGCTTGGTAACCAATGCTATGGGGACATGGATTCGCAGGCTTGCGTGCCTTGTTCCTATCCAAATAGCCCGAGCAGAAAACAATGGTCTGCTTGCTCTCAAGGATGGGTTTCAGATGCCACCGGAACTGAGTTATACAGACAGTTTATCTCTGACAAATTTGATAACTTTTGGCATTTATGACACAGTTCTTAGTAACTGGGAGGGCGAGATTATGGTCATATCATCCATGGGAAAACAAAGCAGCGGGAAATATTATTTGTTAAACCACTTTTCAGGGTCTCTTTTGGATGTGGCAGGTGGAAGGTGTACCGATGGAGTGTGGATGACTGTGAGAGCAACAGAGAAACGCATTTATGTCATGCTGGACTTTGAAGGACTGGGTAGTTTTGAGCGGACAGAACAAAAAGATATGCTACTATCTGTTCTTAATGCATCTATAAGAAATTTAACAATCTTCAACAAGAAGGTAGGGTCTTAAATTCTTTTGAAGTGCTTTTGATAAATAAAAAATTATTACAAATGAAAGTAGATGTATAAAAGAAAAATATGATGTAATAGATTATTTATGTTTCATTGAGATAATTGCTACAATAAAGTGGGAAGAAGGTATAATTGAAATCTGTTTTCCTTCTTTAATTAATAAATTGTTTGATCAGGTACCGTATTTGATTAGACTTTTAGAAGATGACACTAAGCCATTTACAAAGAAATTTACAGTGTACTTTTCAAATTAAAAGAATAGTAACAATTAAAATTTAATGTTATTATTCATAAATCCAGAGAATAAAAATTTGATGTTATCATCTATAAGTCAAAAGCATAAGTTTCTTATTGAATATGGAATATGAGGTTACACTGTAATCGGGATTAACATCAGGCTTTATCTATGCAACCATTACTTGTAAGTACTTGCGTCAAAATATAAAACCTTATAGGTGATTATGGTGGTATAATGGTTGACTTGTAGATGTTGTTTGGGTTGTAATCTTCATTTTGATTACATTTTCCTCAAACAGTACATTTTGAGTGGGAGACAACCTAAAAACATCTGGCAAGGTTGAAAACTTGCTCATTCAACTTGCATTGAATGGAATGGTATGCCCATAGGTTTTTCAAGGTAGACTATGGTGCACTATTTCTTTAGAGAAATATATAACTAAAAGATGTTGAGAATGTTGTCCAAAGCCATTCAGTCTGAGTAACATCTGAATTTTTACCGACAATAAAAAATAAAAATCAGGAGAGTAAGTTGATGCCTGTCATCAAGATGGGCTTTGGTGAATGCAAAATTCTAGTGAATTGTATCATAATATTGATTAGGAAACTGACATTTCAAAATATATATTTGATAGTCATCAATTTGGAATCGTAGGACATTTATCATTGGTGAATCCACTCTTTGTGAACTAAGTTTTTGGAGGTGGTCTTTGATGCAAAATCAATCACATATGATTTGTATAAAATCTTGTAAGACCAAACCTTGTTTAGCTTAGTAACCCATTTAAACTCTGTATTTGAAGAAGACCATAGCTTGGCAACCATTTAAACTCTATATTTGAAGAAGATCACTGAACACGGTGTGAGTCAACACTGTGTGTGGGAGGAGATAGATGTTCTTGCTAGGTGTATCATAAGGCCATCTTCATTCTTTCCATGTTGAATCCCGAATCCTGAAGATAATTGTTTTTGTGGTGATCTTCAATGGAGATAGGATTTTGCAGCGCTTTAATGTTAATTCTGTGTAAGGTAAAAAAATATTTTTGTGTGTACGAGTTTTCCATTTTAACTATGTTCTGTTCTCTATATTGTATAACTAGCTCCAATAAAATACATTTTTGCTTAATCTTCTTGTTTAAAAAAACAAGGTAGGATTTCAATAGTACGTATTTGTAGTTCTCCAATACCAAATTGATTTAAAAGGAATGTCTCAAATTTTTCCAGATCTCCCAATTGCTTTGTTTTATCGAAGAGACTTGGATTTAGATGACAGGAAGTTGAAACTTGAAATAGTATCAGAAACATAAAAATTTATGAAGCTCACCCATATGTTTTCCTTCTAAAGTCGTGTCTATGAATTGGGATAATAAAAAGGATTTTATGTGAATGCAAAAAATAAATCAATTGGCTGCTAATAATTTGAATTGTTGGGCTCAACGATCTCCTCTTAATCCCTCCTGGTTGAAATTGAATTTTGTTAGAGTTGTTTTCGAATGCTTTTAAAACCTCACATAATACTCATGTCTGTATGTAACAGGACTTCCATTTGGACAAAGAGACAAAAGTAGTTTTGACCGCTTCCAGAATGGGATCAGCCTTGTTAAACAGGACAAAGACAAAAAGCTCTTCAAGGGAATTTTCTATATTGCCATCAAGGACGTGGACAATTCGGATGTGGATGATTTGAAACATGAATTCGAAGAAAAAATTTCCAAAAGATGTTCCAAAACTCATGAAATTTTTTTCTCAAAAATGTATGGCGGAAAGGTTGAAATAGCTGCAATGCCTCCATATAATCGACCTGAGTACCAGGAAAGTTTAAGGGAAATCGCATGTACAGTAGAAGAGATGAATTCATGCTATCGCAACAGTATCACTTTCTTGAATGATGTGAAGCTAGTGATTGCTCAGATTGCAACGAACGACTGGACTTCTGTAGATAGTAAACGTGCAGCCCTCAGGGTGGACATACTAAGGAAAAATCTAAAGTCTGCCATAGATAGAGGATGCCTTTTTACTACAGGGGCAATTCAAATGCCAGTTAATTTGGATACGCAGCAAGAAGTTTCGGATTTTCCTGTTGCTGTTGAGGAGTTCACATTAAATGATTTCCCTGATAGTAGCTTAGAATTGGCACCTTCACAAAAACTGACGGCTGTTGCTGGAAACATTTTACCTGAGCTCAGGTCAAGATTAGAAACTGTTGTGCCGAGAAAAGGAAATGATGGTGAATGGTTGTTAGTATGAATCTTTTGTCGTAAAAGATCACTTTAGCTACACATAACAAATAGCCCTAACATCGATTATGGCTGCAAAAGATCTTTAAGTCTGCTGCACAAATCCAGATCTAGGCACAAAAGATATTAAGCAGATAAAATATAATATGGCTCCATGCATCCAATAGACAAGACAAGAACAATGTATTTAAAAGAATTTTATATTATATTAAAGAATGGGGCACCTGAGAGGAAAACAAGAAAGGTGTTTTCTGGTTCTCCTCAATGGGATGGGTTCTTGAAAGTCCTCAGTGTTTTAGATCTAAAATTCCTCTCTTATTGTGGTAGAAAACCCAGACAAACATAGAACTCAAGGGGAGCTCACAAGGCAAAAATGGAAAATGGTGACCAAGAGTAGATCTAGTGTGATCTAATGCAATGAAGGTGACTAATGAATGGGGAAAACCCTCCTATTTATAACAAAATATTAGGGTTATCTAGAACTTGTTGCATGAATAAAATATTATTAATCAAATTCTAGAACCACCTTTTAGGAATATTTTATTATATTTGTTGGAGGGAAAAGGTCTTTTGACTTGGGTCAATTCATTTATTTATAAACAATAAATAAATAAATGATTTATTTATTATTTTAGGGAGATGATGGGGATATAATTAAATAAATAATGATTTATTTAATTATTTAAAAATGATTTAGTCAAATTTAACTAGGAATATTATTAAATAATGATTTAAATAAATTATTCCTAAGAAATAATTAAATAAATAATGATTTATTTAATTAATTTCCTTGTTTTGGGTTAAATATGACCAGGAAGTATGGACAAATGTTATTTGACATGGTGAAAGCAATTTTACTTAGGGTAAAATTGGTCTTACATGGTGTACTTGGGTTCATCTAATGATAATGAGTTAGATGACCAAAAAAATGGTGTAATAGATTGCCCCCCAACGTACGAGTGTTAGGGGAAAATCGTATGACCGAAGTACGTTGTAAGAATTCAATCACTAGGTATCAAGAGGGAAGTGAGAGAGAGGAATGTAAGGTAGTCTAATGTGCTAAAGGACTAGACCCGGAGGAGACAAGACTTACAGGTGCAATAAGTCTCTAGGTGATGAAGTGGTACCAGTGTTTAAAGGTGGCGGGGGAGGCATACCTATGCCCGCCGAGACAATAGTACAAAGAATAAGGCGTCCGGAAAACCACGGAACACAATAATGAAGCAGGTGTTGGCCTAAACATGAGCCAGATAAATAAAATGATGAATCCCACATACATGTGATGCCTGGAATAACCTTCAGGACTTATACAAGAAGATTTTAGTACATGAGATACAAATACACCCAAATACCCCCTACACATGGGGAAGGGCTCATGGCATCTGACTGGTACATGCAAATCGAAGAGGCGCTGCAAGCGGTTGAGGCCGATATCATCAAATGAGAGGAGCTGCATCAAGGGCGGAGATGAAGAAGTCATCCGGGCATGTGGGGGGCTACCTGCAGGGCCACCCCCTCATGAGGGTTGAGACATCTCACACACGCCCAGGGATCACCAATAGCTGCTGCTGCATCACTGGACGATCAAGTGTATAGATCACGATCATGCTGAGAAGAGCTCGAACCAAGGTACACTGCCCCCTAGACCTAGCTTCTAGAGTAAATGAGCTAATGTCGACAGAAGTAGGTCCGCCATAGGTGAGGCAATAAGGGAACCCCAACTAAGGCACGAGGGAAAAGAGTAGAGCGACGAATAGATAGACACTAATGATGATGATGGAAGGAGGGATACGAAGGAGTGTTTGGACGACTTCCCTTGTTAGAGCATAATGGGCAGGAATGGCTTGGCAGCGACTGACGCAATATCAGGAGGGATAGGGGACAAGGGTACGGAAGGCCATAATGTGCGACACGGGAGAGGGACCAAGCAAGAGAGGATGGAGGACTATAGTGGGGTACAAAGGGATGTGGAATGGACTCCATGAATGCGATAATGACTAGACTCGGATGCTCTAAACAAGGGCGACTCGATGGTGCTGCCTCATAGTAAGGGTCCAATGGGGGACCATAAAAGCATGAGTACAATAGGGTATCTCATGACGGAAATCAACACGAACGAAGACGAGTAAGGAGGCAAAGTGGTGCGCCAAGTACAAGTGTTGTAAGTGAAGAAATTCAATTTTGAGAAGAGGGGAATATACCCTTCATGGACAAAATGTGTCCTAGTGAAGTATCAAACCATGGAAAACTGACAGATACCCATTTGAGTGCTTGGTGAGAGCTTTCCAACGGTGTGGACGGTTTTTCAAATAGGGCTATGGTTTGGTCGCAGCGAGCGAAAGAAAAAATAGGGGTTTTCTTCTAATAAGGCATTTTCCCTCCAAAATCATTCATTTGCTTGTGTAGCTGTGGTGAATGTGGAGAGGAGAGAAGGCCCTAAATCTTGCGGCGATCGTAGCGGACAAACTGACCATTGGAATCGTGATTCGTCAGTTGCAGGTAAGAGGCCTAATCCTACTCTTTGTTTTTTATGGATTCAAATTGTAGATTAGGGTTTTAAATCTCAGTAACTGCCCCTACTTCATCATTACGGTCAGGTCGCACTTTTTGGGGCAAAAACTGCGACCTGGGACATAGGTTTTGGCCTGAAAAGTGCGACCTGGCCCAGGATTTTCCCAAAAAGTGCGACTTGTTAGATGTGGGAGATTTCAGTGCTGTTATGGGCTGAGATTCAGTTTTGGTGTAAATGACTACATGTGTGCTGATCTATAGACTGACAAAAATGATGGTTTTGTGCAGATATGGCAGATATACGGATCAAGTGGACAGAGAGAGACTTAGGTACATTATGGATGGAAATCCAAGAGGATCAGGGTGTCTGTCATGCACTGGCTAGGTATGGGGTTCTGAAATTTTTGGAGAACCCTTTGATGAGGGCTGGAGAGCCCTTGTTAGCCCGGATTATCAGTTATTGGGATCCAAATCATGAGGAATTTATAGTGCAGGGGCACAAGATCGAGTTGACGGTCCAGGATCTGTATTTCTTGACTGGTCTCCCACCATTAGGGATGGTGGGAAATACGCAGCCATTGTTACCATGGGGGCGTACCATTATGGAGTTTGTTAATCGACATTGTCGACCAGGTGTCCGACTTAAAGGAACTCGGATATCCATTGGGGATCTAGAGAGGTTGGAGACCCGGGCGGTGGCCACAGCAGTGTTGCGGGTCTTGGGGAGCCAGTTGTTCCATCACATCACTGGAGGGCAGATGATGATTGTAGAGAGTGTGTTGGGGGGGACCTACTATGGGTGGGCCAAAATGATGTTGGTGTCTGTGAAACGATAGCTGTCGCTATGCAAGCGGCAAGTGAATCATGATTGTGCCTATGGGATGGTTTTGTATTCTTTCTTCTTTGAGAATATCCCGACCTTGCGACCTCGTATACAGTTACCTGATGGAGGTCCGAGAGAGCCCCAGATGCGTCGGTGGGGACGATTACTGTGTAGAGGAGGGGGTGGGGCAGTCGGACGGGTGTTTCAACCAGAGTTCTTTTCCCATTGGGATCAGATGCCATTATACATAGACGACTATCCCTATAGTGGGATGAGTTATTGGGGAGATCTGGACTTGCCGCTTCCGCCTGGTCGAGTGTGGGGGGCCGATGGTAAGTGACAAGAAACTAATCTGTTATGTGCATGTAGAGTTGGTGACTAGTATTCATGATACTAATTGTTATATTTTTTGGAATGCAGATATAGCTCCGGTAAAACCGGCCAGATATATGGGACGACCGGCAGCAGCAGGAGCTACAGGTGCAAGTGGATCAAGGACATCACAGAATGAGGATATGGCCGCTCTGGTGGAGGACATCCGTCGTAGATGTGAGGGGTTGATGACTGGTGTGTCAGAGCGTGGTTGGAAGGATTTAGACGACCAGTACATAGAGTTATGTATTAGGCTACCCTCGGAATGGTGAGGTATCATGTGACGCATGGCGATGGCCGGTCAGACTGTGCGTGATCTACGAGCTGTGGGAGTAGAGCCGTTGGCTCGGGATACTCCAGAGAGTGATTAGATGTAGGGCAGATGGTGCCCCCAACGTTTTTGTAGGGGCAAGTGGTGCCCTCCATTTTGTAGTTTTGTTTTTTGTACCATGCTATGGGCATGTGATATGTTTCAGAGCAGATGGACTCTAAAAACACATGTTATATGATATATATGATTTATTTACATTGTGTGGATGATGTGAAATGTTATTATCTTGTGTGTGATAAATGCCAGTCTAAAACATGATTTGCAATTTGATCTACGTAGTGATTTTGACGTCGAGGGATATGGTTGAAAGTAATGGATGTAAATTCACGTATCAAAAGTTTCACTCGTAAATATTGTCTAAGCAGGATAAGGTTATGCACACGATAGACACCATTAAGTTGTAGGACAAGAAGCAGGGAATCTAAATGAACATGCAAATGGAGGATGTGATGAGAGAGGGCATCAGCTAAGAGACCACGCACTGCATCATATTCGGCTTGATTATTGGTGGCATTACCAATGCAGACCCCATTTGCAAGAACTAGGGTATGCAAGGGGGTAAAGATGGCCCATGTTGCCAAAGCGAGATTCCGGGAATAGTGACTTGCCCCATCGGCATAGCCAAGATAATGGGTGAAGGAGAGGGCCGATGTAATAGTGTCGCAAGACAAGAAATGGGAGGGATGAGAAAAAGGTTGGCAGCGTGAGTAGAGGATAGACATCCACTGACGGCGATGGGAGGGAGCAGTCTGGGTAGGAAGTCTAGGACTCATAGATCGACGAGAGGGGGATGAATGAGAACTATGGGATGTAGAGTGGGAACTCAGGTTGCGAAGAACATCGAAGATACGAATGGTATGATCGTGATTATGGGAGGGAAAGGAAGGGTCAAGGAGACCAGACGATGCTGCAAAGGTACCTAAATCATTGGTACGAGAAGAGAGGCGCAGATACGGGTCATCACGGGGAAGGACAGAAGAATGGGTAAAAAGATGGTCAAAACATGAAGAGCCCGAGAAAGTGTCTGAAAGAGGATCAAGCAAAACATATTGAGTGGATTCAGAGGGAATGTAATTCGATGGTTGTGCGGATGATGATAGGTATAGGAGTGGAGCAGCATATTCAGAAATTTCAACATCAGGGGGAGGAATGTCAATGGTAGCAGGGGGATCCTCGAGTAGACCTGACGCATATTGAGCAAGGATGGGAGAGGCGGATTGGTTTTTTTCAACTTCGTACTCGTGAATGACCTCTAAAGAGGCTCGGTAATGCGTGAGGTGAGGACAATGGTGAGATTAATGGCCATGGACGCCACACAGAGAACAAGGTTTGTTGGTACGGAGAGTCTTTGGGTTCTTGGCTGCGGATGAGGGAGAAACGAAGGTTTCAGGGATCGTAGATTCAGGAAACACGACTTTAACCATGGGTTGGATACGGGGCAACTCAGGACAAGTATGGGTGGGGTGATCGATACCATCACACAAGGCACAAGGCTTGGCAGGTGGGGGAGGGGTAGGGTCGGGTGCGGTGACTTTGTCTTTGGATGCCCCCTTTCGACTTTTTCTTTTCTTTCCTGTAGTTGTCACCGCATGAGGAGGGTCCTGCGGAGGGGCTAGGGGTACTGTAGCAGTGGAAGGAGTGAAGGGAATCGGTTGCACTGGTGTCACAACTATGTATGGTTTGGGGTGGCCTGGTGGGGTCTCGGCTGGAGAGGTAAGATACCATACTAGAATTCCCAAGGTTAAATTAGGGAGGGAAAGGGTGCCCATGACAGGGACCGAATAGACACCGAGGGGGGGACCAAGGAAAGGTATCTGACCGACGGGGTAATGACCAGGAGGGATGGCTCCCATAGGGTGAAGACCTGAGGGAACCGACTCGGGATGGTAGGGAGGTTCCTAAGTGTGAGGTGGGTGGGAAGGTTGAGGCGAAAAAGGTTCGGTCGACTGAAGCAAAGGGCTAAGAGCAGGTTGCGGTGGGTGGGATTGAGGTTGCTGACTAGCCGGAGCAGGTTGTGGAAGGCCAGCCTGAGACGATTGCATCATGCAAACATTCGCTAAACTGGGGTTAGAGATAGGAGGAGGGGGAGGACCAGGAAAAGTTCCAAGCAAAGAGGAGTCTCTGTAGACGCCAGGGGAAACACTGGTCAAAGAATCAACAGTTGGTTTATTGGTGACAGTAGAGATGGTGGACTCAGGGGAGGTCTGAGATTTTGGTTCATGGTAGGTCAACTGGTCAATGGTGAAAATCTTGCCATTATGAGGAAAGAAAATCTTGCGGTGGACTGCGGATGGGACGGCAGACATGGCATAGGTGTAACTATGCCCCAAGAGTATGTTGTAGTCAAGAGGGGCGTCGATAACTTCAACGTCGACACAAACAGTCTTGCCTGCAAGGGTGATAGGAAAATTACGGAATAGGCCAATGGGCTGGGAGGCATGGCCATCCCATGCACGAAGGGTGATTGTGGAAGGGGTCAGCTCAGGGGATCCGAGTTGTTTCCAAATCGAAGCGGACATTACACAGGTAGATGCCCCCTCATCAATAATACACTGAGCGACATTGGCATTTCGGATTTTGACTGAGACTTGGAAAGCAACCGAAGGAGGAAGAGGGGGATGGTCTGACTGATGGGTGTCGAAAAAAATCAATTGGTCATCAACAGGATCTACAGCACCCATGGCAGATAGTAGAGCCTTCTTTTGAGAAGGACACGACTGGAGGATTTCCAGTGTTGAAATGGCAGCAGGAGATTGGGCCAGATCATCTACTATGTTGTATGAATGGGCAGCCCGACCAGAGGCAACATTTCGGCGTAATGGTCCCTTAGGAGTCTTAGGATGAACCTCAGCTTTGGGCGGAGGGAGTTACAAGGGACCATTAGGTGTTGATAGAGGCTTGGAAGGACCTGAAGGTGGAGACTCGGAGACAGACAGAACGAGAGATGTGGAATACTGACGGGACCAAGTTTGAAGGTTAAGGTCGACGATGAGAGGTGGGTCAGAGGCCATCATGAGAATCTGGTAATCAGATGAACCAGAAGGGGAAGGTTGAGTGGCTACTGGGGCATGAGGGGGTTGAGTGGCCACGAATCCTTGTTGAGGGAAAGGTTGGGTAAACACAGCGGGTTGAGAAGTAGCTGGGGTGGGAGGGATAGCAAGGGAGGAGTGATGTCCCCGAACAGTGGCCTGAGATTCCCACATCTGCCACATTTGTGGTAATAAGGGACAATCGTGAGCGTAGTGACCATAAACACCGCAACACGAACAAGGCTTATTGGTGTGAAGTGGCTTGTCTGGCTTGGGCTGAGAGCCCTGTGGCTGGTTGGCAATGGTAGAGTCAATACTGGAAGAATTGGGTCCCCGGTTACCAGAAGCGGATTGGTTGCCTTTTCTCTTTCTTTGAGAAGGAAGAAAATTAGGTGCCCCTTGTTGTGCAAAGACTTGCCCTGGGGGGGTTAGTAATTGAGGTTGCGGGGGTGGAAAAGGCAAAGGAGTGGGAGGTCTGAATGCTGGAGGAGCTGGGACACCAGGTTGTGGATATGGATAAGGGGTAGGATGGGCAACATTGAGGTAAGCAGGAGGGTGGGAAAAAGGAGGAGGCATGCCGTATCCTAGATACATGCTACCTAGAGGGGAAAAAGTGCCCGAGGGGCTGGCCCCCCCTGGAGGGAAGCCCGGAAGAGGTTGGGCAGAGGTATGGGACAGAGCTCCAACGATACCATCGGCAGAGTGAGATGCCCCCTAGGCATAAGGGCCACCGGGCTTGGGGAGGTCAGGAAGGATGGTATAAACATAACCATATTGGGCATAGATAAGGTCATATTTCAAGGCGATTTGGAGGGCGGCGTCTTCGGTTTGGGGAAAATGGGAGGCACCATCTTTGCCAATGGGAGGTAAGAGAGAGTGAAGGAACCAGTCCATGTAAACCCGATCTTCAAAGGGGGGAGCGCAACACAAGCTCCGTCTTTGTTGCCATTCATGGACATGAGCAGAAAGGCGGGTCGAAGAGGATTGATGGAAAGAAGTTAAGAGTTCAGTACCAGTGTCGTATCGGAGAGGGAGCTGGAAATAAGATAGAAAGGCTTGGGCAATGGTCACAAAGGTGGTATGGGAAGAGGTGGCTTGATCAACATACCATTTAGAAGCTTCGCTGGTGAGCGTGTGTTGGAACAATCGAAGACGAATGGAGTCATCAGTAATGGAGTTGGAGGAACACCACATATGAAAAGATCTGATATGGTTGGAGGGATATTCACTAGCAAGGCCTTCGAACTTGGGAATGTCGGAGGGGAGCTTGGTTGGCATAGCAGGCCAACTAACATCGTGGCAGATAGGGTTGTTGATCAGCTGATTGAAATCGGGGAGACTAAGGCCGACCATATAAGGGAGTAATGGGGCAGTCGAGGTAGGTCCCGAAGTGGTTCCACTAGAAACAGACCCAGCAGTAGTACTGGGGTTGCTGCTGGTAGTAGGCCCTAAAGTAGACATGGTGAAAGTGACAGGGGGAGAACCAGGAGTAGGGGGAGAACCCAAACAATCAGAGGAAGAGTCGGAGTGCAGACTCGGGGGAGGACTTACTCGAGGATGACGGGAAGGAGGAAGTCGACCAACCGGAAACTCAGGGTGAAGTCCAAGAAGTCTTCGGGAGAGGCGCCTGGGAGGCGCAATGATGATGGGAAGAAGAAAAACCAACAAGGGCAGGGAGGGACAAAATCAAGTGAGGTCAAGGGTAGAGAGGTGCAGTGACAATTGATTTTAAATTCTTTTCCAGGCGGTGTTAACCAGGCGCTTCTTCACTTAGGGTCAGTGTGTGGTGTGCGTTAATTTTAATTGTTTAAACCCAGACGTTTTGAGAGTAAAAGAAAAAGTGTGCTGCGTAACTTAAAATAAATATGCAGTAAATAAGACTGAAAGAACAGAAAATTAACAGTGAGTCAATGCATCAATCTAACCCAAGAAGGTGGGTCTCTCAAAACTAGTCTATAAGAGGGAAAAAACTAAGCCAAGAACGTGAAAAGGAGGCCAATAGATCGAATGTCAGGAGGGACTGGGATCTAAAGGAGAAATCTGCTGAAAAGAGGTGCAGAGAACAACAAAGAGGCAGAGGCAAGGTTGTTGTTAAAAAGGAGGAGATCAGCTAAAAAGAGAAGGGACAAGGAGGTAGCCCGAGAAATGAACCCAAACAAAACTATGTGAGGGGATTTGAAAGGGAGAAGATCTGATCTAAAGGGATCTGAAAATGAGGGATCAGATCTGAGAGAAACAAGGCTGAAACTCTGGAAATTCAAACTTCTGAAACAGCAAAGACTCTCCCACAAAAACTGGAGGGTACTAGAGCCCTAAGAAGCAAGATTCCCACTTAGTTGAGTGAAGCAGATCAGAAACAGGTCTAAACGGGCAGAGACAGAGGCTGGAAAACCCTGACAGAAGCTTTAGAAAAACCCAGAAAAAGTGCTAGAAAATTTGCAGAAAAAGTGCAGGTCGCAGGTTCTGACCTGTTTTCAGTCCAAGTCGCAGATTTTGGGCAGAAAAGTGCGACCTCAAGGCCAGGTCGCACTTTTTGGGCTGATAAGTGCGACCTGCAGATCCGGCTCTCTCGGCGGCAGATTTCAGAAAAAGTTGTCGTCTCAGCTGCGGCTGATGTCTGTCACCTGCGCAATAAAGCCAGAAACACACGGAAGTTAAAAATTTGACAGTTTGAGGGTTTTAGAGGCGGAAAACACCATAAAAATAGGAAAAATAGATAATGGGAGAGAAACCCTAGGGCCTGAAACAGCTGGATATGCAAGAATATATAAAACGACAGCGGTCGCAAAAGAAAACCCGTGTGGAGTCACCAATTGTTAGTATGGATCTTTTGTCGTAAAAGATCACTTTAGCTACGCATAACAAATAGCCTTAACATCGATTATGGCTGCAAAATATCTTTAAGTCTGCTGCACAAATCCAGATCTAAGCACAAAAGATATTAAGCAGATAAAATATAATATGGCTCCATGCATCCAATAGACAAGACAAGAACAATGTATTTAAAAGAATTTTATATTATATTAAAGAATCGAGCACCTAAGAGGAAAACAAGAAAGGTGTTTTTTGGTTCTCCTCAGTGGGATGGGTTCTTGGAAGTCCTCAGTGTTTCAGATCTAAAATTCCTCTCTCTTATTGTGGTAGAAAACCCAGACAAACATGGAACTCAATGGGAGCTCACAAGGCAAAAATGGAAAATGGTGACCAAGAGTAGATCTAGTGTGATCTAATGCAATGAAGGTGACTAATGAATGGGGGAAACCCTCCTATTTATAACAAAATATTAGGGTTATCTAGAACTTGTTGCATGAATAAAATATTATTAATCAAATTCTAGAACCACCCTTTAGGAATATTTTATTATATTTGTTGGAGGGAAAAGGTCTTTTGACTTGGGTCAATTCCTTTATTTATAAACTATAAGTAAATAAATGATTTATTATTATTTTAGGGAGATGGTGGGAATATAATTAAATAAATAATGATTTATTTAATTATTTAAAAATGATTTAGTCAAATTTAACTAGGAATATTATTAAATAATGATTTAAATAACTTATTCCTAAAAAATAATTAAATAAATAATGATTTATTTAATAACTTCCTTGTTTTGGGTTAAATATGACCAGGAAATCTGGACAAATGTTATTTGACATGGTGAAAGCAATTTTACTTAGGGTAAAATTGGTCTTACATGGTGTACTTGGGTTCATCTAATGATAATGAGTTAGATGACCAAAAAAATGGTGTAACAATGTTGGTACTCCTTTTTCAAAATATTTTTGGGTGCAGTGGCAAATCGAAGGCTAAAGCAAGTTGAACAATGGTTGACGTCAACACAAGGAATTTTTTCTGCCTCGATAAAAAAAAATTGCGCTAGAGGTTGTCATAAGGTTGTGAAGGATAAGTAAGGTCGTTCTTTGTGATGTAAATGCTCCAAATGCTGTTGGAGATACATGCTTGAAAAAGGTCATGTCTCCTCTCATTCTTGTATGGGTAGCCATGTATGTTCAGAAAAGTGCACCTTTTGCACTAAGGAGGAAGCAGAGAAGTTGAAGAATGCAAAGATTTGGCAGGGCATGATGGCCCCCATGACTGTAAAATGAAAAACCACACCTGCAGTGAAATTTGTGACATGTTTATGAAGTCATCCAACTTTAACAAATCTTGTTCCATCAAGCTTGGGCATGAGGGTCCACACAAGTGCAATTCTCCCCAACATATGTGCAAGAAAAAATGTTCTCTTCCTAGTTGCCAAAATCGTTGTGTTGTCCCAATTGAGTTTGGGGATCATGATAGGCATGCTTGCCATGAAAGACACTGTCAAATCCCATGCCTCGTGAAGGGCTGTACAAGTACATGTGGTTACAAGGACCATTTTTATGACCTCAACCACGATGCCGAACATCTATGTCGGAATGAGCATGTGTGCCCTGAAAATGCGGGGTGCCTGGACTATGTCAGATTTTTACCCAGTTAGTTCGCCAAACAAGGGAGTTCCAAGGGCGCAGAGGGTCTTTTGAGTATGAGCATGTATCAGAGCAGAACGGTTTACGAAAGGATTGTTGTGTTCCAGTACCAGCCTTCAAGAGGAGCCATGAAGGACCCCATGTTCATACAACTAACGAAGATGCTGTACATTATTGTGAGACAAGATGTCATTCTTGTGGCTATTTTTGTCGACTTCCAATCGATCACTCTGGTTTGCATAACACAGTGCATGGCAATATGAGAAATGTTAAATTCATTTCAGAATCAGAGGAGATTGATATTGATGACAGAAAGTACGCATGGGGAGAAACAGGACTGGCAGAAATGTGCAATATGCATTGTAAAAAACAAGGCAGGGGCCATATTCATTTGGTCCCATGCCCAGAAAACTGCACCAGCAAGCTCTACGATGGCTCCAGGCACGAGACTAGGAAATATGGTCCCGACCTGGATGTACCCAAGGATGAGATGAGTCATGAGACTTATTGGAAATATATTAGATTCGTTGATCCCTGCACTGAGGAAGAGCAGAACGAGTTTGGCCTCTGCAATCACTATTGCGGATCGGAGGAGCATGAAGATCTTTCAGACAAAAAGGCCGGTGCAGCTCAGAAGTCTTATTTCACCGAGAAACTTTGGCACGCTCCCATCAAAAGAATTGGATTTAGTGTCAGTTCTGCGGGCTATATAACAGATGATGGGCACCATTTTGGCTGTGATCATTCCAAGAATGTTCCTCATCATTGTAGAAATTTGCTGAATAATGATTAATTATCCACCGAGACTATCCTGATCACATATCAATTCGAATTTATATGCAACACATAATCTCTTCCACTCAGATCATCACACATGCGGAAATAAAACAAGCGATAGCACATCAATTCATCATACACATTAACACAGTATGTATGGGGAAAGCTTATCAGCTGAAAACCCCGCAGCTATTGTGTATATTATAATGGATAAATCATGTAACTACTCAGTACAATACTCCTCACAAGTACTCAGTACTTTCTCATAAAGTTACACACAAACTAGCTTGGTTTTGAACAGGTTACTGGTTCAAAACTCACCACTAATTTCCTTGCCTCTATTGCGCAATCATGGCCTGTCTAAATAGAGATCCAAGGTTCGAATCTCCTTGGCTTGATAGTGCAATCATCATGGGAAATTTCTCCAAGTGTGGTGCAAATCTCATGCACAACTGATGTCGCCACTGATAGCTAACTCAACCCTTTCATCTACCTCTTTCATTGGTCTCCACTGAAATGTCCATGCACTGTAGTGAACTGATGTGTTCTTGAGTTGAAGAATGAGTTACTAATTAATGAATTAAATAATATTTAATTCACTCCACTCATTACTAGTTGATTAGCTAGTTAAACTAATCTCAACTAGTTCAACTAAGTTAAACCGAACACAACTCCACTAGCTGTCTCATTAACTCCACCAAACTTCTGCCACTGAAGTCCTAACTGAAGTCAACCATGCATGTGCTTACCAAACCCTTAGGAATAGCATAATTCCTCTGTCAGATGCATGATCCACTTCCAAGGCTCGAACTGAAGTGCTCCAAGAGAGTAAATTGAAGTTTATAGTCCAAATATTATTATGGTAACACATTTGACTTCCCTATTTTTAGGATAAACAGGCCTAAATATAGACTTCACCCAGGTCAAAAATAGAGGTCCATCTATTTTTACCAACATGACCAATACCCAAGAATAACATACCGGCAATCCCCGGACCTCATGATCCATATGTCTAAAAACAGACATAGTCTAAAAATAGACTTTGCACTAAAAATAGCCTGTGGGCCCACTTAGTGAAGGCGACTCCTTTCCACTAAGCTCATCATCTTCACGTATTTCAACATTCTCCCAGCAAGATATGGATATCCAACCCCCATTCCCGCTCTCGTGGAATTCGAACTTGCTCCCCGGTGAGTGCCTTCGCCAAGATGCCTTCATCCCCGATCCTCCGTGGGAACATATGAAAGCATTATGATTCTCCGCTCAACACAATCTCCGATATGATGATACCAACCGTGGCTGCGGCCGCCTCAATCGATCCTCCTATCTCTGTACCCATGAACCCAAATCCCCGATGTGCCACTAAGATAATGCAATACATGCTTACCTGCCTTCCAGAAGATCTTGGTAGGCTCAACCATAGCTTGCGAAAGCCGTTTAACAGCATAGCATATATCGGGTTGTGTATTGACCAGATACATAAGCGACCCCACCAACTGTCGATAGACAGTGGCATCCACTACCTCCGCTGAAGTAGCATCCTCCTTCCTCCAACCACCAGGAAGAGGAGTGTCAACAGGCTTGCAGCCTCGCATGTTGAACCTCTCCAGAATCTCCCGGGCATACTTGCCCTGAGAAACAAACAGTCCTCCACTGCGCTGCCAAATCTCCAATCCCAGGAAATAATGAAGGATGCCTAAGTCCTTCATCTCAAACTCTCGTGCAAGATCCTCCTTGCATGAAAGTATCAACTGCTCATCGCTAGTCAAAATCAGATCATCTACATACAGTACGATGATCAACAGCTTCCCCTCCACCACAATCTGGTACAGGTTTGGATCCGCCTCACTCTTGGAGAATCCAAGCCCGGTGAAGTAGCTGTTTATCCGAGTGTACCAAGCACGAGGTGCTTGCTTCAGCCCGTACAGTGCTCTCTTGAGTCGGCACACATGCGACTCACTGCTGAAGATCTCAAAACCTTCAGGCTGCTCTATGTACACCTCTTCCTCAATAACTCCATTGAGGAACGCAGCCTTCACATCCATCTGATGAATGTGCCACCCCATCTGCGCTGAGAGAGCAAGGATCGTCCGTATGGAAGAGTACCTTGCGACAGGTGCAAAAGTCTCCTCATAGTCAATCCCCTCGATCTGTGAGAAGCCACGGGCGACAAATCTCGCCTTGTACTTCTCCACACTCCTGTCAGCTGCCTGCTTCACCTTGTAGATCCATCGCAAACCCACCACTGATTTCCCAACCGGTCTTGGGACAATCTCCCATGCATTGTTCCTGATGATCGAATCATATTCTTCGATCATGGCATCAACCCATGCGGGTTCCTCCACAGCTTCCTCAAAAGAGGATGGCTCCGTCACAACACATTAACTCACAAGAGCCATGTATCCAGTGTACCGATCCGGTGACTGCCTCTGTCTGCGCTGTGCTGTAGGTGGTCCTACAACCTTCTCTGCATCTCGAGCCAGTCGCTCAGCTTCTGTAGTGCGCATGCGCCCTCTGATGGTTGGCGCTGCATGGGTGGTTTATTCCACCTCCTGAACTTCCTCTTGTGGCTGATCCACATCCGGAAGCTCCTCCTTAGGAACTAACAGCTCCTCATCTGCATGCAAGTGTAGCTCCCTCTCAAGCGAACACCGCATGGCTTTCTCCTCCTGAAATTTTATATCCCGTCGCACAACAGTCTTTCGACTGTCTAAAAAATACACCCGATAGTTGTGAGGTGTATCAGTGTACCCCACAAATATTCCAACCTCAGCAGTTGGATCCAGCTTCCTTCTCGCATCCTTCGTCACATGTATGTAGACAGGAGAACCAAAAATCCGCAAATGGGAAATATCAGGCCTCTTGCCAGAATAAGCCTCCTCCAATGTACTCATGCCAAGAACCTTGTGAGGACAACGGTTCTGCACATACACTGTTGTATTGCATGCCTCAGCCCACAAGTGAAGGGGTAGGCCCTGATCATGCAACATTGCCCGTGCAGCACCCACGATCGTTCTGTTCTTCCGCTCAGCCACCCCGTTCTGCTGTGGGTTATGGGGTGCAATGAGCTCTCTCCGAATCCCTTCTGCGCTGCAGAACTCCTTGAATTCAGCCGAGATGAATTCACCACCGTTATCACTCCTTAGAGCAATCACCTTCTTCCCCGACTCCTTCTCGACCAGTGCTTTAAACTCACAGAACTTCGCGAATGTATCGCTCTTCTTCTGCATGAAGAAGATCCAGCACTTTCGAGAGAAATCATCAACAAAGATCACATAATACCTGTTCTTTTCTGTCGAAGCAACTGAGAAAGGACCACACACGTCTGTGTGAACTCTCTCAAGGATCATCGTGGCGTGACTATCCTTCTCGTGAAAGGTGGCTTTCACATACTTCCCCAAGGTACACCCCTTGCACTGATCTGACTGCGCAAGAGTGCCCTTAGGAAGCCCAGTAGAAATCTGCTGCAGGATCTTCAAAGCTCCATGGTGAAGGTGGCTCAATCTCCTGTGCCACAGTTCGCCCTCATCATCCCGGCTCACCACTTCTCCCGCCTTGCATGCCATTGTTGCGCAGCCATCTACTTGCAACTGATAAAGGTTCTTGGTTCGAACCCCTATCTTCCGGGTCTCTCCAGTAGTCTTACTGCGCAGGAAGGCTTTTCCTTCGCTGAAGACCACATCATACCCCTTATCTTCCAACATCACCACAAAGATCAAGTTCTTCTTCAATCCAGGTACATGCATGACATCCTTCAATACAAAGGGTTTACCAGACTCCCTCTGAAAGGAAATGGTACCGATACCAGTCGCACTGTATCTACCATCATCGCCCATCTCGATGTGCACACCCAAATCTTTGTCCTCCAGATCTGAGAACAACTCCCGATCTCCCGTCATATGAAATGATGCACCGTTGTCCAAGAACCACACCGATCCCATCACACTTGAAACCAAGCATGCAATCAGTGAAAAGTCAAGCTCGAACTGTGAAGCCAAAGCTTCTCCATCTGCAGATCTTCCCGCTTGCTTGTTCTTCTTCTTCTTTGGACAATTGGTAGCATAATGTCCGTGATCATGGCATTGAAAACACTTCACTTTCGCCATATCCTGCTTCTTGCCCTTTGCACCAGAATGAGAGGTTTTCTTACCCTTCCCCTTCTTTGCTTTGGCAACCAAAGCACAGTTTTCTTCATCAGCTCCCTTTGATGAAGATCCATCTCGAGTAGTCCTCCTTATCTCCTCCTGCATGAGATCCACCCAAAGGCACTCCCATCCCGGCAGCTTCTCCCGACCATTGACACTATCTTGATATGAGTGCCAAGCCTTCGGAAGACCAAGGAGAGCCAGGTCGACCATGTCCTCATCTTCGATAGTCACCCCCACACTTCCCAGCTCATCTCTGCACTGAGTGAACTTCGTGAGGTATTTGGCGATACTGTCGCCCTTCTCCATCTTGATGTTCCTGAGCTTATCTTTGAGCGCCAGCTTCCTTTGGTCGCTCTTACTCTGGAATAGATCCGTCAAAGCTTTCCACATTAAATATGGGGTAGCCTTTCCATGCAGGCTGGATACAATATGATCCTTGACGCCCTCCAACAGGATCCTTCGACATTTCGCCATCTTCTTTTGCCATGCTTCGACTTCAGCAGGATCAGTGGGCCTTTGGACATCTGTATCCACGAACTCCTTCAGTCCATTATCTTCTAATACTGCCTCCATGCGATCCTTCCATGCAACATAATTCAAACTGCCTTCAAGAGCATATTCGAGTCGCAAACCGTTGAAAGACATTTTCAACTCCGACACCAAGAAAACAAAACTGCTGCAAAATTCGAATTCCAAGCTCAAAGCTCAACCGCTCTTGATCTGTGAGAAAAAATTATTTCTAGCACAGAGATCGACTGCAGGGGCATTTAATGGATATATCACCTTTCAAAGGAAAGGATGGATCCAGAGGCTACCTGGCCCGCATGCAGACTCTGTCTACCGAAATAAGTTTGTAATCACTGTGATGATCAATCTCTGCTTCAATAGCTCCGATACCATGTAGAAATTTGTTAAATAATGATTAATTATCCACCGAGACTATCCTAATCACATATCAATTCGAATTCATATGCAACACATAATCTCTTCCACTCAGATCATCACACATGCGGAAATAAAACAAGCGATAGCACATCAATTCATCATACACATTAACACAGTATGTATGGGGAAAGCTTATAGCTGAAAACCCCGCAGCTATTGTGTATATTATAATGGAGAAATCATGTAACAAAATTAGTACAATACTCCTCACAAGTACTCAGTACTTTCTCATGAAGTTACACACAAACTAGCTTGGTTTTGAACAGGTTACTGGTTCAAAACACATCCACTAATTTCCTTGCCTCTATTGCGCAATCATGGCCTATCTAAATAGAGATCCAAGGTTTGAATCTCCTTGGCTTGACAGCGCAATCATCATGGGCAATTCCTCCAAGTGTGATGCAAATCTCATGCACAACTGATGTCGCCACTGATAGCTAACTCAACCCTTTCATCTACCCCTTTCAATGGTCTCCACTGAACTGTCCATGCACTGTAGTGAACTGATGTGTTCTTGTGTTGAATAATGAGTTACTAACTAATTAATTAAATAATATTTAATTCACTCCACTCATTACTAGTTGATTAGCTAGTTAAACTAATCTCAACTAGTTCAACTAAGTTAAACCGAACACAACTCCACCATCTGTCTCATTAAATCCACCAAACTTCTGCCACTGAAGTTCTAACTAAAGTCAACCATGCATGAGCTCACCAAACCCTTAGGAATAGCGTAATTCCTCTTTCAGATGCATGAGCCACTTCCAAGGCTCGAACTGAAGTGCTCCAAGAGAGTAAACTAAAGTTTATAGTCCAAATATTATTAAGGGTAAATAATATTTGACTTCCCTATTTTTAGGATAGGCAGTCTAAATATAGACTTCGACCTATAGGTCAAAAAATAGAGGTCCATCTATTTTACCAACATGACCAATACTCCAAGAATAACATACTGCAACCCCTGGACCATGCTCCATATGTCTAAAAATAGACATAGTCTAAAAATAGACTTTGCGCCAGAATTTGCCTGCGGGCCCACTTAGTGAAGGCGACTTCATTTCACTAAGATCCATCATCTTGCTGCATTTTCAACAATCATGTCATTTTTTTCATTGACAAATTGGGGTCCATGGGTAGTCTAGATATTAAGCTAACAATGTCCATGTTTTCTCCTTTGCATGATTGTAGGCTTGGTTGTGTATATGAGGCAATAATAAGGTTTATAAGAACTCGTCTTAGGACGGTATATGATGATTTAGTATCAGTGATTCTCTTCGACTGCAGTGCATTTATTGCTATAGAGATGAAAGAGATGAGGGAGGAAGTTGTTCATTTGCTTCTTCCTTATGATGCAGATGGTGGAACTACTTATTCGTCTGGGTTGGAATTGGTTGAAAGGGTGATGATCAAAGCCTCAAACGATCCTACAACTGATCGCAAAAGACCAATGATTGTGTTTTTGAGTGATGGAGATAATGGTGGGGGAGGGGATCCTCTATGTTATGTTAATAGAATGAAACAACAAGAGCCGAGGATGATTCTTCATACCATAATGTTTGGAACTGAAGTTATGAGCAATATCATCATTGAAATGGCTAATATTGGCAATGGAACATTTCAGCATAGTCTTGATGAAGTGCAATTAGCAAGAAGCTTTGAAGACCTAGCGACAACTATTAAGCCCAATGTTGCAGCCTTAATGTAGGGATGTGCTAGGTATTTTAGACTAATCTTTGGTTATAGAAATTCTACTGCACATACACACTAAGTTAGATATCTAGATTTTTGTGATGCAAAATCTATGCCCTCTTGAATCAGTTCTTATGTTTTATTTGATTAATGTAATGTGGTAGGGTAGCTTCACTTCTATGCATGAAGGAATACAAAACCCACGGCAGCTTATGAGGAGGCATCTGCACGATGTAGCCAGATCTGAAGTCCACGAAAATGCACATATTTGAATCATGTAATGCAATATCGTAGCCCCATATTGTGGATGAATATACAAGCTCCAAAAGCTAAGATGAGATAGGGTAACTATTTGAATATTGTAAGCCATATCCGATATTCAAAAGATACACATATTTGCTTTAATGAAGTATCCATTCAAAAATATCATGATTTTTGCAGTTTTAGGTTTCAATGAACATCATTTTATGGTATTTTTTTTTGCATATTTTCCAGTTGTGGGCTCCTCTTGTCCCTTAAAGTTGCGTTTGTTACTAATAGTTAACATATTATTGAAATCTGTTAATATATGTAATACACTACATGTTGCAGAATGAACTATTTAGCTATATTTCTTGGAATACTAAAACATGTGTTGATTTTCTTTTGCAATTATCTCTCAAATGTGACTATAATCACAAGCTGGTTAGTAGTCAATGTGCTCTGTTTTCCTCCCTCTTGCTCCACCTATCTAACCATGATTCGCTCTCAATAGTGCCCCACTCATGCACTGTGAATGTCCACATCCATTCTTTCAGTCTCCATATATTGTTCATCTCCGTCAAGCAAATTTGGGCTATCCTCATCCACTTGGGATAGTCTATCAAGTACATGAAGTGCTATCGCTTTTACTTTTGATTCCAAAAGTATGTTCATCTCAACAACTGAACTCCTTCATATGAAGTTAAATCTCACCATGCCTAGGCAAAGTTTCACCTTGTTTTCTGTGGCAATCTTCTCTGTGATGGTCACTTGTTCAGTAGTGTTGTCAATGATGTCTCCTTCCATATCCAAGAGAAATCTCATTCCCCACTTCTCCTAAGCATTTGTTTTCTGAAACCTACAAATCAGCCTTATCATAAGCAATTTTATCCTCTGTGATCTTCTCCTTTAAGAGGTCTTTAGCTGCAAGCTTATTGTCTTCTCCAGTGCTCTTCACCAAAGTTTTCACAATATTTTGTAGGATGCAATTTGCAATGTCATTCTTGTCCTCACATTTATCTACATGCAAGTCTTCTACATGCTCAATCCTCTTAGCCTCTTCTTACATGCTCTAAACACCACATATATTCTTAATATTTATGCACTCTTCCTAAAGTGTTTCACATTCTTTCAAGCTACAAAGCACTTGCACAACTAAGACCGCCCCTGAAATCTCCCTCTTCTCAATTAATTTTCTTTCTTTCTTCTCCAAAACCCTTATTTTTCTTTTCATGACTTGGATCTCCACTTTTCTTTGTTTTCTTTCCTCACACTCTTTGATTAGTTGCATAATAGCCTGTGTCTCTTCGACGATCCACTTTTTCGCTTCTTTATTCACCTGCTTCTTCTTCACTGTTTTTAACTTGCTAAAGCAAACACACAACACCAATCCTTGCTCTCCATATGGATTTATTTGGCCAACTCGATTTTCTTAGATGGTTTTATGCACCTTAGTGCATTTTAATGCTCTTAAAGGCATTGCAGGAACTAGTAAATAAAATGAATTCTTGTTTTGTAATTGAAATTTATCTCACTAATCTCTTGTTGGCTTCTCAACAACTCATCCTCATAAAAATGTTTAAAATACACTAATAGACTTAAGGCCATGTTTCCCTCTTTGGTTCTCCTCTTGAACAAACTCTTTTTCGTAGCCAAGCTTTTAGTTGTAAATTTGCTGCAATTGCTCTACTCTACATGCCATCTTCTTCTCTAAAGATCAAGTTGCTTTAATACCAAAATGATCAAGATTGGAAGGGGGCAAGTTTGAAATTGAAACACACATATAGCTTTAAAGTTTACACGGGAATGATCCTAGATAGATGATTGACATTATTATGATCTCAATTAAACAAGTAAATATCTGAATTTAATTAATCTTGAAATTAAATTTTAGACCATAAAAACAAATCACACAATCATCATTTGAAATTAAATGAAATTAAATAGCGGTTGCATATAATCAATTTCACACATACACAAGTAATTTCTCCTCCAAAATCAGCTTTTCGTTCTTTCAAATAATGTACAAGCAAACTTCTGCATGCTTCCAAAAAACAATGAGCTTTTTCGTTTTTTCAAATAATGTACAAGAAAACTTCTACATGCTTCCAAAAAACAATCGATGCATGGTTACCCAAATAACCTTGCATTGTGAGTAAAAGAACATCCCTAATAAGGAAGGCTACTTGTATAGTGGTGACAACAATTATATGGATTGTCTAGACGACTATACGGTTCTATACATGTGATTGTATGGACTTTCATACAACATGATGTACAAAGCTACTTGCTATTTAGATTTGTCTTTACTTGAATCCCCGCTCTCTCTCTCACTCAGTGACTCATTCTTGGATTTTTCAATTTTTTAATAAAGTAAATTCTAAAATAGAATTACTTATTGAAAATAGAAATATTTCAAATTTCTTTTCGCATATTTTTACTGAACTTATGTGGAGGTCTTTATCTGAGCTATATTTCTCAACACTCCCTTTTAGCTAGAAAGCATTTTTGCACCAATCCAAGTCTATCTCTAAATGCCTCAATTTTACTCTTTGCTAAGGGTGTGGTCAGAATATTAGTGACTTATTGATTAATGGAAATATAATAGAGCTTCATTGTTTCCATCAAAAACCCCATCATATGAAGTTATATGTGATATCTATATTCTTGGACATATCATGATGGCATTGGATTCTTAGAGAGTTTGATACAATTTCGATTATCACATTAAATGGTTGTAGGTTCCAACCTCTAATCAAACAAACCTACAAGTATCTTGCAAAGCTAGATAGCAGTACAACAAGTAGTACTGACCAACATGTACTCCATCTCTGTTAAGCTAAGTGCATGGAATTTTACTTCCTATTGAACCATAGTATCATTGTTGATCCAAAGCTAAAGCAATACCATGAGGTGCTCTTCTTGTCAATTGCATTATCTTCCCAACTTGGTTTGAATGCCCTTGCAAACCCTCTTCACCATCTCTAAAATAACTCAAACCATACTATATCATGCCCCTTGTTGTTGCAAAATTTAGCAAGCCTTGTGAGGGGACTCACAAGGCGAGGGCCAAACCCTATGGAAACAATGAAGAAGGATTTCCACCATCACCTCAACAATCTTTCTCTTGTTTTTCATTGGAATTTCACCACAAGGGAGACTTCCTTATGATTCACCTATAAGGATATTCTAATTAGAGGGCTCAAGGCCTTAGAAAGGCCCTAGCGACTTGCCTAAAAAAACCTAGGAGAGATGAAATAAAATATATATTTTTTAGTTCTAATGATTTTTTATCAACAAAACCTTGGAGAGTGCCTAATCTAACTTGGACAAATGGAGTTTCAGGGAAATTTCATCAAGAAAGATGAAAATTGATTTGAGTAAGGGTAAAATATAATTTTCCACTTATAAAATCATAAATATCTTTTTGTGAAGGGATAGATTAAATATAGAAGATGCACCATTAGAGTTCTTCTATAGGTTTCTTGGAAGAATAACTTTAACATGCAAAAATTTACCAAGATATCTGATAAACAATATGCATCAAGTCACGGAACATTCAAAAATCCTAGCATAAATTCATTCATAAGCAAAATATAGAAAAAATCAGCAATAAACTTACAAATTCCTTAAATAAAAGCCTTCTTTCATTCTAAAAAAGTAATCTCCAATGCAAAAATAAATCTCCAATAGTAAGATGCTCCATAAAAATAAAATTTTTACCTAGTATAGAAATAGACCAAGGCAATTCACACTCTCTTTAAGGAGGCCGAACTCACATGTACGATGATGAAAATAATAAGTGGAGCAATCATATATTTTTATGAGGTGTATCCCTTTAGTTAATAAGCCTAGAAGTCCTAAAACAAGTTTGTCTTTGAGTGTTTGACATGATAAGGGGTTAAAGTAAACCCCATATCTCAAAAGAATAAATAATGCCATAAATGGCCACACATGTGGGTTGATATTCTCTAAACGCATGATTTCATTTCCTTTTTTAGCAAAAAATGCTAGAAGAAGGTGTGGAATGGGCTAAGGAGATGCCTCAACATTAGAATAAACTCCAAATCTCAACAAGAAGCCTCAAGAAATGCCTCAAAGTGCCTCCATGTCCAAAAACCATGCTCTAGGTGCAAACGTCACCCTCTCAAGGGCTAGATGGGGGACATGGCAATATTTCCCTCTCCATTTTTGGGGCTCCAAGAATGAATACAAGTCCTCCCTTACCATCCTGGTGATGACCATCATCATCTGGACTCTAAAACAAGGAACACCCACCAAACAATGTTAAGGCTAGCCTAGGGTGCCATGCGTTTATTGGGTACAACATCAAGTAAATCCAACACCAAGAAAGAGGACCTCAACATTTCAACATATAGGGGTGCTTTGAGATCTCGGTCATCATGTGGAACCATCAAAGTTCCTAATGCTATACTCTAGAGGGGAAACAATGCATCTGCAAGGTCATCACTACTCTCTAGAAGGTGCAAAATGACCTAGGCATGTTTTGCAGTGGAGTGATGTAAGATGCCCTCAGAGGCCTTCGGTTTTGTATGAAGAGCCACTTGGAAAAAAAAATTCAAGATGATGTGAAAGCCACCAATCGTTATGGTCAATGACCATAAATGCATCGAAGTGGACCATACTTAATTTTTAAGGGCATAATAACCCTTCAAACAGAGTCCATCTTCAAATATTTAACTAGACCACGTCCCTTAAAAGTGTTCCCTACTTGTGTTAGGGATGGCTAGATGGTCAACCCTATTAGATATTTCCAACTCCTAATGGGAGGTGACATGTCCTAGGTCAACCCTTCAATCCATAAGTGCTTGCGACAATAGTGGCAATAGAGGGGAAGGACTTTAGGGAAAGGTGCCATGGCCATGGGACTAGCTGATAGAGGCCCATCATCTTGAGTGTATAGATGTGAGGGTGAAATCATGGAGGCACGAGTTACCTCTTTCCTCGACTTGCTTTTTCCACCCCTCTGGTGCATCTTTTATTTTATTTTGATAATTCTCTAAATGAGAGCATAACTTGGTAACCCAAGCTTGCTTTTACCCCTTAATGATGATTTGGTTTATCGCTCATTTGGGGTTGGGACATGCAAGAGTTCTGTTTATTATGTGATGGAGCATCAAGTGCTCAATGAACTAGGTGATGGCTAATGAGGGGGTTAGAACTCATGCTAGGCTTTTCCCCACGTGCTAGTTATTGTCTCAACAATATTTTTCATTTTAAATTTTTTTTTTCATTGTGGTAATTTTATGCTTTTAACATTCTTTAGATGTATCAACATCTAGAGCAAAGTTTCCATCCCAGACTCAAGTATGAGGAAAATCCAGTACCAATCCCAATGAATCAATGACCACAAGCCTGAAGAATTGGTATTAAATAAGGGAAATGATGTAAAGTGGTAAGTATGAAATAAACATGGACACACTATTTTAATCCAAGTCTCCCAAGTAGTGCCCCTCCTATAATCCTAAGGCTGCATACGAGGTCCCACTAGACTAGGGTAAAAAACTAACCTCCTTGGTAAAGTGAGAGGATAAGTTTACAATCAAGATCATTCAATCATCTAGATTTCTCCTTAATCCATGTTAATATTCCCAAAATATTAAGTAAAAACACATGATTGCAATATGTTTAAATTACCTATTGAATGATGACCCACCTTCCTTCAAGTGGAATGTTGGAGGCTCTTGGAATACTATCATGTACTGAGAAATGTAGGTTTGTTGGTTGGCTCATTGTCCAAAGATGGAGAAAATTTTCTCGTATGGAGTTACCCACTTTTTGGGGGGTAATTTCCTTCAAATACTCTAGTACAAGTTTTTCTGCTATTGATTACCCCTACGTTGACTCCACTATGAACTAACTCAAGGTGTTCACTACAAAACATATATATGGCTTGGTGTTGACTAGATACATTAAAGAGACCATCAATTTCCTATACAATGTGAGATAAAACAAACTATGAATTTGAAGTTTTCACCTTCTTTAGATTAGTGATCATGGTTATGGACATACGTTTGCAATGCTACGTTCAAAACCTCTTATGATTTGAATTGAATTGAATACCTACCTTTCCCAAGGGAACTCTCCTTTGGTATTTTCAAAATCTCTAAACCCAAGACATAATGCACCATGCCATTGTTCATATTGAATTTAACTACCATGTTTGCTTTGCACCTTACAATGAGTTTCTCTACACTTGTCATGTCAGAAACAAGTCATCTACATACAACACCAAAATGATTAGATAAATCATAATGGACATATAATATAGGTCATAATCTGCATAGTTTTTGGTGAAGCTCATACTTTGTAGAATCTATTGACCTTAGAATACCATGATCTTAGTCCTTGATTGAGTCCATACATGGATTTTTTAAGCTTGTACACATGGGAATTCTTCCCACTTATCTCAAAACCCCAAGGCTACCCTATGTATACTTCTTGCTCAATGATCTCATTAAGAAAATTTATCTTCACATTCATTTGATGTATCCTCCATCTGATAAATAAAAACAAGAACATAACTACTATAATGGAAGTGTACCTAATGACTAGAGAAAATGTGTCCATGTAGTCCACTACCTTTATGGGAGAACCCTCTTGCCACAAACTTCACTTTGAACTTATCAGTGCTACATCCATGGCATGCTTGATCTTGTAGAACCACATGAAATTCACAATTGACTTCTAATCTGGTCTTGGCACTATTTTTCAACCATTATTCTTCATTATGGAGGTGTACCCCTACACCATTACATCTCATCGTACTTGCTTATTTGCTACCTTTTGAAAGCTAGAAGGCTCAAAATCGAGAATTTTTCTCTTTAATTCGTATCATGAAAAATTCTTCATAGGTATGCTATCTCTAAATTTACTTCTAGGAATCTCAACATACTATTGAGCATCCCTTAATTTCTCAATGAACCATCAAGATATCCTAACAAAAGTTGATGGAGCTATTGCTTCCTCATCTTCATTTGAAGGTTGTTATACTGCTCTATAAATAACTGACAACCCTAGCTCAACCTTCAGAGCTTCTTTCCCCTCGCTTATGTCACTTGAATAAGCTCACATGACTCCCTTGATGAAAATTCTTCTACAAAATTTTTATCTCAACTCAACACTATCTTCCTCCACTTTAGAATAAAGAAATTATGTGCCTTTGAAGTCTCATTCTAACCCACAAACAAACCATTCTAGCTAGAGGGTTCCAACTTGGCCCTCTTCTCTATCAATACATGCATATAAATTGGACAACCAAATATGTGAAACTCGATCACCTCTAGCTTCACATCAGGGAATGCCTCTTTTTATGTCTTTTCCTCCAATATCCTATGAGGACATTGTTTCTGAATGTAGAATGTTATATTGCATGCCTCTTCCCAAAGGAACATCAAGAAATTACGGTCATGTATTATGGAATTAGCAACCATTATGATGGATCAATTATTTCGCTTTGCACTCCATATTTCCATGGATTTTACAACATTTTCAACCTCCTCATGACTCTTTCATTCTTGCAAAATCCCTCCAAACCCTTGGAGATATACTCTCCCCTATTATCTGATATAAATAATTTGGTTAATGTCGCTATCTAGGTTTCAACTAGAATGTTGAACTCCTAAAACTTGCTAATTTCCTTATCCTTTGGTATTTAAGTAGGAGATATAGTTCTTGTGAGGGAAATCATCAATAAAGAAACATAATACACCATTTTTTTATTGATGTGATTGACATTAGTCCATAAACATCCAAATCTACTATGGAAAGAATCCCATTAGACCTATGCTTGTTTCTTTAGAAAGTAGCCTTAGTTCAATTTCCAAGCATGCACCCTCTGCATACACCATGCTACTCAATATTGAACTTTGGAAGACTTATAACTATCTCCCTTAGAATAGACAATGTCCTATGATGCAATTGCCCCATCTTCTTGTGCCAAAAATCACATGTTTTCACTATTATCTGCCAAGGCTCATGTTAGCACTAAAATTATCATTAGGTGAAGAAAATCTTAACCACAAATCATGAGAGCTAAGAGGCACTACCTGCAAACTACTCATTCTCACATAGGTAGCCTTGCCACACACTCACAAACTAAGGAAATAAACTATGGTATCTCCTAAAAGTCAATCTGAGCTAAGTTGTATTGTAAGAAGGGAAGCTTTCTTAACTTAGCATTGAAAAACACAACTACCAAATTTTACTATCTCACTCTCAATGTTTAAAGTAAATTAAGGTAGCAAGTTGTTACTAAATTTAACAAACCTTTAATGATACATAATTATATAATTGAGACAAGAATGCTTGTTACAAAGTATGATCATATTATGCTAGAAAATATAAATACAAAAATTAGAACATATAAGCACATTAAACTTGCCTAGAATCATATTTATCCATGTTATCAATAAGTCCAAATAATATCAATAATTGTGCTCCTGCAATTTCTTGGTTATATATTCGAAAAATTAGGCTTGCATTTACCGTCCATGCACATGAAGAAAATATGGCCAATAAAACAAGAAAAAGAGACCGCAATTAGATTTATCAAATATTACATGTTATTCAATTTTTTTTGTAAGCTTAGGATGACTACATCTTCATCATGTCCAATATATCACCCCGATCAGGGCAGAGAATTGAACCAGTGAATTCATATCAAGGAGTGCCTTAACAAAGCACTTGATCACCGTTTATCCAAGACCTCGTGGACATGTTATTCATTAAAATAATGCACAATATTGAAATAAACCAATGCATTTAAGCTTTAGAGTGACATCATCCACGTAGGTAGAATTAAAACATGTTGATTTGGACACTTATGCATTAGGGGAATTTTGAGGTCTAAAATGTCTCTCCTAAGGAAATAATAAAATAATAGTATAAATAATAAAATAAGATTAGATTACATCATCAAATTTTAGAGGGAAACAAGAAAAACTATTTTTTCAACTCGTATTTTCAACTTATCTCCCTATGGGTTTACTCAAATTTCAAGCAAGAACACTTGTTGGATGCATAATTTGATTCGTCCAAGGAGTACCCATGTTGCATGCTTTCGATGGGCCCTGCTACACGAAAAGTGAGAAATGCATGACGTTTTTTCATGTATTTTTCATTTTTCGTGTACTAGGGTCCATCGAAAGCATGCAGCATGGGTACTCCTTGGATGAGGAATTAAATTTTGCATCCAACGAGTACTCCCTTTCGAAATTTGAGTAAACCCTTAGGGAGATAAGTTGAAAATACAAGTTGAAAAAATAGTTTTATTTTTATTTTTATTTTTTAATCTTTTTACTTTTTTACCCCCAAAATGGTGAATCATCCCCCATGGTTGACATCATCATCTTGGATCCTATTGGTTCTTATTAAGTTTATTTTGGTTATGCATTTTTCTTAGGAGGCCCATTTTAGACCTCAAAAGTTCTCTAATGCCACTACTTATGTGGAAGAACCATTCAAAATTCACTGCTACGGTAATCTAAACTTTAGGACAGTGGGATGTGGATCAAATTTCATTCACCAAAACATGTAATTTTTTTTGACGTTTATGCCATTGCTTATGTGAAATAAACCCTTCAAAACTCTTATATATATATATGTATATATGTATATATATATTTGTCTCCTTTGATTACATCTGTTCACTTTTTGATCACTTAGATTACATGATTCACCAAGGGGGGACTTTGACTCGGGATCAAACGTCCGCGCTCACAGGCAGTCACCACCTGAGATGCCTCACTTGGGCTACGGTAATCTAGCCTAGGTAATCATGCCTCGAAACTCACTACTACAATAATATAGACTTTAGGATAGTGGGATGCAGATTAAACTTCATTCACCAAAACATGTAAATAATTTAGAAACCACCAACCTCGGAAATGATCATGAGCAATAAATTTAAGCATGTTGGTATGTAAAATTAAGTGCCAAATTTCAAGTTATTGCTATTGTAAATTAGCCTTTGAACAATAATCTTAGAACCGTACAATATCAAATCGTAGTTTAGAAAGCAATATTTTCACACTGATAATTTTGATGTATGAAAATTTGATTGTTAAGACACACCTTGTAAAGATTTATCAACCATTACATGTTATCAGAAAATTAAGCATGCTTGTATGTGAAACTTAATCACTATTTTATATTAGAATTTAAGACAAATTTTCCCTACAAATTTCAAAAAACCAAAAATATAGTTAGAGCATATAAATTAATTATCAAACCATCAAATTTAATCAATCATTTGAAAATATAACTTAACACAAACATTGAATCATCTAAAAAGGTTGCATTAGTTTGGCACTAATTTTTGAGATTTTGTGTATTGGGGTAGCATCGGGTGTGCTCTAGCCCTGAAACTTTGTGGAGGGGCTAAGAAATAAATCACCTCCAAAACCCATAAAGAGTTTGGAAAAATTTCATCTTATGTGTGAGATATTAAAATAATTAATTTTTTTAATGAGGACCCTAAGTCTAACTTAGAGAATTAGAAAAATTAAAGTGAATTAATTAAACACATGTGATGAAATGTTCTAAGTAGCGCGGATCAATCAATATTTTAATTTTAGTCGTCAATAAGAGATCAAATCACGACCGGTGATGTCTCAACAAAAAAGTATAAGAGAAAGGCTTGAGGGTCAGTTGGAGATACACACACGGAGACAGAGCTAGAATTCTAGGGCGAGTTTGCTAAGAATTTCCAAAAGAGCTTTTTGCAGCGAGGGGTAGTATTGGCTGAGGGGATGATATGATCCCGGAGCCAACAGTCAGCAAGAGGCAGAGGAGCAGCATTTAGGAGCAGCGCAGAGAGGCAAGGGCAACAATAATAGCTACGCAACAACTCTGTAGCGCAGAGGCTTCAGCGGCTACGCAGGCCCAAGAGGGGCATCACTGCAGCTTCAGAGGGCTTCCAGAGTTACGCAGAGGCCTCCAGAGGTAGCATGAGGAATGTGTCACCTAGTCTGGGGTTACACAGTCCCCTTCTAAGCAGCACAGAGGCAAGCAGAGCCTAGCAGGGTTGACGCTATGGCTTCAGGGGCAGCGCTAGGGTTTCTAGGGCCATAATCTAGCTGAGTCTTGTAAATCCCGTTTGAGGGTGTGGATCAATTATTTTTTGGTCTCATAACAATAGGTATTGCTGCAGATATATCATTTTCTCTGTCGAGTTTACAGGTTGGGTGCCCAGATTTATTGTACTTAGATTCTACATAATAATAATAAACCCTCATATATGTTGCACCGATTTTCCCGCATTAGGTTTGTCCGGGGACTATTGTCCGAAAAATATGTGTCACTTTTTTTGAATGAGCGTATTATTCAGTAAATGATCTGTGTATGTGTAGCTTGTTAGTTGTGTTTACTTCGGTATTTTCTGAATATTTTCTGGAAATAACTTGTATAATTTAATCACAAGTAGGAGAAGTAAACCAAGATACTACAGTAGGATTTATACATTAATGTATTAAAAAAATTTCACACTAATGACATATATATTTGTGCATGGGTTTATTTTAATTTCTCATCCATCAATCACATGCACCAGTAGTGAAGAATCCAAACAATGAACATTTAGAAGATGCTTTAGGTGCTTTAATTCAATTAAACGTATGGTTTATTAATTTAAGTGTCGCAATCACATATTTTAAAAACCTTTAAGCACATATTTTAAAACAATTAACACGTGTTGAAAAATTATTTTGTCAAATTAGAGATCAATCCATTCCCAAAATAAGATGCATTGATTCATTTAAGTAGGGTGTTCCAAGCATATTTTTGCCAAAATTTTGGGTATATGAGAGAGTGATACCTAAATAATTAGACATGAAATCAAACAAATTGAAACCCTAGTCCAATCATGAGTAAAAGAAAAAATTAAATCCCCTATGCAAAATGATTTATTATATGTTTTCCAACTTTTAGATTTATGACATAGAAAAAAACAAAACTGACCATAGTTGTGTAGCATAAGAAACCAAAAAGCACCCAAGAATAATCCAATGAACTTGTGTTATGAAGCTCTTAAGTGACTGCAACACTGACAACGCTCTTTCCTTCTATTGCATATTGCCCCAATGACCCCTCTGGAGACTACTCTAGGGGGCGATCCCCTACTCCTCCTCCCCCTCCCGATTTAGCTGCTTTCACATTCTTGAATCTCATATCTTTGCTTGGATCGCCTTGTGATCACCTTTCAATATCCAAGTTTGTCAAGAGGATGGACTCAATTCTTGAGATATATATGCCTCCCACCATACCCCACAAAAAATATCTATTTCTTGTTAAGTGAGGATTGGTTGGTCAATTCACTAGACTCTAGCCCTCACCAAAAATTGTGCACAAAAATATAAAACATGACTAGTCTTCGGAAATCCAAGGTAAAATCTCGATCAATTTTTGTGGAAGAGGATACTTCACCTTTTACTTAGAATAAAAGGAATATCATGATTGGATCTTCAAGAATGTACCATACTTCATGGATTTGAGGGGTCTATAATTAAATAAATGGAATCCAGACATCGATCATGACCTTGACATCCCTAGCGCAATACCGGTATGGGTTCGCTTTCCCCATATTCACCTCCACTATTGGGGAGAAAAATTAGTAAGATCTATGAGCAATATAATAAAAATATATATAAATCGAAGTGAACCAAGGGGGAACCTGCATGCATGTGCAAGGATCTGTGTAGAAGTCGATCTAGCTAGAGGGCTCCCAGAGGCAGTGAATATAAAAGTAGATAGTTGGTCACACATCCAGTAACTTGACTACGAACAACTTCCTTTCAAATGCAAGGTATGTCACGAATATGGGAATTTCATTAACAAATTTCCAAATAAATTATTAGATGAATCAAAGAGGTTCATGAGGCACAACCCCAACAAACCCACTAAAAATTATGGTCACCCTCATTCTAGACCCTCTTCTTTTGTTCCCTTATCCTACTATGTCAACCCCTCGCCTCAAACTGGGATCCATCAACCTCTTCCTCCAAATCCTTTGGATATTTAGCTAATATCCCTGTTAATCCATATTGAGATGACCTTCCTTCTCCCATCTCCAATCCTGAAGGGGAGGAATATTTAGCAAGGCCACCTTCTCTAATACAACCTCACCTTTAATCTTCCGATCTGAGCTTGAACAATACCCCGTATTCTACCCTATTAGCCAATCCCCCTGTATTTGGTCTCGATCTCATTTATCCTATCTCCCTTCTAACTGAATCCCCTTGAGCTCCCTTGAGCTATTTTTCTCCTTTCTTTGCAGGTATTCTAACCAAAACCAAAGTTAAAGAGGTTTTAGCACCACCAGAAACACTTCAAAAGAAAACTAGACGGAAGAATAACAAATAATTTTAGGATGAAGCAGTGCAAAAAGACATGGAAATGGGCATTCAACAACCAATGGACACATATATAGACAAAGGACCATTAATGAAGGAAATACAAACCCAAGTAGGGAGAGGTAAGGACTCTGCCACCCCTTCATAAGGTAAATAATTAATTTGGTCTCTGGGAACTACAAAGGCCTTGGGAATGCATAAAAAACAAATGTAATAAAAAATTTAATTAGATCATAAAACCCTACAATGATTCTACTCCAGGAGACGAAACTCAATTTGGAGGAAATGCCATTTTTAGTTAAGATCAGCACAGATTTCAAAGAAGAAAAAATTAGCGCAAGAGGGGCATCAAGGGGCATTAACGCTATTTGGAACCAAAAAATTATGGATATTCAAAAAAACCACAAATATCAACATTGGATTAAGACTAACTTCCATAATAAAGAAAGTGGGGAAGATCTTACAATATATAACATATATTCTCCTGCGCATTATAGAGATACAGAACAATGTTGGAATTCACTGGCAACCAATCTAGAATATGAAGGTAACCATCATGTCCGATAACAGGTGGTGATATCAACCTTGTTATGAATGTTGGATAAAAAAAAGGCGAGTTATTCCTTCCAAATATCAGCAAAGATAAACTATAAGTGATTATGATTGAGCATCGCCTAATCGATATCAAGCCAAAGAATGCAAGTATAAGTGGAGCAACAGGTGCATAATACCATGCAATATCAAGGAAAGGCTAGATCGATTCTTAATCCACAAAAGTCTCATTGCAAGTGTTGTAGAAACATCATCTACAATTATTTCAACAATTGCATTTGATCATAAGTGCATAACCTTAATCTTGGGAAAAAACATCAATTTGGGTCCACTACCATTTCGATATAACCCCCTTTGGTCTGCAAATGAAGATGCCAAACAACATATTCAATTAGCTTAGCATACCAAAACCAATGGCTCCCCGATCTACATTTGGGAGACAAAGCTAAAAATCATATACGAAGCTTTAAAAATATGGGCAAAAACGAGCTTCAGAGAACCAGCTCAAGAGAAGATTGATACCCAAAAGGAATTGGAAAATGTGCAAGAAAGGTTGGAAAATGAGGAAGAAACAACATAATTTCAAGCCAAATAAAAGGACCTATATTAGAAATTATATAAAACCAGCATGAGAGAAGAGGAGGATTGGTGAATCAAATCTAGAAGTCTATGGATATGAGTCAGTGACAAGAATACAACTTTTTTCCATAATTAAGCAAAATTTAGAAGGAATAAAAATTGGGTGGAATCCATATTTGGAGAAGGAAACATCCTCATTGAAGGGCCAAAAGCGGTCGAAGAAGAAGCACACCAACACTTCAATAGACTACTGACAATAGATCCATAAACCACCAACTTTGAGGAAATCCTTAGGTCAATTCCAAAAACGGCCTTAGAAGTCTCCAATACAAGATTAATAAATCTAGTGAATGAAGAAGAATTGCAATGGGTAGTTTGGAGCCTGAATCCAGACAAAGCACCGAGCCCAAATGGCTTTACCATAGCCTTCTATCATTGTCACTGGGACCTCATTAAAAAATATCTCTTTAAGATGATTCACTGGGCCAAACATAAGTGAAAAATAGGGGGTAATATTGATTCAACCTTCCTAGATTTAATTACCAAAGAAACTAGGCCAACCACCTTCAATCAATTTTGACCCATCCCATTGTGCAATTTCTCATAGAAAAATCTAACCAAAATTCTAGAAAATTGCCTAAAAAATATCCTCCCTCAATTGATCTTCGAAAATCAAGGTGGTTTCATCCAAAAAATGAAAATAATTGATAAAATTATCTTATTCCAAGAAGCTATCCATTCAAGCCTCTCCCAAGAAGAACAAGGTTTCATCGCCAAGCTCAACATGGCGAATACTTGTTGATCAACGGTTTTCATTAACGTCAACCCAAGCAGCACTAGGGGCTAACCCAATATTGCATGGGAATTTTGACCTACAAAAATAATATATTCTGGGTCAATAATGCGTTTGATGGTTTCTACTTGTCGAGATGTTTCCGTTGATATATGACACGCCATGTAATTCTTCACGGTTTGAGAGATATTCATGTTTGAAGTTTGTACCCCCAGTTAGTGGCTAAAACCCCATGGGGTTGTGGCATGGGTCATTGAAAAGTCATAATTAATATTTTTTAAGCTTTTAAAATCCCTCCCACATTCACTTGTTGAAGCCCCTCTCAACCTAAGTATTTATATAAATTGTGATCCTCATATCCTCCTCATGAAAAAGATTCTGTTATATGAAACAGGTCATTGTGGAATTTTCGCTCTAAATTTTTTTCTACAAAGGTTCAGAACCTGAAATTTTTATGAGGCGAAGCTGAGATCCTAAGGAAGCTGCTATGAAAATTTCAAATTAATATGCGCAATATTTTCGGAGATGTGATCTGTGGAAGTCAGTGTTTTTGCAGGCTCCTGAAATTCATCTCAAAGAAGTGATCTTGGGAAAATTGTCATAACTCTCTCTTTGAGTATCAGATTGGAATTCTGTAAAAAGTGGCAGATAGTGCACAATATATAGTGTTTTCTCTATCAATTTCAGATTCAAATGAAGAAACAGTGACACATGGTACACCGTACAAGTTCACTTTGCTGAAATAGTCCATAATTAGGGAATTGTGAGAGATTGGGTATAACTCTCACTTGAAGAATCCAAATTGGGTCAGACCTTTGGAATTGGAAAGAAGACTCAGAGGAATACTAAAATACTAAAAATCAGATATTTGGGATCTAAAATAACAGAGATATACTAGATTCAATATCGAGCTCCTAGAAGGAAAATAAAAAGCTAGATCATGTGTTGTCAAGGGCTGCAAAGGACCAGACTTTATAGGGAAGCAAAGCAAAGCAAGGTGCAGTAGAGGGTAGCATGAAAAGAGAAGAAATCAAGGTACATAACAATAGCAAGAATTTCATCACATAAGTCTTCAAGTGGGCAGCACTGCATACAATCATTGTAAAGGTATCATTGTACTAAGTCATTGTAAATACATTATTATACAAATTGTACTAGTGTCTATCTGACAAGAGTTGAAGAGGCAATGTCGGGTGGTCTAGGATCATCATTAGATGGTTGTTTCATAGTTGGGGATATGTTCTAGTGTGTCTTCTTCTTCTACATCATTCTATATCATTGTAAAGTGGACCATTTTCCCTTGTACGGGAGTCCATTCTTCTTTTATTCTTCTATAGGGTGGTAAGGTGGTGCTAGGGTGAGTTGTAACTCATTGGGTGTTGGAGCATCCATTCAGTGGACTACTGAAGAATCTCAGGCGTTGGAGCATCCATCCAGTGGGAGCTGGAGAAGAATGCTTTTCTAGATTCTAGGAAGTAGGAGCTTTATTTTCAATTGGAGTTGAATATTAAGGAATTATTAGAAAAGCATTAGGTGGTTTTTGTCCCGGAGTGAGTTTCCAAAAGATATGTGCATTTGTGTTCCTCTTGTTTGCTGCTATCATTGTACAAACACTGATAATAATTGAAGATTAACTAATGCTCAAATTGAAAGGAATAATGATTCACCCCCCCTCTCAATATTTCCAACAATTGGTATCAGAGCTTGGTTCCTTCAATAGCAGTTTAATAGCTGGAAGGAGGTCATGGAGCATACCAAGAATGGTGTACCTCTATTCAATGAAAATAATTATGCACTTTGGAAAGGAATAATGGAGGTCTATCTCTTGGCACAAGGTTATGAAGTATGGGACACTGTTCAAAATGGATTTACATCAACCGCGGATGAACAAGGTAAGAAGAATTTGGTAAATGATGCAAAAGAAAAGAATATTATTATCAGTGGACTTATTGAATCTGCTTATCATAAGGTGTTGGGTTGTAAATCCACCAAAAATGTATGGGACAAGCTTGAGAATATATATGCAGGTGACTCAAATGTCAAAGAAGCAAAGCTTCAAATCTATAGAGAAAAATTTGAGCAACTCAGAATGAAAGACGATTGCAACATTGCTACATAGTTCCAATACGTTGATGAAATAACCAATACTTTGGAAGGATTGGGAGAGCCAGTTGATGAGAAGATTATTATACAAAATATTCTTAGAACATTACTAGGAACATTCAACCCAAAGGTATCGGTCTTAGAATACAGTGCAAATATGGACAAACTCAGCAAAGAGGAATTACATGGAGCTCTCATAGTATATGAAATGAGACTTGATGAAGAAGAGGGTACTTCGCATCTAGAAACTGCGTTCGTTGCATCTAAGAAAACAAATAAGGATAAACAACCTTCAATTGAAAAGACATGCACCTGCAAGTGTGAAGAAAAGGGAGATGATGAAGAAGGTCTTTCAGGTGAAGAATATGCTTACTTCACAAGAAAACTAAAAATTGGTAAGGGAAAATTCAAAGGTAAACTTCCATTGATATGTTTCGGTTGTAATGAGGTTGTTCATTTCACAGAAAAATTGTCCAAACAGAAGTGATGGCAACTCAAAAGGAAAGAAAGGCTTTAATAAATTCAACAAGCAAGGATCCAAAAGCAACTTTCTCTCTAAAGAAGATAGCTCATCGTCCGATGAAAACAATGACAGTGGAGAAGAAGCCAATGAGAGAGTACTTTTTATGGCCAAGCACAATAAACCCAAGCACAATAAACAAGAGGTATCAAACAACGAAAAAGGACTGACCATAGAATAATTTTATAAGGAAGCAATCAAGCTTATAAAAGATCTCAAGGAAGAGAAGATCCATTCCAATACTCTTGAAGAACAAGTTCAAGGCCTCAAAATTGAAGTTGAAGAACACAAATGCATTGAAGAATCACTTCAAAAGAAGCTGGAAGAAAGCAACCAAGAAAGGGAAGAATTAGAAGCCGAAGTAGTTTCACTGCGTGAGGAAGTGAAGAAAGGAAAAACTATCCAAAACTATGCCAACAGCTCAAGGGCATTGGAAGAACTCGTCAACAATCAACGATCTTACAACGACAGAATTGGCATTAGTTACAGAGAAGAAGAAACAGGGCCTTCTACAACAAAATACAATGAACCTATGAGATCTGACATGCATGTAGACTTCATTGGACAAGATTCACAAGAATAGCCTTGGAAGACAATTCCTCGATGAAAATTTCCATCCAGGTACCAACATATTTTTTATGGCTACTGTTATTCATGTGGAAAATTTGGTCATAAAGTTGTAGAATGTCGCATGTACCCTAGGAACGAATACAATTCTAGGAGATCTGTCAGACATGAACCTCCCATGGCTCAACGAAACATCAATAAATTTGAATATTTAAGAAATAATATTGAATGTTACAAATGTCGAAACTTTGGACACATAGCCAAAGACTGTAGACTTGAAAATCCTCCAGAAGAATCTTCGAAGCCACAGAACGAACGAACATGGAAGAAGAAGAAGACTGATGATTTTGCTCTCGCTTTCAAGGCTCAAAACAACAAATATGTGTGGTATGTTGATAGCGGTTTCTCAACGCATATGAATGGAGATAGAAGTAAATTTGTATCTCTGAAAGAGAAGAAGGATGGAATCGTGTCCTTTGGAAATGATGGATCTTCAAATGTTATAGGATCAAGTACCGTCACTCTCGGAAGCAAAGATTCTCTAGCCAAGAATGTTCTATTGGTTGAAAACATGAATCACGATCTGCTCAGTGTTGGACAAATGTGTGATCAAGGACACACAATACTATTCAACTCCACAAAATGTGAAATCAAGAAAGGCATGTATGGTGAAATTGTGGCTACAGCAAGTCGAGCTCCAAACGACATATATGTTCTGGATGAAGCAACTAAAGCATGTCTACTAGCTAAAGAGGATGATATAATATTTGGTAGCAATGATGATCGACTAAGTAAGAATTTTGCTACAAAGGTGCAAAGTGATTTCGAGATGTCTTTACTTGGTGAGCTCACATACTTCTTAGGGCTTCAAGTATCTCAGCAAGAGAAAGGAATATTTATATGTCAAGCCAAGTACATCAAGGAAATGCTCAATAAATTTAAAATGGAAGATTGCAAACCCATCCTTACTCCAATGGTAATAGGTTGCAAATGTTGAGATTGCAACAAGATGATGAGCTTAGTGGAAAGAAGTCTCCTTCACTAAGTGGGCCCGCAGGCTATTTTTGGCGCAAAGTCTATTTTTAGACTATGTCTATTTTTAGACATATGGATCATGTTCTATGAGTTGCAGGATGCTATTTGTGGATGGTTGGTCAAGTCGGAAAAAATAGATGGACTTCTATTTTTAGACATCTTGGGCGGAATCTATTTTTAGATTGCCAGTCTAAAAATAGATATGTCGAATATTATTAGCTCTTAATAATATTTGGACTATAAACATTATCTTATTCTCTTGGAGCACTTGAGTTAAGTGCACAGATGTGGCACAGGAGCTGACAGAAGGAATTACGCTATTCCCGAGGGTTAAGTGGAGCTATTGCATGGATACTTCAGTTAGAACTCATGTGACAGAGTTTGGTGGAGTTGATTGAGGAAGTTAATGGAGTTGTGTTCAGTTTAACTAATCTAAACATAGTTGAGCTAGTTGTATCTAGTCTAACTTATTGATACACTAGTGAGAGTGGTGTGAATTAATTATTAATTAATTCACTAATTATAAACTCATAAATCAACTAAAGAATACATCAGTTAACTTCAGTGCATGGACAGTTTCAATGGAGACCAGTGGAGAAGTAGGTGAAAGAGTAGTGTGACTATCAGTTGTGACTATACTGGTGCATGAGTTTGCACCACAAATTGATGGAGATGCCAATGAGGATTGTGCAGTGCATACCAGAGGGATTCGAACTGAGGTTGAACCATTATTATTCATCTTGGATTGCGTAGTAGAGGCAGGCTAACAGGTGGAGCAGATTGGAGCATGTGTTTTGTTAGATCTGAGCTTGTGTAGTGTGTAACAATTGGAGATTGTATTGAGATCTTGTGAGGAGTTTGTACAATTATTGTTACATGATTTATATCATTATAATATACATATAGTTGGGGGTTTTCAGCTTTAAGCTTTCCCATAAATACTGTGTTTATATGTGTGATTGTTTATGGTTTTAATGTGCACATGCGATTGTTTATATTTCCACAATTAATGATCAATGGTAGAAGAGTTTATGTATTATGCATGAAGCTCAAATAGTGTGTGATCAGGATAATCTCGGTGAATAATTTAACAGTTATTCAAATTTCTACATGGTATCAAAGCGATATTGATCATTGGAGAAATTGCAAAACATTGAAGCGGTTGAGTTTTTGTGCTGGTGGAATTCGAATTTGGAGCAGTGTTTTCTTGGTGTCGAAGTTGAGATGTCTTTCAATGAATTGCGATTGGAGTATGCCCTTGAAGGCAGCTCGAATTATATTGCATGGAAGGACAGGATGGAGGCGGTGCTGGATGACAATGGGTTGAAGGATTTCATAGATGCTAAAGTCCCAAAGCCTACTTCTAGCGATGTTGTCGTACTTGAGGCATGGCAAAAGAAGACAACAAAGTGTCGAAGGATTATGTTGGAGGGCATGAAGGATCACATAGTATCCAGCCTGCATGGTAAGGCTTCTCCATTCTTGATGTGGAAAGCCTTAACAGATTTATTCCAAAGCAAGAGTGACCAGAGGAAGTTGGCGCTCAAGGATAAACTCAGAAACATAAAGATGGACAAAGGTGACAGTATGCCCAAGTACCTCACAAAGTTCATCCAATGCAGGGATGAGCTAAGAAGTGTGGGGGTGACTGTTGATGATGAGGAATTGGTGAGCTTGGCTCTCCTTGGGCTTCCGAAGAGTTGGCACTCCTATCAGGACTCTGTCAATGGTTGGGAGAAATTGCCAGGATGGGAGCGACTTTGGTCGGATCTTTTGCAAGAAGAGATAAGGCGGAGTACTAGGGACGGATCTTCATCAAAGAACTCTGATGAAGAGAATTGTGCTTTGGCTACCAAAGCAAAGAAGGGGAAGAGCAAGAAAGCTTCTCATTCTGGTGTGAAAGGCAAGAAGCAGGACATGTCCAAGGTGAAGTGCTTTCACTGTCACCAACACAGACATTATGCCACAAATTGTCCGTAGAAGAAGAAAAATAAGCAGGCTGCTGGATCTGCAAGTGGAGAGGCCTTAGCCTCGTATTTTGAGATGGATTTTTCGCTGATCGCATGCTTGGTGTCAAGTGTGATGGGGTCAGTGTGGTTTCTGGACAGTGGTGCATCTTTTCACATGACAGGAGATCGAGATTTGTTTACTGATCTGGATGAGAAAGATCTTGGAGTGCACATCGAGATGGGAAATGATGGTAGATACAGTGTGACCGGTATCAGTACCATTTCCTTTGAGAGGGAGTCTGGTAAACCCTTCGTATTGAAGGAAGTGATGCATGTTCCAGGATTGAAGAAGAATCTTATCTCTGTGACGATGTTAGAAGACAAGGGACATGATGTTGTCTTTAGCGAGGGAAAGGCTTTCTTGCGCAGTAAGGCAAATGGTGAGACCCAGAGGATAGGGGTTCGACTTAAGAACCTTTATCAACTATAAGTAGATGGTTGCGCAGCAATGGCAGGAAAGGCAGAAGGAGTGGTGAGCCAGGATGATGGTGAGTTGTGGCACCGGAGATTGGGCCACCTTCACCATGGAGCTTTGAAGATACTGCAGCAGATTTATATTAGGCTTCCTAAAGGCACTCTTGCGCAGTCAGATCAGTGCAAAGGATGTACCTTGGGAAAATTTGTGAAAGCCACCTTTCACGAGAAGGATAGTCGCGCCATGACGATCCTTGAGAGAATTCACACAGACGTGTGTGGACCTTTCTCAGTAGCTTCGATAGCAAAGCACAGGTACTATGTGATCTTTGTTGATGATTTTTCTTGGAAGTGCTAGATCTTCTTCATGCAGAAGAAGAGCGAGACATACTCAAAGTTCTGTGAGTTCAAGGCACTGGTTGAGAAAGAATCGGGGAAGCAGGTGAAGGCTCTTAGGAGCGAAAATGGTGGTGAATTCATCTCTGGCGAATTCAAGGACTTTTGCAGCATAGAAGGAATTCGAAGAGAGCTCATAGAACCTCATAACCCACAACAGAACGCAGTTTCTAAGCGGAAGAACAAAATGATCGTGGGTGTTGCACAGGAGATTTTTCATGATCAGGGCCTTCCCATACACTTGTGGGCTGAGGCATGCAATACTGCAGTATATGTGCAGAACTATTGTCCTCACAGGATACTTGGCATGAGTACACCCGAGGAGGCGTTTTCTGGTAAGATGCCTGATATTTCCCATTTGAGGATTTTTGGTTCACCTGTTTACATTCATGTGACGAAGGATGCCAGGAAGAAGCTGGAGCTGACCGTAGAGGTTGGGATATTTGTGGGGTACACTGATACGCCCCACAACTATCATGTGTATTTTCCAGACATTCGCAAGACTGTTGTGCGACGGGATATCAAATTTCAGGAGGAGAAAGCCATGAAGTGTTCGCTTGAGAGGGAGCCACACTTGCATGCAGATGAGGAGCTATTAGTTCCTATGGATGAGCCTCAGGATGTGGATCAGCCACAAGAGGAGGTTCATGGAGTGGAAGAGACCACTCATGCAACGCCAACCATCAGAGGGCGGAAGCGCACTACAGAAGCTGAGCGACTGGCTCAAGATGCAGAGAAGGTTGTAGGAGCACCTACATCACAGCGCAGACAGAGACAGTCACCTGACCGGTATACTAGATACATGGCTCTTATGAGCAAGTGTATCGTGACAGAGCCATCCTCTTTCGAGGAAGCTGTGGAGGACCTCGCATGGGTAGATGCCATGGTGGAAGAGTATGATTCGATTGTCAGAAACAGTGCATGGGAGATTGTCCCAAGGCCGGAAGGGAAATCAGTGGTGGGTTCGAGATGGATCTACAAAGTGAAGCAGGCAGCTGACGGGAGTGTGGAGAAGTACAAGGAAAGATTTGTTGCTCGAGGCTTTTCACAGATTGAGGGGATCGATTATGAGGAGACCTTTGCACCTGTCGCAAGGTATTCTTCCATACGGACGATTCTTGCTCTCTCAGCGCAGATGGGGTGGCACATTCATCGGATGGATGTGAAGACTGCGTTCCTCAACGGAGTCATTGAGGAGGAGGTGTACATAGAGCAGCCCGAAGGTTTCGAGATCTTCAGCAGTGAGTCGCATGTGTGCAGACTCAAGAGAGCACTGTACGGGTTGAAGCAAGCACCTCGTGCTTGGTACACACGAATAGACAGTTACTTCACCGGACTTGGATTCTCCAAGAGTGAGGCGGATCCTAACCTGTACCAGATTGTGGTGGAGGGGAAGTTGCTGATCATTGTACTTTATGTAGATGATCTGATTTTGACGGGTGATGAGCTGTTGATACTTTCATGCAAGGAGGATCTTGCTAGAGAGTTTGAGATGAAGGACTTGGGCCTCCTTCATTATTTCATGGGATTGGAAATTTGGCAGCGCAGTGATGGACTGTTTGTTTCTCAGGGTAAGTATGCCCGGGAGATACTGGAGAAGTTCAACATGCATGGATGCAAGCCTATTGATACTCCTCTTCCTGGTGGTTGGAGGAAGGAGGATGCTACTTCAGCGGAGGTAGTGGATGCCACTGTTTATCGACAGTTGGTGGGGTCGCTTATGTATCTTGTCAATACACGACCCGATATATGCTATGCAGTTAACCAGCTTTCAAAAGCTATGGTTAAGCCTACCAAGCTCTTTTGGAAGGTGGGGAAGCATGTATTGACATATCTCAGAGGCACATCGGGATATGGATTGTGGTACAGACAGTCGGATGAGGTGAGGCTATGTGGCTTCACGGATGCAGATTGGGCAGGGAGCCCAACGGACATAAAGAGCACATCTGGAGGGATTTTCAGTATCGGGTCAACAACAGTTTCTTGGTACAGCAGGAAGCAGAGATCTGTGGCACTCAGTTCAGCAGAGGCCGAGTATATGGCAACGAGTTTGGCTGCAGGCAAGGCTATATGGATGAGGAAGATCCTGGTCGGGTTGTTCGGTTCACACTTAGAGCCTACTGTGATTTATTGTGATAATCAGAGTTGCATCAAACTCTCGGTTACTCCAGTATTTCATGATAGATCTAAACACATTGGCATTCGGTATCATCGTATCAGAGATTGTGTGCATCGGAAGATCATGTTACTTTCATACATTCCCACGGAGGATCGGGATGCTGATATCTTAACGAAGGCGCTCACCAGGAGAAAAATCGAATACCACAGGGACAAGATAGGGGTTGCAGATAATCCATATCTTGTTGAGAGGGAGTGTTGAGATTGAAACAAGATGATGAGCTTAGTGGAAAGAAGTCTCCTTCACTAAGTGGGCCCGTAGGCTATTTTTGGTTCAAAGTCTATTTTTAGACATAAGGATCATGTTCTATGAGTTGCAGGATTTATTTGTGGATGGTTGGTCAAGTTGGAAAAAATAGATGGACTTCTATTTTTAGACATACTGGGCGGAATCTATTTTTAGATTTCCAGTCTAAAAATAGATATGTCGAATATTATTAGCTCTTAATAATATTTGGACTCTAAACATTATCTTGTCCTCTTGGAGCACTTCAGTTAAGTGCACAGATGTGGCACATGCAGCTGACAGAAGGAATTACGCTATTCCTAGGGTTTAGTGGAGCTATTTCATGTTGACTTCAGTTAGAAATAATGTGACAGAGTTTGGTGGAGTTGATTGAGGAGTTAATGGAGTTGTGTTCAGTTTAACTCAGTTAAACATAGTTGAGCTATTTGTATCTAGTCTAACTGATTGATACACTAGTGAGAGTGGTGTGAATTAATTATTAATTAATTCACTAACTATAAACTCATAAATCAACTAAAGAATACATCAGTTAACTTCAGTGCATGGACAGTTTCAGTGGAGACCAGTGGAGAGGTAGGTGAAAGAGCAGTGTGACTATACTGGTGCATGAGTTTGCACCACACATTGATGGAGATGCCAATGAGGATTGCACAGTGCATACCAGAGGGATTCGAACTCAGGTTGAGCCATTATTATTCATCTTGGATTGCGCAGTAGAGGCAGGCTAATAGGTGGAGCAGATTGGAGCATGTGTTTTGTTAGATCTAAGCTTGTGTAGTGTGTAACAATTGGAGATTGTACTGAGAACTTGTGAGGATTTTGTACAATGATTGTTACATGATCTCTATCATTATAATATACAGATAGTTGGGGGTTTTCAGCTTTAAGATTTCCCATAAATACTGTGTTTATATGTGTGATTGTTTATGGTTTTAATGTGCGCATGCGATTGTTTATATTTCTGCAATTAATGATCAATGGTAGAAGAGTTTATGTATTATGCATGAAGCTCAAATAGTGTGTGATCAGGATAATCTCGGTGAATAATTTAACAGTTATTCAAATTTCTATAGCAAATTGAGCATAGACGACTCATCTAAGGATGTGGATCAAAGGTTGTACATATCTATGATTGGTAGTCTTCTATATGTCACAGCCTCCCGGCCAGATGTTATGCAAGCAGTTGGAAAAGTAGCAAGATTCCAAGCAGCACCAAAATAATCACATCTTATTGCCATCAAAAGAATTCTTCGATATCTAAAGGAAACAACAAAATATGGCTTGTGGTATTCTAAGGGTAACAATCTCATTATTCATTCCTTTACAGATGCAGATTGGGCAGGAAGTGTTGATGATCGTGAGAGTACTCATGAAGCATTGGAATATCTTCGTCAGAAGCATGGGATTCTCCCAAGTTCTCATTAGATTTTCCTTATTCAGAATATAAAGGGGGAGTGGAAGTGTGTACAGGTCCACAGGATGGTTGTGTGTCAGGGGGAGTGGAAGTGTGTACAAGTCCGTAGGATGGTTGTGTTTCAGGGGGACTTACCCTTTGCCATTGATGTCAAAGGGGGAGAGAATTTTGTAGGAAGAGGTGTTATGATTGCAGGGGGAGTACTTGTGTTGCCATCAATGCCAAAGGGGGAGATTGTTGATCAGCAGTTGTCATTGATGTCAACCCAAGCAGCATCAGGGGCTAACCCAATATTGCATGGAAATTTTGACCTACCATAATAATATATTCTAGGTCAATAATGCTTTTCATGGTTTCTACTTGTCGAGATGTTTCCGTTGATATATGGCACGCCATGTAATTCTTCACAGTTTGAGAGATATTCATGTTTGAAGTTTGTACCTCCAGTTAGTGGGATAAAACCCCATGGGGTTGTGGTATTGGTCATTGAAAATTCATAATTAATATTTTTTAAGCTCCTAAAATCCCTCCCACATTCACTTGTTGAAGCCCCTCTCAACCTAAGCATTTATATAAATTGTGATCCTCATATCCTCCTCATGAAAAATATTTCGTTATCTGAAACAGGTCATTGTGGAATTTTCTCTCTAAATTTTTTTCTACAAAGGTTCAAAAGCTGAAATTTTTATGAGGCAAATTAGAAATCCCGAGGAAGCTGCTCTAAAAATTTTAGATTATGGTGCACAATATTTTCGGAGATGTGATCTGTGGAATTCAGTGTTTTTGCAGGCTCCTGAAATTCATCTCAAAGAAGTGACCTTGGGAAAATCATCATAACTCTCTCACTGAGTATCATATTGGAATTCCGTAAAAAGTGGTAGATAGTGCACAGTCTATAGTTTTCTCTCTATAAATTTCAAATCCAAATGAAGAAACAATGACACATGTCACACCGTACAATTTTTCTCTTCTTAAACAATCCATAATTAGGGAATTGTGAGAGATTGGCTATAACTCTCACTTGAAGAATCCAAATTGGGTCAGACCTGTGGAATTGGAAAGATGACTCAGAGGAATACTACAGTACTAAAAATTAGATATTGGGGATCAGAAATAACAGAGATACACTAGATTCAATATTGAGCTCCTAGAAGACAAAGAAAAATCTAGATCATGTGTTGTCAAGGGTTGCAAAGGACTAGACTTTCTAGGGAATCAAAGCAAAGCAAGGTGCATCAGAGGGCAGCATGACAATATAAGAAACCAAGGTACATAAAAATAGAAAGAAGTTCATCACATAAGTCTTCAAGTGGGTAGCACTGCATACAATCATTGTAAAGGTATCATTGTACTAAGTCATTGTAAATACATTATTGTACAATTTGTACTAGTGTCTATCTGGAAAAGTTGAAGAGGCAGTGTCGGGTGGTCTAGGATCATCATTAGATGGTTGTGTCATAGTTTGGGTTATGTTATATTGTGTCTTATTCTTCTACATCATTCTATATCATTGTAAAGTGGACCATTTTCCCTGGTATAGGAGTCCATTCTTCTTTTATTCTTCTATAGGGTGGTAAGGTGGTGCTACTGTGAGTTGTAGCTCATTGGGTGTTGGGGCATCCATTCAGTAGACTATTGAAGAATCTCGGGCGTTGGAGCATCCATTCAGTGGGAGCTGGAGAAGAATGCTTTTCTAGATTCTAGGAAGTTGGAGCTTTATTTTGAATTGGAGTTGAATATTAAATAATTATTAGAAAAGCATTAGGTGGTTTTTGTCTCGGAGTGGGTTTCCACCTTAAAAACTATGTGCATTTGTGTTCCTCTTGTTTACTGCTATCATTGTACAAACACTGATAATAATTGAAGATTAACTAATGCTATAATTAAAAGGAATATTTATTCACCCCCCCCCCCCCCTCAGTGTTTCCAACAATACTTTTGACAAGGTAAGGCACTCATTTATTTATGTTGCCTTAGAAACTTTTGGTTTTTCTAACTATTTTTTTTATCTCATTAAAGTTTACATCCATAAGCCTTGGATATTTTCTCTTGTAAAAGGAATACCAAAGTAATTATTCTAGAGTACAAGGGGAATAAGGCAAGGGTTCCCCCTATCACCCTACCATTGTATCATTATGGCAGAAAAACTTAGCAAAAAACTTGAGCATGACAGAAAAATATCATTGATTCTTGGAATACACTATAGTAGAGAAGTAAAAAGTTTAAATCATTCCTAGTTCGCTGACAATACAATATTATTAGGAGGAGCATCTCCTATTGTGGCTAGAAGACTCAAGAAAACTCTGAATATTTCCTAGACGTGTCGGGAAGACTACTTCGTTGAAAATGTAACTAGTTTTGGTATTCATAATTATTGTACTCATTTCAATATGTATCCTATGTATAAAATAAAAAGATAAAAGAAAATTTATTATTATTAAAACACAGGTTTCATGCTCATTATTGATGGTCTTCTAGGTAAAAGCATATCCTTCGTGCTTCTAGGGTTTTTTAGGTCTTAAGATTTGTTATCTTGAGTCAAAGGAGCCAACATCATTTTTATAAGACCTTTCCGGGGAAAAAAAAATTTGTAAAAAGAATTATTTTTGAGTCTATAAAGTCTTGGAAGCTCTAAAGTAGAAGTAGGCCATGAAAACATAAAGTCAACCTAAAGGAGGGAATTCAACAGTTTGAGAATGCTATATAAAGGAGTAGTTCAACCTCATTTGAGACATACCCACTCCACAAGTTCAATATCACAAAAAAAGTTTGATTTGTAGCTGGGGACAAAAAAAGGAGAGAGTAGTTCTAGAAGAAGCTCATAGGATGAAATTTCTTGTTTTTGGGCTTTATCTATCTCACACGTGCATAATTCTATGGTTTCTAGGTTGCAGAACTAGGCAAGAGTTGTAGGTCCAAATTACAGTAGGAAAAAGTGCAAAATTTGGTAGCTAGAATAGGGAAAAGCTTTATCTTGACCTCGTTGACCTTGGGAGAGTTTTCCTGCTCTAAATAGGACTCAAGAGGAATCTATATTATGGTTTCCAAGAAGTTTCAAGGATGAAGTTGTTGGTTCGAAGTTGCAGGTTGAGTAGCAGTGTTGTAGCTGGCAGGTCGAAGTTGCAGGGTGTAGCAATTTGGTGCAGAATAAAGGAAGGACTTTAGAAAGGGCCAAATTTGTACTAGGAGAAGGACTTGGTCTAGGGTTTGGGTATTTGTATCTCATTTGACGCAGATTCTAAGAAGAGAAGAGTTTTTGGGTTTTCCCCTTGGATGGGTTTTTCCCCGGCTGAGAGCCTAATATATGTGTCCTCTATTGTTGTTTCTATTCTTGATATTCAATTGATGAAAATATCTAACTAAAAGAACATAAATAAGATATTTAAGGTTCACAGGAAAATATCAAGGTTAAAGGAAAATAAGATTAATAACTACCACTTTTCATTTTCCAACATGGTGTCAAAGATAAGTTGATCAAGGAAGGTAGCTGGAAGGAAACTAGGAGTTACTTGTCAAGGGGAAGGGAAAAATGAAACTCTCAAGAAATGACTAAAGAAGAAGACTTCAAGAAGGATTGTAGAATCATTGGTAGAAGACCTAGAAGTAGGGTTTCTACATTGAAGAAGATCAAGTCTACATCAAGATCGCATCAAAGGAATATATGAGAAGAAGAGCGTTGATCTCTCTCTAGAATAATATATATTTGAAAGGCATATTTGAAGAAGGCATGAAGGATCTTGGAAGATTGTTTTGGGAAAAATCTTTCAAAGAAGACTCTTCAAGGATCTTGAAGGCATCAAGTAGGTTGAAGACATCATTAAGGGTAATCTTGGTCATCAAGTAAGTATCATATTATTACTTCATGTCTGAGTCTTCAAGTCATATGGGTTCCTTCTGCAAAGAGAGCAACAAGCTCGTTGGGGCATCAAACTATCTAACATGGAAGAAAAGAATTGACATGATACTAACAGAACAAGAAGTAATGGATTATGTTACTGGGGAAATTATTGAACCCAAGAAAGATAAGACACAAGAACTAACAAAGTACAAGAAAGGGGAAGGGCTCAAAGGATCATAGTTGAATCAATTAAGGATTCTCTTTGTCCATTTCTTGCAAATGTATGACAAATAGTGAATTTGTACTCGGTAAGTACAACAAGACAAAAGATGTCGTTGAGGAACAAGTTGTATAGAATGAAGAAATAAAAGGATGAGGATGTGGCATCCTTTCTCATGAGAGTCTCTCAAATACGAGACCATCTTCAGGGTCTTGGGGAACCAATCACTGATTTTGAAGTAACCAGTTGTGTACTAAATGCATTGCCACCATAATGGATCATCTTTGCAACATGCATATACTCCAAGAAGGATTCAAAACCCTTCGATGAGTTGTGGGCGCAATGCATATTGGAAGAATCAAGGATGAAGTTCAAGGATGTTATTGGATCATATGAGCGATCTCAAGCCTTTATAGCCTGAGTCAAAAAGCTGAAGAAGGGGAAGTTTGGTAAGTACAAGAAGAAAGACATGTCCAAAGTGCAATGTTTTGGATGCAATGAATTTGGACACTTTAAGAGGGACTGTTCAAACAAGAATAACATCAAGAGAAAGGAAAGGAGTGAGGATCATGTAGTTGAGGAAATGGGAGAACCTAAGAAGAAGGAAAAGAAGGAAGAAGTGAAGGACATTTAATACTAAAGAAGGTTCACTAACTATCAAGTTCTTTATGAAGGCTATTCTTTCTTTTAGGATAATATGTTTTGTATGGAATCATAGAAAAAATAATATGATAGTAGAATTTATATAACTTACATGGTTTCTTTGTAGATATCATTTATATACATGTATATATAGACCATTTTTGCATTATGTTCATCCATGTATTGTCTAAAATTATGTTAGAAGTTTTCATCCTACTTAGTTGAATCATCATGATTTAGGAAGGACCATATTTTTGGAAGGGCTTTGGGAAAAACATCATGACAAGGTTAGTAGACATTCCATGTAATGTGGAATCAATACTGGTAAAGGGATGAAGAAATGCAATGGGTCAAGGCTCTTTGTGATATATATATATATAGATGATTGGATGAAAGCATATGAATGCATGCTGAATATAAAAAATTTGGATAGGATTCACATGTACAAGAATCTTATGAGAGAAAGTTGGTCATAAAATATGCTTAAGTATATGGATATATGATGCTTGAAAAGAATAGGATTTGAATTAATTTAAGATAAGTAAAAGATTAGGAATTTCTCTAGAATATGTAAATAATGATTAACATCCAATATAATCTCTGGAAGAAAAAATTGTAACTTGGTAATCAAGTTTGATCCTTGGACACTCTAATGCATGAAGGAAATTTCAAGTGGATATGGTTGATGAGGATGTTGATGGAACGAGAAGGTCGTCATGATAAGGTAAGTCTGTTTTGTAATTTTTGGTTATCTAGTTAAAATTTTATTTTTGTTGCTTGGAAGAATGTTGCAGGAATATATGATAAAAATTGAGGCAAGTTCAACTAGATGGATGAAAAGTATCGAGGAAATCTCAATATCTGATACCTAGAAACTATTAAATCAAGGTATGTTCATGTTGGAAGGTAGTAGTGCGAGAATAAAACCTGAAGGTCAAAGAATATCACTTTCATGAGGTATCCATGATCGAGCTTGAAGTTTGGGAAGGCTTATGTGATGCCTTCATATCGAAGAAGAAAGTGATGAGAAAGAAGAATGATCTAGAACTTGTCACAAGATTAAAGAGTGAAGATGGCTCCATGATACCACGAAATGAAGAAAACTTGAGATACAAAGAAGAAAGGGAGCCATGCAACAATGAACATAAAGTAGCTGGTACTCTTATGAAGATAAGCTATAAGACTTGTGATGTTGACTTCCCAAATAGAAAGGAAGTCTGGTTCTCCTATTGTTTTGCGAGGGAGAAAAAGAGTCTCGTTGAATAGGAGTAAGGATATATTCTCAAGATTAGTGGAGAATAGGGATGTCCTCTATAGTTGAGAGGTAGTGATGTTGGACATCACATATGAATTCTCCTCTTCAAGTGATGAAGAGAGAATGGCAAAGGAATTGATAAATATATGTGGTTTCCTTGAGGATATAACATCCAATAAAGGAAAGATACCAACACTCTTTGAGGATGGGACAAGTATCCAAGAGAAGAGTGGTCAAAGAGGACCGATATTCTTTGAGGACTCATGTTTGAGATCCAAGATAAGGACAGTCTAAAAAGGACATACCTTTTATACATATGGATGGGGTATGTACCTTGTAGAGGTAGTGCAGTATCACACATAAAACCTCCCAACATAATGCTCTTGATTAAAGAAGAGCTTGTATGGTTAGGCCTCAGAGATAGTGTTGGTCTTGATAATGATACTTATAGTATGGGTTTTCAATCTGACTCTTCTTGTGAACTCTCCAGTTTGAGAAATGAAGTTGCAATGGTTGTACAATTATGAATACCTCCCTAGTTAAGAGGGAGTGTTGAAAATGTAACCAGTTTTGGTCTTCATAATTGTTATACTCATTTCAATATGTATCCTACGTAACAACAAAAAAAGAAAGAAAAGAAAAGTTATTATTATTAAAGCATGGGTTTCATGATCATTATTGATGACATTCTAGGTAAAAGCATGTTCTTCGTGCTTCTAGGGTTTTTTATGTCTTAGGATTTATTGTCTTGAGTAAAAGGAGTCAACATCATGTTTATAAGACCAATCTGGGCAAAAATATAATTGTAAAAATAATTAATTTTTAATCTATAAAGTCATGGAAGCTCCAAAGTACAAGTCAGACCTAGAAACATAAAGTCGGCCTAAAGGAGGGAATTTGCACCCTTGAGAAGGATATGTAAAGGAGCAGTTTGACCTCATATGAGACACACTTAGTCCACAAGTTGGATATTAAAAAAAAGGTTTGATTTGTAGTTGGGAAGGATATAAAAAGAAGAGCGAAGGTCTAGAAGAATTTGGGAGGACGAATTTTCTTGTTTTTGGGATCTATCTCTCTCACACGTGCATAATTGTATGGTTTTTGGGTTGCAAAAATAGGCCAAAGTTGCAGTAGAATAAAGTGCAAAATCTAGTAGCTGGAAGAGGTAAAACCCTTATCTTGAACTTGTTTACCTTGGGAGAGTTTTCCTACTCTAACTAGGTCCCAGGAGGAGGCTATATTAGGGTTTCCAAGAAGTTGCAAGGATGAAGTTGCTAGGTAGAAATTGCAGGTCGAGTAGGATTGTTATAGCTAGCAGGTCAAAGTTGCAGGGTGTAGCATTTTGGTGCAAAATAAAGGATGGATTTGAGAAAGGGATGACTTTGTATTGTGATGAGGACTTGGTCTAGGGTTTAGGTCTTTGTATCTCATTTGAATCTGATTATAAGAAGAGAAGAGTTTATGGGTTTTCCCCTTGGAGGGGCTTTTCCCTGACTAAGGGCCTAATATCTATGTCCTTTGTTGTTGTTTCTATTCTTGATATTTTTTTATGAAGAGATCTAACTAAAATAACATAAAGAAGATAATTAATATTCACAAGAAAATATCAAGGTTAAAGGAAAACAAGATTAATAACTTCCACTTTGCATTTTCGAACATACTCAACAAGCTAAAGATTAGCATATGTGGCTAGAATACTTCTCTTAGAATCCTTGATCCAGGAAATAAAAAATATGCTAAAAAATTAAAGAGATCAAAATCTTTCGAAAATGTCACCAAATTGTAGATCTCGTTATTTTGATTCCAACGATGCTTGAATCATCTCAATATGACAATGTATGAGGAAGTTATCATGTTCTAAAGTTTTCGACAAACAACTAGAAAGTCAAAGTGCATGGTTGATTGTGCAGACTGTATGCTGACGTGGAAGACCATGCGCTAACATAAACAAGGTGACTCGGTTGTCCAGGCAAGTAGATGGACCAATCCCATGGGGACACTTTCCGCATAGCTATTGGTGGAGATGTTTTGTGGTTGGGCCAATAATAGGCTGCCACATGGGCCAATAAAAGGGCACCACGTGGCCCTATGGGAGGATGCCATGTGGCCCTTGGAATTTGTGTAAAATTTTGTTTAATGAACTAACCACCTCTGACGGAATCGATACCAAAGCCTCCAATCAGAAAACCAACCACCTAACCAACCAGAGTAATATGTCACTTGTTAATATATAACGACCACATTATTTTTATTATGGATGAGCACAACAGTTGGGGAGAGGGTCAGGCCGAAGGGCTCACCTGACTAGCCCAACCCCAGGTTTTATGCTATGCAATGTGACCAAGGTGTGATCGAAAGTATGGGGGTGCGTATGTGGCACCCTTCCCGCACGCAAGGTAACGACCCCAGGCCATATGGTAGTGCGTGGAACCAATGGTGGAGGAATTGGATAAGGGTACAAAGGTTGGGTCATAGACCACGATTTTGGAGGTGGATGCAACCATTGAAAAAAATGAATGGGGGATGCGGCACGTGGTGTATAACACACGCCCATGGCCCAACGCCATGTGGTATCACACGTGAACCAAGACCACAAGGATCATCATGGCCAGTCGGCCATTAAATTTTTTTATTTAATATTTAGTACAACAAAACTAGCCACCACCAGGATTTGTGGATCAAACCAAGAACCTCCGAGTTTCCAACTGCACACGCTACAAATTGGGCTATAATGACTTTGTTGCCCAGTTTTGCAGAGCATACTATTTTGTAGAGCTATTTGTAGGCAGTTTGAAGGAGGCATATCTTGGCCATTTTTCAACCTTTCTGAGCCCAAGAAGAGCCTATACAAGGGTTTTTGGGAATTCAAGAAGCAATGACAATGTTATTTTTTCAAATTTAGACTTGTGTGTTTATGTATTTGATAATTTGAGCATATAATAAAAAAAGGCCACCATTGGAAGCTGGACCCAGAGACGTACCCCATGAAGGGTGAACACTGGCATCAATTTGTTGTGTTTTGATGTTGTATGTTTTCCATTTTAACTATTAAAAATATTCAAAATTTATTTTAGTTTGTTTGTTTTTTCAATCACAACCCATTGGCTAAAAAACATAACTAGATTGCAAATAATTTCATGGAACCTTCATTTTTTTAAATTTTGGATCAGTTTGGTATCCGAGCATGGTTTTTGTGAATGTTTGACAGAATTTGCAAGGTTTTTGAATGCTTACAATGTCTAAATTGAGAAGAGGAAAGGGGACACTTGAAGAACCTAACCAACAAATTGGCTCAAAGATGCCACAAACTCCAAAAGTCATGGCACATGAAGAAGGAAAAGGACAAGAGCTAATGATTGAGGATGAGAGAGATTTTAGAAAGACTTTCTTTGATATGAATGAGATGGTGAAGTGTTGTACAATGAGAGAACATCAAGGTGTCAAGGAGAAATTTTTGATCAACCAAAAGGTGACGGTGGTAATGGGAACAAGCCTCCACCTCCTCCACCTCCATCTACACCTCCATACCCACCTCCTTCTTCACCTTCTGCATCCCATGGACCTACTCCTCCTACAGCTCCAAGAGGACATGATAAGTCTCCTTTGATTAAGCTTGATGTCAAGTTTTAATTGCCAATGTACAATGGGGCAGTAAATGCTTAAAATTTTGATAATTGTGTTTGTCAAATTGAAGTCTATTGCATGACTCAAAAGATTGATGATGATGGCACAAAGATCAAAATTTCTTCTCTTCGCTTCGAACGTGAAACCCTCATTTGGTGGGAGGCCAAAAATCAAGAAGAATTGAAGTAGTAAAATTATCTCTTCTTGGAATGATTTTATAGCTACATTAAGAAGGAATTTTTATCCATTAGATTACACGCAAAAAGAAACTATGGATTGGAAAATTTCTAGACAAGCTAAAGGTCAAAGTTTCCAAAGTTACACACAATAATTTAGAAGAAGAGCTTTCATCTTAGGTGTTGATTTGACCTCACAAGATACTCCCTTTAAGTTTATATGTGTATTACATAGTTATTTGAGACATAATATACTTATGTTTAATCCCACCAATCTAGATGAAGTATGTGTTAACACAACTCATTTAGAATCAAGAGGCAAGAATGTTCCTCAAAAGTCCAACAAGAAACCCTTTATATCTAAAGAGAAAATAAAGGGGAAGTTTAAAGGAAAAGGTAAGAAGAATGTTATTGTCAAGAAATATGGAGAGAAAAATACTCGTAAACATTGTTCAAAATATGGCCATGATAAAGACCACTATTGGAAATTACATCCATAATTGAGACTGAAGAAGTTCAATAACAAGGGGAAACCAAATAGTGTTGCTACAACTCAACAAGATCTAGTATCCAATTCAGGTAATGAAACCAAAATCAAAACCATGGGAATGAAAGGTATAGATTCTAATGCAAGTACTAGTTATTCTAGCAAGCCTATTGAATCTCAAAATGATAAAGAAGTGAGATTTTCCATATCAGGGTCATTAAAAAACATACAAAGTTTGATACACTATTTGATAGTGGATCTCGAGTCAATCTCATCTTTGAAGCAATTTTCAATAAACTTAATTTAGAGACTACACCTCATGCAAAACCTTACCCTTTGGGTTGGGTATGTGATGATTCCAAATTACAAGTGACAATAAAATGTAAACTCAAATTTTCCATCACTGCTAATTTTATAGACGAGGTAGAGCTTGATGTTGTACCACTTGATATTTGTGGGATTATCTAAGGGAGTCCATTTTTATATGACCGAAAATCCATAGTATATCATCACGCGAACAAATATCATCTTTTTAAATATGTAGTTGATTATAATTTTAGAGCACATCGCAAGAAGATGAACTTATCTCTTGTTAGTGTTGGTCAAATGAAGAGTCTTATGAATGCTAGTAAGAATCTTGTGTTGTTGATGATTAAAGCTAAATATATTGTTGAATCTAAAGCTTTCTCAGGGTGTGATTCTAATCTCAATCATGTGTTGGTTGAAGTTGTTAACACTTATTACAAGATGTTTAAGGAACCTGAAGGGTTACCTCCAGAAAGAGGAATCCAACATGAGATTCAATTGCAGTAGGATGCACCAATTCCGAATATTGGAATGTATAGAATGTGAGTTTTGGAGAATGCAAAAATTAAGAAGCACACTCAAGAGTTTCTTGAAAAGAGGTCATCATACCTAGTACATATCCTTTTGGGTCTCCTATTGTTTTGGTTCCAAATAAAGATGGTACATGGCACATGTGTGTGTATTTCCGAGCTTTGAAAGATGTACATGGTACATGGTACATGGCACATGATTTTCTAGATCAGTTAAAAGATGTTGTTTATTTTACTAAGTTATATTTAAGAAATGGTTATCATCAGATATGGATGTTGAAGATGATATTTGGAAAACTACTTACAAGACAAAAAAAATGTTTGTTTGAATGGTTAGTTATGTTGTTTGTGCTTTGCTATGCACCTTCCACATTCATGAGAGTCATGAATGATGTATTGCAGCCATTCCTTGATGATTTTGTCATAGTATACTTGATGATATTTTTATTTTTCATAATAATCGTGAAGAGCATGTCAAGCATGTAAAGCAAGTTATAAATGTCTTGAGAAAGGAAATGTTGTATTTGAAGATGTATAAATGTGAATTTGGGAAAACCTCTTTGGTTTATTTGGGTCGTATTATAGGAGGTGGTGAGTTAAATATTGATCCCTCCAAAGTTGATGTTATTGTGAATTGGCCTAAACCTAATAATGTAACATAAGTTAGGAGTTTTTTGGGAGAAACACAATATTGGAGAAAATTTATCGCTAACTTCTCATTCATTGTAGAACCATTACATGCTTTGACAAGTGTGAAGCAGGTCTTTCAATGGGGAGGCATGCAACGGCAAGCCTTTGATACTTTGAAAGAGAAAACCAATACAACACTAGTTCTAGCACTTCTAAATATTAAGAAACCATTTCAAATTCAAACTGATGCAAGCGATGCTATTGTTATAACATCATTTAACACTCTTGTAGTTATTATGCTCTGATCTATGGACTTGTGTAGCCATTTCCCTTCAGACTTAATCACTTTATTAAAAAACAATGTTTTGAATTCCATACGTGACTCCACCCTTAAAAAAATGCATACAAACGCAGGTACATCCATATAGAACCCGAGTATATAATTTAAATAATATCCTATTTTTTGGGCAAGGTTTATGGGTTTCATCGAAATCCCACCTATAGGAGTCCATTGATAGTTTGGAGGTCTATGTGGTGTGAGTATTGAGATAGGGGATTTCAAAATCTCCACAGTTTTCCATTGCCTAACTAAATCAACTATTTTTGGGTGATATATATACACCTCATGGGAAGGCCTAAAGAGATAAGAAGAGATAGGATATTGATACTATACTTTATTGGTCCCCAATCAAGTCTGAGTTTCCTTGTGCCTCCTTCATTCCTAGTCATAGGAAACCCTTGTTTCCTCATAGAGATGTTCATCCTCCATTATATGACATCCATGTGTATATGCTTAAGAGATGATTGTTGAGGCTTGTGTTGGACGAATCCGGAGGAAGGCTTCACTTGGAGTCGTGGTCGAATAAGGTTGTATTCTTCCCTATCATTTTGCTAATATCAATAAAGAAGCTTTGCCTTATTCTTGAATGTTATGGTCTCATGTTATAATTCATGTTATGATCGTGTAATCTGTGATTCATGTTTTGTATCTTTATGTTTAATGATATAACATTCATATCATGCATATAATTTTAAATACTTGATGTATACATGCTTATTTGAAATTTTTTGTAGGTATTATAGCCTTGGAGGAAGCAGAGGGTTTGGAACCTACGAGAAAGACACCAAACATAGGACCTATGGGTACTTTCTCCTAACCCGAGTTTAACATTTTATGTATTAGGACTGTGTGATTGTTTGTTTCTTGTTGATTGATGCCTTCGATCTATTGGGGTTTTCAACCCTGACCCTAGGGATATTTCTCCCCAATAGAATTGGCGACTTTTCTGGGGAATACAATCTTGTATTTTCTAATAAGGGTTGTTTCTCTCTTGATTTGGGCCTTTTTATTTGGTTTCTTTATTTTTCCCGTATCATTGGCTTGTTTGTAGTCTGGGTAGGTAGTCTGATCTTTTGGATTAGGTCTATAATTTTTATTTTTCTTTGTTGTTAATAAATACTCACTTTTTATTACATAGAGTTGCGTACATACAAATTTAATTCCAAATAAACATGTGTATACGCTAGTTTCCTTGGGCACAATCACGTATATACGCAGGTATATCTTTGCACATGCGCGTATATTTGGTTTTGGTTGAATTTTTCAAATCGTGTTCCCAGCAAAGGGTCTTGCCTGGTTTCAAGTGATTTCTTAGAGTCATCATTAGACTAGAAAAGTCTTGTTTCTTGCTGTTATCATTTTTCATATCTGTTTTTGTGAAAATACCTTTTCAACCTATGGTTTTCTTTTTGGTGAAGTTTTTGGTTTAAATTTTGGGTTCAGGATTTCTTTTTGAAGTTCTTTAATGTTCTGTTTCTTTGGGGCAGTGAATTGATTTTCAGTTCGCTTATAACTCAGTCTTTTCATTACTTTTCTTTGCATTCTTGAAGTTGACCTATTTGGTTTCTTTCTGCTCTTTTGAGAAGTGTTGTTGCAATCTTGGAAAGTTTTTGGGTTTCCTAAAATATTTCTTGCTTGCTGAAGTCTTTATGCTTTTGTTCAGATCAATGTATTCAAGTTTTTGGTCTCTCTTCACTTTAGGTTTTATCATTTTCATGATTTCTTATGGCTTGTGAAGTTTGAGGTCTTTTGTGCTGGATTTTGATCTTGGAGTTATTGGTTTCTTGTGTCTTCTCAAAACTTTCTTTGTCCTTTAAAAAGAAAAAGATAAAAACATTTTGTTTGTTGCCTTTCTTTTCTTTGATTTTGGTTTTTGGTCTTTTTGGTTTTTGAAAAAGTGTGAAATTTTCCCTTAAGGTTGAAATTTGCTTGGTTTGGAAGAAATTTCCTTGTATTTGTTCCTCGTGTGTCAAAATTTTCCTTTTGGTTATTTTTAAGGAAAAAATTTGTTTGATTTAAGAATATTCCATAGAATATTGCATTTAAGAATTTTATTTTGCATTAAGGTAATTGCACTATAAGAATTGTAGTCTTTTTGATAGATTTTAAGTGTGTGAGTGTGTTTTAAAAAGAAAAAGAAAATAGTTTTTTCATAGTTTTCTCGTAGAACCTTTGTAGAAATCATTATTCATCGAAGAAAAAGAGTTGCATTTCATGTAGCCATGTTTTCTATCGAATTATTTTTTCGTAAAAAATATCATAAGTTGCACTTCCATTTACCCATTGTTAGTTCCCAAATCCACCTTAGGCTGAAATAAGGCAGAAGAAGGACAACACCAAACCACGCTCAGCCTCATAGCTAGCCCTACGAGGACAGGAAAGCGCTCTCTCCGGGTCAATCTTGATGAAAATATTCAAAGGGGCTTGAGATGACTAAAACAACAACTGATTTTAGGCTAGATAAACAAATAGGAGGGTTTCATTTTGGTTTTTTGGGGTTTTTGTTGGAAAAAGGGAAAAACAATTTTGGGCTTGGGGATGAGGCCAATTTCTTGCAGAGTTCAAGTTGGGGCGAGGTAGGCAGCGGCTTTGATGTCTGAGATCAAATGAATGGATTGAAAAGACTGCTGAGGAGCTGAAGAGGGCAAGAGAGTGCAAGGATCCTCTTCAAACTGACGAAAAACATATAAAACTAAACAAAAGTCTAAGGCAGAGCACCAAAAAATCAATGAATTCTACCTCAGTTACTCATTTGTTTAATTCAGAAGCAAAGAGAAGGGAAATGGCATACATATAAAATTAATGAAACTTACAATAACATGAGAAGAACATCATCAAAACTCAGAAGCCACAAGGATCCCAACAAGTGCTGCAAAACTCTAGTCTTTCCTTTGCCAAAATCTGAAATGAATGTACAATGAGGTGCCAAACTTTTCCCAAGTATCCAACCCTGAAAATGTCTCAGAAAATACAATATATAGACCATCCTAACCCCATCCCATGCCTCTAGGGGTCGAGCTCATCCTTCTAGGAGCTGTTTCAACCAATTCTAAACATGGAGCTGAAATCTAGGCAGCCAAACAACTTGCCTCTATATGCTAGGAAACTGATCCATTCACTTAATTTTCACTTTTTAGTGAATGAATCCTCTAGAACAAGTAAAAACATGCCAAATTTACATCATAGTCATCAAATTACATCATGGTAGGTCAATCATCATATGAAAAAGTAAAACTAGTCAAAACTGGGCGAATTTCTGAGCTGAAGAGTGAAAATGAGGCAAAATTTCTCTATGCGCCGCGCCCAAATTCTCTATGCGTCGCGCCACTTTGAAGGTGATTTTGAGGCACTTCCCGAAGTCCAAATTGAGCTCATGATAGCTCGTTGGAAAGCCCTAGATGTCTTCTATCAAACCCAAGTGGAATTTTCAATTTGGATGTCATTTGCCCCTCCAAAACTGCAATCTCCCAAGACTGGTTCCTACTGGTGCAAAAAGTGGCAGAAAGGCCATTTTCAAGGTGTTTTTTGGCCCTTTAGGCAGCCCAGAATTTGATGAAATGCTTTATCCATTCCTGAACATACATAATATATCATAAAAAACCCAAAAATGAAAATTTTTCCTCCAGAAGATGTCCCAATCATAAGCGGGCGTCGGGTGGCGCGACGCGTCGGGTGGAAAAACCTGTTTTGCAACCAAAATTTTCAAAATGAAAAAATCTTCTCCAAATTTGCTGAAAGCTGGAGTGAAGGTCTCCCATCATGTCTCATGCTCAGCCAAGGAAGCTTCGGCCAAGATTCGGAGTGGATCCGGCCTTTTCCGACGTTTTAGTGCTTTTCTCAACCTCGCCTTCAAAATCTTCATTTTTGCTCTGCAAACGTGTGTGCGGGCCCAATAGTGATTATTCATGTTTCTAAGCATGTCTTTGTCCCTATTGGCTTTCGCCAAAAACTTCTCCAGATGAATGTTGACGCTCGTAAGGCAAGTCTCTCTCTCAAAAGGTGTCATGTCACCTGGTCTCTTTCGGGCTAACTCCCGGTCTTCACGGATTTGCCGCAACTCTATGAGTGTCTGTTGATCCTCCAGTTGTTTATTCTGCTGCTCCAAGTAATTTACAACCCATTTAACTCTCTGCAATTTCTCGTTCAGCGTGTTGATCTCATATTTATGCTCCTGGATGATTTCTTTCAGCTTTGAGCTAGGAGAGCTCGAATCAACATCGATGAGTATAAAGTCAGTGTCTTGGCCTCCTGAAGGGCCCTCATCATGCATAGGCCTCTTGCCTTTGTCCTGAACCTGTACCTGTGCTGATGTCGAAGGTGAGACCTCTTCCACGCCATGTGGAGATAGTACTCATGATGCTGCTGCAAATAAGGCTCTGTGGCCTCTCTGATATGTCACACACACTGGAGCACTGATAGGCTCAGTCTTAGGAACCTCAAACTGATGTGAAGGCTCTGCCTCATCATGAAAAATCTTAGGAGGAGGCTGGGGGGCTGTAAAGAAGTCACGGGAAATGAACTCATCCCATGTGATGCCCTGCAATCCAAGCTGATGTACTACAATGATTTTAATGAGCGCATAATGATAAATGTTGTTATGCTGCTGCTCCGAAGTCTTCTTCTGCACAAGGGTAGTCATACGCTCTATGTTTCGGCACAAGAAGTATGGAATATTCATCAGTCGCACCCTCTTGAAATGCATCAAGAGTCTGACATGGTATGCATAAAGGCACGAGAATCTACCCTCACAGCTGAAGTATCTAATGATGAGTTTCATTAATGGCGCATAGGACTCCTTCAGAAATCGGAACGGGAATACTCTGCTCAACTGCCTCAAATATCCAGGCCTGATGTAAGGTTCATAATATGCTCTATCCAGCTATTGTCTCTTATTCCACTCCTCACCAATATTCGGTATCCCGGTCGCCTTAGAAATGGTCTCTGGTGTCAAAATGAAGTTCACTCCAGCAAGGTTTACATGACCATCACGCAAATGTAGGACAAATAAGCGAACCAACTCCGGATGGTGCTAAATCTGAGATATCATCTCACAATACCGAAAACATGAATGTTGCTGAAAGCATGTCATTGCAAGCGGGCAGGCCTGTAATTGAGCCAAAGAAGTGGGCTCCTCCCTGACGTGCCTGCCACTTTTATGAGACCTCCTCGGTACATTTAGCTCTGCGGTTGAATCACTGTCCTGCTCATATCCCTGCTCATATGATGAATTTGTTTCTAACATGATGCTGAAAACAAGGTGTTTGACAAATAGGTGGTGATAAATATATGGTCAAAACAAGAGTTTGTTTTTCAATACCAAGTGTGCCACATATGAGATGAGAGGCTGCAAGGAAGTATCACCATGAATGCAATAGACTGTCAAGTGATTCAGAGTGGAAGGACAGTCACTCACTGTTTGGGGAATTTCGGGATTAAGAACATTTACAAGTGATATGGGAATAGGTGATAGTGATGGGGGGGTAGTTTTAGGAACAAGAGTCAATGAAATGACAACATATAAGTGAAATCAAGGATATGGAGGCAGTCCTTGAATGTGGAAATTAGGATTTTTTCAATGGAGGGAAGTGATGGTAAGTGATAGGGTTAGAGGGTTAACACATGGTCATAAAAGGGTATAAGAGATATGGGACAGCGGGTATAGGAGAAGGGATCGTGATATAATAGTGTGACAGTACTAGCAGTGATAACAATTATAACAATGACAAGAGCACAAATGAAAATGGAATGAGAGTTTAAGCACCAAAGTTCAAGTTTTAATCACCTCCTTTCAAACCCTTAGGAAAAGATTTCAATATGGGTGTAGGGTTTATGTTTCACCACTCAATTCTTTGATATCTTCGCTTCTAAACCACAGCACCATAGCTAAAAATCATTAAACAGGCTTTGTCAAACTTACTTGGAGAAAATTGCGCTGAAACAAATCAAGTTTTTATAGAGCGGAAGTGATTTGGCCTTTGGGGCTCTGTGCACCACGCAGGCTGTATGCGCCGCGCACGCACAAAATAACACTGTGAAATGTGGCCCTACGTGCCGCGCTCTGTGGGTGCGCCGCGCCCTGTCCCAATGCGCCGCGCTATTTTCAAACACACAGTCGGCCCCTCTAAACGCAGTTTCGTCCCTCCAAACTTAAAACTTGACTTTCTCTTGGATTTTCTCAATAACTCTTTGTTGCAAATGAATTAATAATCTTGGGAAATATCTCATATAGACATGGTTTTAATTTTTGCTTCTTCAAAACCCATTTTGTAATGTTTTTGAATTTGGCACTTTTTCATTTAATACAACTTTGTCTTTTGTTTCCTCACTGACTTTCTGAGCTTTGAATGATGAAATTGATTGATCTTTTACAGGGATGTTGACATTAAACCTTGGCAAAGGAAAAACCAGAGCCTGCTTTGAAGTCTTCATGGCGGGAAAAATACATATTTATTACAAAAACAAATTTGACAATTTCTTCTTCAAAACAGAGTTTTGAAGAAGAAACATCCTCGAGCATATTGACGATGAAAATTTTTGAACTGAAAACTTATTGAAAACCTACTCATGGCCTGCAGGCATTGTTTAACATTTTGAAAGACCAAACCCTAGACCTAGAAACTAAAATGACTCTTTTTGACCAAAACAGCTTCTATGACTCTAAATAACATGAACTGAACTTTGATGAATTTTGAGAAATTTTGACCAACCTAGCAGGTACAAGCATGAGGGAAAATGAAAGAACAAAACCCTTCTGTCAGACAATGGCATGCCCCTAACGGAATGCAAATGAATGAGCGGAATGAGACACCTAAACAATGAAATGCAATAAGAGAAATGATCTCTGACGGAGGGATTTAAAGACCGACTCTAACACCCATGACTTAAAAAACAACCACTAAAATCAAGTGCTTAATTAAAATGAACTAGAATTTTGTTTTGTCATAGATACATCAACTAGTATAGGGAATTTAGGGCCTTGGAATAAGTGTGTGGAGAGTTAAATCTCTAAAGCCACTCTAAACTGAAACATATAAGTTGATTAAAGGGTGAAATCCAGTCTCGTTAAGCTGTCCAGAAAATCTCTTATAATACAAGAGTTAAGCACGAGGATGAGTGAAGACAGGGAAAGAGAGATACCACCTATTCTACTTGTTGGATCTTGCGCACTAGACTGTTCCGCCTGGATTCCGATACGAACTAGTGACCTTAGTTTCATTTCTTAGGGAATACATAGGTGATTGTGGGGGGAATACCCATGGTACCTGAGGCAGACATTGTATCACTGTCATTAGTACTTCTGGAGGGTGCCCTTGCGAAGCTTGTGTACTGGCATTGGCAAAGGCTTTTGTCTAAAGCTCAACGTAACTATTTCTATTACCTTTGCTGGTAGGACTAGGCCGTAATTATCACATAATATCTTCTAAAGGTCCTTATATTATCTTTCTTGTATTTTGGTGTTCGGTCCTAATCACCCGGAGCAAAAATACCTGGAAGTTGCTTGTTTGGTTGTATCTTTAGGGACTTTTTAGTGAGTGTTCTTTGCTAGTAGATTTCCATATCTTTCTATTTTTTTCGAGTCTTTAAAAGTTCTCTTAATAATTAAAAGTGGTTGATCGACTAGTTCGTCGATCTAGGAGGCTTTGTGGGCTCTCACCTCCAAGTGCAGAGACTTCATCTAGAAGGCGTAGGAACAATTTTGCTGATGATTTTCAACCAGTAGAAACAAATGCATCAGAGATTGATCCTCCTTTTTAGGATATTGTTTCACAAGGTGAACCTAGTGTAAGTCATAATTTGGACAGGAGCACTCTCTTCCTTACTAGGGTGCTCTTCCAATTAAAAGACAAGGTTGAGATTGAAGACGTTCCTGAGTCACTTGTGACTCCTTATTCACCCCTTCTAATTTTTTGGACGTTCTATTGTATGTTAGAAATCCGACTCACATGTCGGAGAGCCCTTATTTCTCTCCTTCTTTTCTTTCGATGACCAATGTTAGAAGCACGATTTCAACTACGAATACTTCCGGTGTGCATACTTCTCTTTCAATTGAAGGAGGGGGTACAATTACTATCTCCACTATCACACTTAGTACTGCAATTCTTAGCTCTACCTCCATTCTAGTTTCGAGTGGGGGCACCCAACCCTTTTCTTATTACACTGGTTCTAATCCTTTTGGGATGCCATCCAATGAGATTTCTTCGGTTCCTTCAACCTTTCCATCTATTGTTTCCACATCAATGACTTTTATACCAAGTGGTTAAACATATTTTCAGGTATTTCCTTTTGGAAGTGTTCATATACCTCATGCCAACCCATCTTTGAACATAGGATCATTACCTTTCTCCGCTCAAGCTCATAATTTTAATCATTTTCAAGGAAGTAAAGGATGGGAAAACCATTCATTTAGTGGTTTAGGGACTGGGAATAAATCTTATTTATTTTGTCAATAGGGGAGTATGCCTTTCCCCTCTATCGGGACCTCACAAGTATTTTCTCCTCTAGCCAAAGCATGGAATCATTATAAGGGGCTTTCCTCTTCTTTTAATCCTTCACTAGGAGGAAACTTTCCTATGTTTGGAAACCCTACGGCAATGGGTGAATACCCTCCGAATACCTCCAGGCCACAAGGATTTCCTTATGGTTCAACCTCTTCTACAAATAAACCTTGGAAACCTAGTGCCTCTACAAATCGAGGATACTCTTTTCTTAACATTGGAAATTCTACTCTTGGTGGGTGGAATTATCCCACTCCTCCGCACTTACCATTCTTATAAACCCTAAATTTTCCAGATCTTTTGAATTTTATGAATGATCTGATCAATTATAATCCATATTTGACTATGGTTCCCACCAAAATTCCATAAGATATTCCAAAATTTGAAGGGAATTCTGGAGAGGATTCGACAGATCATGTAACAACATTCCACTTATGGTGTTCATCCAACTCCCTAATTGATGATTCAATCAGGTTGAGATTATTTCAAAGCACCCTAACTGGAAATGCTACGAAATGGTATATACAGATTAGTGGGGGTACCTTTGCTATTTTTGGTGAGATGGATACTATATTTTTAAACCATTTTCAGTTGCGTGTCCGATATGATGCTAGAACTGAGCTGTAATTAGGGGAATTTTGAGGTCTAAAATGGGCCTCCTAAGGAAAATATAAAATTATAGTTGAATTAATAAAATAATATTTGATTACGTCATCAAATTTTAGAGGGAAAAAATAAAAGACTACTTTTTGAACTCATATTTTCAACTTATCTCCCAAAGTGTTTACTTAAATTTCGAGCAGGAGTACTCGTTGGATGCAAAACTTAATTCCTCAACCAATGAGTAGCCATGTTGCATACTTTCGATGGGTTCTGCTACCCAAAAAATGAGAAATACATGAAAAACATGATTGCCATCACATTTTTTTATGTATTTCTCATTTTTCGTGAAGCAGGGTCCACCGAAAGTATTCAACATGGATACTACTTGGATGAGGAATTAAATTTTTCATCCAACGAGTAATCCCGCTCGAAATTTGAGTAAAAAATTTGGGAGATAAGTTGAAAATATGATTTGAAAAAGTAGTTTTATTATTTTATTATTTTTTAATCTTCTTACCCTTTTACTTAAAAAATGGTGATTCATCCCTTATGGTTGACATCATCATCTTGAATCCTATTGGTTCTATAAAAATTTATTTTTGTTGTACCTTTTTCTTACGAGGCCCATTTTAAACCTCAAAATTCCCCTAATGTGGCTAGTTTTCAACAAGACAAGGCAAATCATATTTTTGACCATATTCAAGAATGGCTTAGAAGGAAGAGGATCATTAAGGACTATATCCCAAATGAATTCCTTATCGAATGGTTTTTGAAATCCTTACAACCAAGAATTTCTAAGGATGTGTCACTCTCCGGAGTGTTCACTTCAGAACATGCCATGTTTAGAGGCCATCAGTTAGAACTCATATATTCTCAATCTGGAGTCCTCTACAAGATTTTTACCGATGCTCCTCGATCTAAGATCAATTTAGCCAAACCTAATCCTAGTCCCCATGCTGAAAGTATAGTAGGATCGATCGATAATAGCACAACTAACCTGCTAATTCCATTGCAACAGTTGTCCTTAGAAACTACTTCTTCGGTTCAAGCATCTCCATTAATGCCTATGCCTTCTCAACCTTTAGCTGTTAATGTTGTCCAATATTCAAACCCCAAAGAAAATAAAAAATATGATGGCAAGAAAAATGGACGTGGTAAGAAAAAAGATAAGGATGGGAAGGGTAATGCGAACAAACCCATTGATAATACTGGGGAGGGTAAAAAGGAGTCGAAAAACAAAGTCAAATTTCCATGAAAATTATGTAGTGGAGATAATTTAACTCATATTTTCCCTAAGATTTAGGATGATCAATGCTTGTTAGCACAATAGGGTCCTTCAAGATCCCAAGTTATTCTGACAAACCCTTTTCCCCAAGGGCAGCAAATGGTTTCTAGTGTGAATACCAAAACTGGGACCCCTACAAGGGGCAACCAGGATGGGGAATCCTCATCCAATGTCTATATGGTGAGGTCTCATGTTGATGTTGCTACAATATCACATGATTATGGTGAGAAGAAACCTTATAAGGCTAAGGCTGTTGTTCCATATTGAGAGGCCCGTAGTTGAGCCTATACCTCGGATGCCGAAAGGCTCTAAAAACCATTTGACTATTAATCATAATGCCAAGGCTGCCCATAACTACTCTATTGTTAAAAAAAATTCCCAAATCCCTTGTGAAATGTTAGCATTAAAGGTACTCTAGTCATATCCTACACAAAGGAGCGCATTGTTCACTGCGATCAGGGTGATAGATCCGAAAAAATCTCTTATTATAACATTTGATATGTCTAATATTAAGAAGAGACTCCCCCATCATATGGATTTCCAGATAAAATCTACATATCGAAAAATGAATATCTTTCGAACTGTAATTGATGAGGGGGCTTCCACATGCGTCATGTCGATAAAATGTTGAAAGGCTATCAGATATCCTCAGGTTGTTCCTTCACCTATTCTCCATACCGAATTCGATGGTGATTCCCATAGGCCTCATGGAATTATTCCTGCATTTCTCGTTTCTATTGGAGGCAAGGTGGTTAATGTCGAGGTAGAAATAGTTGATTCCAATTTGGATTATAATATTTTATTGGGTCTAAATTGGATTTATGAAATGGATGCTATTTTATCATCATTATTTCACGTCCTATGCTTTCCCCATGAAGGGAGAATTGTTACAGTTGATCAAATGGATTATTCTCCTAAAGAACCCAATGCATCTTCTGATTCTATCGTTCCCTTGGTGAAAAATACTAAGCCACCTATGGAGAATTTAGTATTCGGAATGTATTCCTCATTGATGGGTACTTTTGATCTTCCTTCTCCTATTGCTCGAATTAATGCCATTTCATCCTCCAAGGCCCCTACTTGAACAGGTTTCTTCAGAACTCATTAATTTTCTAATCCTTGGCCCTTACCCCCCTCTATGGCCACATTAGAGGATGGGCAAGTGGGTGGAATGGCATACCATATGTTTGCAGTAGAAATCACTTACCAATTTATAGTTAACACTGCAGATTCTTATCCCACTCCTCTTTCATCATAGGAATTGGATGGAGATGTGGCGTTGATCTTGACTCTTAACTCTACTTCCGCTATGGATTGCCTTGATATTGTATTAGCATCTAAGGAGGAAATCATAGAAGTAATGACCAATGTATAAATAGCGTGGGATGATTTGCATCATTGATCATATTTTCTCCCAGATTTACATCAAGTTGAATCAAGTTTGTCTAGTCCTTCTTCAAATAGAAATGTTCATACAATATTAAATCCTTTGGCCCCAGCACAATTTTTTGCCGAAGGTAATATTTCCATTATTTCAGAAATCATTCTGGTGAACATCTCTAGGAATCCTAATATTACCGAGAATGTCTTCATCAGAGTTGATTGTTCCTCTGAAGAAATTCAGATTTCTACCGATCCTTTTAAAGAGTTCTAAGATGTGTTTGTTTGGTCTTATGAGGAAATCCTTGGAATTGATCCATCAATAGTCCAACATGAAATCAAGACTTATGAGAACGCTAATCTTGTATGGTAAAAGCTTCGACCGATAAACTCTAGGAAAGCAACAGTTATCAAAGCCGAGGTTGAAAAGCTGCTAAAGGCAGGTTTCATATACCCCGTTCTGTTAATTGAATAGGTCTCAAATCGAGTCCCTATTAATAAAAAATAAAGGAAAGACTTGCGTATGCATTAACTTTAGGTATTTGAATAAGGATTTTCCAAAAGATAATTTCACCACACCTTTTATCAATTAGATTATTGATGAACGTGCGAGAAACTATATTTTTTCCTTCATGGATGGTTTCTCAGGATATAATCAAATTACTATCCATCTTAAATATCACCATAAGACAAAAAAAATTTCCCTGGGATACGTTTGCGTACAAAAATATGCCTTTTGGCCTTAAAAATGCTAGAGTGACTTTTTAGTAGGCCATGTCATATTCTTTCCATGACATGAAGCATATTATCGAAGCATGTTTGGATGACCTAGCTGCTCGTTCTCGAAAGAGAATTTATCATCCACATCACCTTTGTTTGATTTTTAAATGATGTCACTATTACAAAATCTGATTGAATCCAAATAAATTCATTTTCACTGTCACATCTGGTTGGTTATTGGGATTAATTGTATCTACTAAAGGGATTCATGTTGATCCCTTGAAGGTTGATGCAATACTTAAATTTCCTCCCCCATCCACTATCCGTCATCTTCAGAGTCTCCAAGGAAAATCTAATTTCTTAAGGATATTTATCGTCAATTATGCCAAGATTACAAAATGATTTATGAGATTACTGAAGAAAGGAGTTCCATCTGTATGGGATGATTTCGCTCATCTCTCATTTGATTCTTTAAAAAAAGCATTGACCTCTGATCATTTATTTAGTGCACCCAATTATAGAAGGGATTTCCACTTATATATTGTTGCGGCGGAATCAACTATAGGAATGGTTTTGGTTGAGGAAGACGATGCTCTCTGTGAGCACGTGATTTATTATTTGAGTCAAGGCATTAGTGAACTTTTGAGGTCTAAAATGGGTCTTCTAAGAAAAATGTACAACCAAAATAAAATTTATAAGAACTAATAGTATTCAAAATGATGATGTCATCCATGGGGATGATTCACCATTTTTGGGGTAAAAAAAGTAGAAAGATTAAAAAATAATAAAATAATAAAATCTGTTTTTTCAACTTGTATTTTCAACTTATCTCCCTAAGGTTTTACTCAAATTTCGAGCGGGAGTACTCGTTGGATGAAAAATTTAATTCCTCATCCAAGGAGTACCCATGCTGCATACTTTCGATGGACCCTGCTACACGAAAAATGAGAAATACATGAAAAAAACGTGATTGCAATCACATTTTTTCATGTATTTCTCATTTTTCGTGTAGGAAGGTCCATAGAAAGTATGCAACATGGGTACTCCTTGGATGAGGAATCAAATTATGCATCCAACAAGTGTTCCTGCACAAAATTTGAGTAAGCCCTTAGGGAGCTAAGTTGAAAATACGAGTTGAAAAAGTAGTTTTTTCTTTTGTAATTTGATGATGTAATCTAATATTATTTTATTATTTCCACTATTATTTTATAATTTTCTTAGGAGGTCAATTTTAGACCTCAAAATTCCCCTAATGACTAATAGTATTCATGAGATAACCAAGATCCTAGATGGATGTTGAATAATCTTACTTTATAGTTGGTATTCATTGTTTATACAAGTAAATGAAATTGTTTTTTCTAATGAACCATGATAATGATGCTTATAGTGTATTATTGTTCTGTATCTGATAAGTATTAAGATGATTCTCATATTAATGACGTTTCATGATATGATGGTATGAGGATAATAATGCACATGTGGTTCTTATTTATTTAGTTGTTACTATAATGATGTTAGATTCTCATGATGAATATGATAGGGATTATGATGTTATGATATGTGGTATATTGACATATGGTTCATTTATTATGTGATGATATGCATTTGATATTGATATGTTGATGTTATAACTTATGATGATATTATGATGTGAAGCATGTGGTAATTGCATGCAGATTTTATGAAATGCATGAGCATGCAATTCTTTACTATTCATAATGTGGTGATTAACAATGATGTTATGTTATCATGATGACATGCAATAATTGACATGTGGATAATTTTCTATGATACTATGATTATAACTAATGCATTAGTTGCATGTTGAGATATGTTGACTAACAGAAACTCCATAAATGGGTCGAGAGGGCCAGGTTATTTGATGATCTCATGGGATCCCATACTTGCAAGGGATAATATGTAACACCATATGGGTTGGGGACATATTCAATAAACACTACATATGCCATTGGTTCCTTTATCTTGTATAGCTTTTGAGGGGCTATGGGACCATCTTGAGAAGGCCATGTGCTTGATATTGGATTGGGATGCCAAATTATGGTGGGGGTGTAAGGACTTAGATGCCTAGGGATGTGCACCGTAGTGAGTGTGGAGGGAGTGGGCCAACCTTGCAAGATGCGTGAGTCATTGAGTACTGGGAACGGATGCCTCCCTTAGGGCAGATGAGGTCTAAGGTTTGGCGTGAGCCTTGGGGCCAGCCATAGGCTATGGTATAAACCGATGAGGGTTACGTCTGGTTCCAAAATTTGGGAAAAAGGACAAATATTCCTTGGGTTTGCTCTAGTGTTGTGGAAAATTTCGATGACTGTTGGTTATATTAGTTCAAGAGAGGGTGTAGGGGAAAACATGAAGTAATAAATAAAATAAAATGTTAAATGATTCAACTTAACTTCAGGACTAAGTTGCTTAGAAAGATGGAGTGTATAATGCCCCCGAATAATGAAAATAATAATAATAAATAAATAATATAGTAAATAATAAACTGGAATGGAATGTGTGCATGCATATCCCTTTCTATTTTTGGAACCGTTTAGTCTCTCTCTCTCTCTCTCTCTCTCTCTCTCTCTCTCTCTATATATATATATATATATATATATATATATAAATATTTGTACAAATAGTAAGAGTAAGTAAAGTTAACATAAAGTAAAAAGGAATAAAATCAGAAATAGTTAAATTAAGAGAAATATTAAATTAAGTAAAACTTAAAATAAAGAAATAAATTTGGCATGTTGACACATGGAATGTGTGCATGCAGATCCCTTTCTATTTTTGGAACCATTTGTTCTATTTAATGGACGATGAGGAGGATGGGATTCATTCATTCATCTATTCTCTTGGAAGAAAAGTGTTGTGAGACAAAGGATTCCCTAGAAGTAGTATGTGGATTGAGGGCTCGGGGGTGGGTAGCTGTAGAAATATTATCTGCAGTTGAACCTACGGTTGGGTGGAGATTTTTCCCCAAAAAAATTGTTGCGGTTAGCGAGATTCAAATAATGTTCAACTACGAAATCACAACTAAGGAATATCGTCACTACATGTAAGTCTTCTTTGATTGTGTTTTTGAAAATTCAAAGCTAATTAGTTGAATATTTTGTGTGTTATTATTAAACGCATAATTGATATAATTAGTTGTATATTGTAATTGTGGGTTGTTACATCCATTCAATGTCATGAATTTCATTTTTAGTATTATGGATCCTTCATTTTTTGGTACTTCTTTGTACGGAATCGACCATCCATCACTTTCCTTCTCAAACCATGTTAGTCATGTCATCCTTCCCTTCATCAGAGAGTGATCCATAAGACCATATCTAGTTTTTCCTCATACAATTACATACTCCACTTAATGTATCCTTTAGTATCTTCCATCCTTCCATATGAGTATTTAGTTGTAGATGACATCCACAACTTTATTTAGGTATCCCGGTATCAACCCATCCAGATATTGTTCAAAAATAAAAAATGAACATAAAATTAAAGTTATCTTTTGTGATGGCCCCTCATCATGACATCTGCTTGTTGCAACATCAACATCCTGCATACATATTTACAAATCTCCAAGATATTCATTTTTCAAGGGTGTTATTTCTTTTCAGGCTTTCCAAGATATTTATATATTTCCCATGGAGATATTTTAGTCATTGGATGTTGATTTCCTTTTCCATGTGACCATAGTTGCATATTTCATGATCTCTTCCTTTCCTTATTCACATATTGTTTCCTAGGAAATCCTAATCATAGTTCCTTCATCTTTTTCAACCACCTCATATTCCATACGAGGACATATTATGTTGATTTCATCTAGACAATGTGTGATCCATTCCTTCATGCATTCTTTCAACGAAAGAGACCCCTTTCCGTTGATCATAATTATGAGGTAGAGTATCTATCCATGTTATCTGTAACTATATAATGGCATGAATTATCTTATAAATCATATGCACACATACCTATTTCCTTCCTTTTGGTCATCTAGACTTCGTTCAACATCTTCCTTTCCTTGATTGACTGAAAGTATTTCAACCATCTTGACATGTTGCATTCCTTCATGTTACACGTTATTTTGTCACCATGACATTTAACTATCTATATGGGTTCATCATTACCTATATTATGCTCCCTTAGAGGTAAAAACCCTAAAGTTCCTAAACCAAGTCTTGGAAATTGGAAAAAAGATCATTAAAACCCTAAAAAGTCTAACTCCGCACTTTTCCTAGCCATTGCCTGCGGTACTGTGGATTCTTGTTCTATAGCCTACGACACATCCCGCACATTCTGTTTATAAAACCCGCGGACCCCTGTAAACAGTCAAATAAAGGAAAAAGCAAGTTCTAGAAGCCCAGTTGGAGGAATATTCTCCCAACTGGAAGCTTCTAGATGCGCGGGCAGTTCGAGCTTCATCCTATACTCATGAGCTTTATCCCTTCACTCATGGATTTTATCCCTTGGTATTTGGAGCTCAAATCCCTTCATGAGAGGAATCCATCCCCCTCTTCATGGAACTGAAACTACCTCCATTTCCAGATAAATTGAGCTTATGTTTCAGTCTCAAGAGTAGCTAGTAGAGACTAGATGGTAGACATACATATGGTAATTGCTAAATAAATTCCTAAGAGAGCATACTTTCTTTACTAGCCATTTTTTATATGAGAATGATTACACACTCATGTCCATAACTTCATGCTAGTTCAGAGAGGAGAAGGCTTGTCAATCTGAGGAGGAACGATTGTTCAAGACCCCGGAAGAACCTGTATAACATCAAGGCAAAAGGTTGTAAGGTTACTTCTTTTATATAAGTTAATACAAATGGATTCTATTTTCTCATTGAATTGTTCATATATCTATTTGAGTAATTCTATTTTCAGATTCCTTGGTCACTGAGATAGATTAGTGTTTTGTCAATTATTATATCTTGTAGGTGCTTTTAATCATTTTATTTGTCTTTGATTGCAGGTCTTACATGCTGAAGTGACCTCTTTTGGAGCGACTGGATAGAAGATTACAGCAAGCATTGGACTTCAAGATAGAAGATTGACATGCCCCTACCCGAAGTCCAATGCTTGCTGTAATATTCTATCCCAAATTTCTTCCTTCTGTTTCTATGATTCTCCTATATATTTTTCCTATGGGTCTTCGGTTGTGGGCATCTTCAGTTGCTTTCTAAGTGCTGCAATATTAACATTTTTCTTCTTGATTAACTCTTCAGCTGCTCTGACATTCACTGGATCATACCCCATCTTTATGACCAGATATTCTAATGACTTGATTCTGGTGCTCTTTTCCGGGGATCAAATCCTTTCAATCTTAAGCTAATATTGAACATTTATGAGAGACACCTGCAACTTTGAAGAATTCATAGAAGTGGTAGTAAAAGTAGAAAAAATCATCTCTCTTGTCTGCTTATGCATCTCCATCTGATCAATGGGATGAATGCCCTTTGTGTCAAATTCAAAGGAGGTTTTCTTGTAATCAACAACTTTCTGTGGATGTGGAATCTGAGCTTGTAAGAATGACATTTACATTCTCCCCTTCTCAGAATAAAAATCTGATATCAGTCTTCTTTGAGAACTAGGAGTTTGTTTCCAAAATGGAGTGTAGGTGTTACCTTTAAGGATCTCATTTTTAAACCTTTATCTCTTTGTACTTGTCAAAAATACTCTTCTCTTTATCTCCCTAAATTAGCCTAGATGTTTGGGCTGGGTCCTAATGACCTTGTGACACTGATGATGATGTTGGGGACTCTGTGAATTTGCTAGCTTATTATGCAAAAGAGAGTGGCTCTTTAATGACTATGGTAGCTTGTTGTTCTTCTTCTTCTCCTAAATTTGTCTTAGGACTTCTTTTAGTTTTCTTTCTGTACATTATCTTGAATTCCTTTGCTGAATTTCCTGCAACTGAAATAGATCCTTCCTCTCTATGTATTTTTTTGTCTTCTCTTGAGGAGTAGGAGTCTGTAGAGTATATGTGGACATGATTTGCTCCTCTGCTTCCTATAAGTTTTTCTCTGTCCAGTCCAACTAATTCATATACCTTTCAATATATAGCCTCTGTGTATGCACATAAGGAGTGTTTTTGTGTTCCACCCTCATCTTGGGGATTTGTCCCAAAGGATCATACTATCATGTAAAGCTAAGATTAAAATTCATTTGCTTGAGGAGTTTGTTTTCTTCTTCACAAGCTGCCCCGCCGTTACAAATAAAGGGACCAACAAGTGTCTTTATTCTAAACTAAGGCTTCTTCTTTGCTGAGACAAAATGAATTTCATCCGAATTTATCATTTTTCTTATATACCCCAGGGAAAATAATCTCATTGGGAGGTATTTGGCCAACTTTATGGTGGCAGCTCACACCCATACACCTTGATCTCTGTGTAGTTTTGGTAAATGTACCACTATCTTGTTTTGGCCTGCTCTGTCAGGTGCAAGGTCTTCTTAATTTCTTCACTGATTCTTGGCTCTACATTTCTAGTTAGGAGGCTGATGAATGGATGAATGAAATTTTCTATGTATTCTTTGAAGGTGTACTCATTTTAATATTTTCTCACCAAATAGGTCCTGAAAATCACTAACTATGGCTTCCCTTCTTCATCTAAGTTGTGCAACGAACATGGAAACCTCTCTGCTTGGTAGTAAATGAACAAATATGCAATAATAGAAGCATACTTGAATACTCCTTCAGTTGGTAACTTTCAGAGTTGTTCATGTATGCTATCAGCCAAAAATTGACTAAAATTAAAAACAACTAAAGGTTTTTGATCCATAGATAAAATTGAAAAAAAAACCAAGGAGGGGTTCATCTATCCACTCATCAGAATAATAACCTAGTAGGCATGAAATCACATAAATGATATGTTTGTCTTGATCAGGGAACATGGAAGAAGCCCAAGGTGGATTTTTCTTGGGAAATTGGGCATTTTCAAGCAGGAAAATATAAAAAATCTATGTTCTTTTGGAGAAATCTAACTTCTGATACAATTCTTTTAAGACTTCTGCAAAAAAAGTTGTACTGGCTTCAATAGGAGGGACCTGCATCATTTGATCAATTGTTTTGGAAGTAATGGCGAATAAAAATTCCCCACTTGGGGCTACAATGGATCTCTGGTTGGTTAAATAACAAGCTTGAAATTTTACTAATGAATTCAGGGAAATGATGGGTCTAAGGGAAGATGTAGAGGGGTAAATTGGACTCCCAGAGTCCAATTTCATCAGTTTGGTCTATGAATTTGTCTTTGAGCCAACAATAAAATTCAAAAAGGTCGAACTCGCACTTAGTCTCTGCAATTTTTTAATCCATGTCTGTAAGTGGGATGTGACCGATATTGATAAGGGGAGGAAGCATCAGGTTGATTGGGTCATCATCGTTCTTCTTTTTAGGAGGCATCATGTGAATTAGAATTGTAGTAACAGGAAGATAATGGTGAATTACCGAGAGTTTTTGGTGTTAGTCGAATATCAGTGGAAATGGTGTCTTTCCCCTGTGCTCGATCAATCCCTCTGTTTTCTATGGAGGTTCACTGTGGCGATAAGAATTTGAAAGTGATGGCGGAGCGAACAATATGCAAGAAAATAAATGAAAATTTTGATGAGAGGGATTTTTATGGTTGTGCCATGGTTTCCGTTGGAGGTGTGGGTCTGTTACCAATTTGAACGGCTATCCTGGGAAAGAATTTAACTAGGTAACAGTCTGAGCCAGGTGTCAGGAATTGAGTGGAGGGAGGTACATGGGAAAAGGAGGGTGGTTTGGCGGATTTCAGAGGGTGGACGAGGTGGTTTATGGTTTGTGAGGGGGAGGGGTGGGGGTGGTGCAAAGTGCCGAGAGGTTGACACGTAAGGTGGGTTCGGTGGGGAGGAAAAGAACTTTCAGACCCCCCCTCTGGTAAACTTAGGATGACAAGGGGGGCAGGGGGAGAACTGTCGACTATTGATTTGGCGGATTGCTGATCGGGTGGCTGGGTAGCACGAGGGACTTAACCACATGCGACAACATACTTTTGATACTTTTGAACCTTACGACATGGGCAAAAAACTTTGGTTATAATACATAATGTTTTCTAACTTAGGATACAGGTATTTTGATCCCAAACTTAGGCTAATGTAGCATATCTCAAAATATTTCTCAAACTTAGGATAAAATGCATTATTGAGCCTTTCATGTAAAATTAACCATATTTTACCCTTTTCCCCTTTTTGGACTCAATTTTCTTCTAATCTAAGACTATTTTTGACCAATCAAAAGGGTGCATTTGGACTAATAAACCCTTATTTTATTTTCTTTAAGGAGAAAAACACCAACTCTATCTTATCTACTGACTGCTTCATTGATTCAACTTAAACATTTGAATAAACCTTATTAATCTACCTAACTGACATTAGCAAAGATTAGACAGTTTGGTTAATTTTATTCTCTAATCTAATTGGCAAAAATTTAAACTTGTTTGATCATGATTAAACTATATTATCTAAACAATGAGTCAGTGGTTGTGCCATTTTGAACAAGTTGCAAACAACATTCAATTTATTAAAGAAAATCAAACTGTCTATCAAGTAGTGGCATTTAAATTTGCATCACTTTTAGTTCTATTTTTTTTCATGGGGTTCTCATCTTTATTTCTATTCTTTCTCTGTTTTTTCTTTCTTTTTATTTTCTTTGTTTTTATTTTGTTTATCCTATTTTTCTTTTCAAATAACCTCTTTTCATTTTTATTTTTATATTTTTGGAAATCATTTGAAACATGCAATATTACTTACATTTTGACATAATTAAGAGAAAATAGTCAATCACCTTGTGATATTATAAAGTATAGGCCCCTAAAAGTGGCTCCATATGGGGATGGCACTCTCCCTGTGAGGTGCCAATAACATTTGACCAATAGCCTTGAATGTTCTACTTTTAGTATTTTTCTGCATCAGATTTTTTGTTGTTGTTGTTGTTGTAGTAGCTATGGTGACACATTAATCCGAATCTTAGGGCCTTCTCTGCAGGCTTCAACTTATGATAATAGGTCACCCATTCAAAATAATTAAATAAAATGATATTTACAATGATTTTATCAAGGAACACTTCTATTCCCGTGGAAAATAATGTTTCAACATCCTTCCATTCACAGGTCCACTAGGTAACTCTATTCCATCCAATTCTTTGATGAAAAATGCATTATGGCCCCTGTAGGCTTAGATGGTATAAGGTCCTATCCACGGGTTGTAAAAATTTCCATGTTTACCCTTTTATTCTCTTCTTGAATACCCATTTTAAATCAATGTCCCCTAACTGAAAATCATCAGCCTTAGTACGTCTGTCATAATTTTTTTTGACACTTTCCTGTATTACTTGTGTTTTGTTGTACACTTCTTCCCTAGATTGTTGCAGTTGTATGGTATGATTTATCCTTTTCTGGATATCATTGGATTCCACCTGCAACTCCTGCATCATTTTCATAACTAGGACACCTAAAGAGGTTGGAAATACACCATCCATTCCATAAAATAATTGGTATAGGGGCATACCAATTGATTTCTTGGTGGTGAGTCTGTCAGCCCACAATGCATTTACCAGCTTATTGTGCCATGATTTCTTGTTGTCTTCTGTTATCACAAAATTGTACTTGATTGGCTGTTGATCATACAACTCAGTGTAACTGTTTCAAACCAACTTTTTATTGAATCTTAGCCTCTTCAGTCTGAGAGGGCTCTCTCAAAAAAGGATTTATGATATTGGTTAATGATATTGCTAGATGGCTAACTCTATTGGAAATGTAACTTGTTTTTTGTCTTTGCAGGTTGAAAAGAATGAAACCTTGCTACCTGTTGACCATGTCAGCCTACTATTAAATTTTTTCAAGCAATCTCACTCAAATTCATCAAAACCCCCTCTTTTGACCCGAAAAGTCCTTTATCTTCCTAACGTTACCTTTTCCTAGCCTCAAAATCGTATTTAAAATGGCCAAAACCCGCATTTGAAAATATGGAAAGTTTGGCACCTCTCGGCCCTAACCATTTGAATCTTTTCCTCCACTTGACCTAGGCGCTAGACCAGGCGCCAGCCCAAAAGGCGCTTATCACAAACGTATGTCGGAAGCAGTATTAACTGTAAATCCACGCAGATCCAACGGCCTTTGTAACCCCGTCACACACGCGGTCCCCACTCTGTTTGCTCGTCTGATCATATCTCAACCGTCCGATCATCCTGTTAAATCTACGGTTCGCATCCTATCCATCCCGGTGGTCACCGCCCCATGTCTACTATTCTAAAACTGCCCGGTTTCTATCGCACCGCCTTTCGAAGGCGGACGGCATTCCTCAAATCGGAGCGATCCCATGCATTGCTTGCCGCGTGTCTCAGCGTACGGCTCAAAAACCGCTCTCCATCGCATGTTATTGTTCAACAAAAGATACGGCGCAATATTCATATCCACCGTTCTATCTGGGGCTCTTCATCCAACAGTCATCGCACTCCGAAGACGTGCGGAAGTTAATCCAAGCCAATAGCGCCCCTGGCCCACCGTCTCATTGCCCTCCGATACATTTTCCACCGTCGATCTCCTCCTGAGATCGAACGGTCTAGATTTAACCCACACCAGACCATTGACCCCGTATCTCCACGTCATCATTCCACGTGCTCCCGTCATACATTCATCCATCTCCCCTGCATATTCCTATTCAAAGGTCAAACGAACAATGTCTATGTTAAATTTCATACATTCCGCCAACCTTTGCCAAAACATTTCTCCGCCATTTCTCTGCACTTTTCACCATCGCCCCACACTATTACGCCATTTCATCATGCCGCATTGTTACACGGCCATCCCCACTGCATCGCCGTCCTCATGCATTTGTTTTCTTGACGAGTTTGCGGGTTTTGCAGGTTTACATCGGCGGAAAACTATCATGATTCACAGTCTCTATTACTGTGATAGAGGACACATCAAAAGACCATGTTTCAGAGCTGAGTTATGGAGAAAGGCCTGGGAAGGTGAATCAACAAGACTTCCATTAAAGAAGCAGGGTTAAAATCTGTCAAACCCTGCAGGGACATTCAAGGCGCCAATTTCACAGATGAAGATATTAATGGAGCAGCAAAGAAATATCAGTGAATGATCGAGGAATTCAACGTTCAGCGTTAAATATTTTCAGTCGTAATTCAGAGTTAGAAGGCAGAAGGTACTCCTCGCAGATAAAATACCTCAAGGATTTCTTTTCAGCACCATTTTCTTTCAAGAAAGGACGGAATGTTTATATGATTTTACAGCTTTGCCGTGTTCTTGGAGAGATTTCTACCCAGTGCATTTATTCCAATTAGCAGGCCACAAAGTAAAAACAACATTACAAAGTCATCGAGTAGCATGGGCGTGCACGTTTCCACCATTTTGTTTTAATTAGGAAAATTAAATGTTCATCACCTACTCCCTTTTTCGAGCTTTTTGGTTCTCCTATAAAGCTCCCAAAGAACAGATGATTTAGGGTTCCAGATTTTATCAGAAAATTATGTAGTGAAAGGAATTTTGTATGCATTTTGTAGAAATTATGTATGAAGGCTCAGAGCCCATAGGGTCTCAGTGAGGAGGAGTTCCATCTGTTAAAGAGGATTCTAGTCTTTGGTATTTCAAAGTCTGTAACTTTCTCTTATGTGTTATTTAAATAGATCATTTCATTTCATCCATCTTTCCTGTATCATGTTTTGGAATGCGAGTGGCTCACTGATTTTTGGTATGGATTTATCCTAGTTGATACCCATATTCGGATTATTCAAGCGCTTTAAATATGGCTCATGCATGATACTCTGTTCCACTATTCATCTGAACCGTATTTATGCTATATTAGTTTCTTTGGGAGGGTGTTTTTAAAACGCCATTGTCACGTATGGATTCTTATATTGGTAAGCCCATGCATGGTGGTATTGTGTATCTGGATATCAGCTCAATGATAACTAATATTCTCTCAATATTCCATTCACTACATACACCTTCTGATAACTTATTTTTGTGAGGTATTTCTAAATCGGCCCTCTTTACAGTAAGTTTTCTTTGAATTGTCTGTTGCTTTTATATTGGAGTTTTTCATGTTGCTTCTGCAATATTCTTTCCTCTGTGTCAGTTTCTGAAGGTCTTGTCCCATTCAGATTTATTTTCCTTGTTTTACAAGAGATAGCATGAGAGATTTTTACTGATAACTTCCTCTGTTATACCATATGCTCCTTGCTAATATAAGATGTCCTAGGCACTAGTCTATCACAACTCTAGGCTGTCTCTAGGAACAAAAACATCTTTCTGGCGTCGTTGCCGGGGAACGAAGTTGAGAAAATTTAAATCCCTGGGCCTCGACAAAACCTAGTTCACTCTTCAGAAAGGTGAGCATGAAGAGTTGAGAGTTGTAGATCCCTCACCTTGGCGACTCCACAGTTCCACGCTGATTATCTTGGTCTCACGAGACTCCATTGGGATACCATGTCGCAGTACAACATCAGCCATGTTGAAGACCAAGCCACTTCATCAATGGAAGACCCTGAACAGTTTGTAGAAATGCATCCAGGTTTCATGGCTGAGTGTCGAGACAAAATGTCACACGGCTTGGCAGGACTGAAAGTGGAGGACCTTCCATGGATGGTTCTTCTCAGCTCAAGTTTCCACCCCGTGCTTAAGAAAATCTTTCTAGAATTGATGATTGAAATATATGAAGCTAAGATCGAACTCTTGAACTCAGAAGAAAAATCATATCAGTTCAGAGACCCCAGACCCTTTTGGGAAAGTCTCCCTCCTCCTAAAAAAGAAGAGATTCCACTGTCTTTTGAAATAAAAAAAGAAGGTGATCAGGCTTTCAAGAGCCACTCTGAAGATGTAGTGGAAAATGCAGTAATCAGAGCTAGACAGCCTGCCAATCATGGAAGGCCTGAAAGAAGAGACTGTACATCATTTGTTTATTGATCCCGTGGTAGAATATATGGAGGCCCTGATCAGTCCAAATTCTCTAGCATTGATCCTTCACAAGGGCCAGATTCATCAAGAGTGGTCATCGCTGATGATGACCACATTTTTGAAGAACCACATGCAGAGCACCTTGTGGTTATCTCTAATAGGTAGTGAGTGCTCCTATCCCTTTTTCTTACTGCTTGACTGGCTGCACTGGCATTATTGTATCACCTAAAAGCACCAGAGATTTCTAAGTAGAGTAGAGTAGGTAGGAAAAGCTCAATAAAGCTCAGCATGTGAGCATGTAGTTAGCTGTTTTAATTTCTGCAAAGTCTAGCAAGCCAGATAGTCTAATCTTGGCTTGGTTGTTTTTTAATTTCTGCTTTAGAATCTAGAGAAGAAATCTGCTAGACAGTTTAACCCTAGCAGACGTAGTTTAGGTAGAGAAAATGTGAGACAAACAGTTTAATCCGGTCTCATGAAGTAATAAGGGTAGAAGTAGAATAGGTTTATTTTTCATGTGTGCAAAAATTATGAGATTATCCAAGAAGGTCCCAGAAGAATATAAGGAGTTGTACCTCAAATTATTTTAGTCTTACAAAGATGTGTTTGCATGGTCATATCAGGACGTAAAAACTTTTGACATCAGCATAATGCAGCATAAAATTCCTCTAAAAGGAGAACCTCAATTTCAAAATTGGGGATTGCAGAATGTGAAGATACAAGGGAATGAAGACAGTGAGGACTTTCTGGGTCATGGATGAAACTTAGGATTTCTGAGGAAAGAAATGGTGACTAAATCATCAAGTAAGACCATTGGATCTTATGATTTCGAAACTGACAAGAATGAGCTAAGGTGTCTGATGAACAAAGAGAAGACTGGAGGACAGAATTCTAGAACTGCTGCAGTGATGGAAAATCAGAAGTGCTGAAGAGCAGGGTCTGCATAGAAGATTATCAGATGGTCTGCGAAGTTCTCGACACGTCCAGGGATGAACGTGACATCCCCAGGTGGAGCCAATGTTGACCATGCCAGCCTCCTATTAAATTTTGTCAAGAAATCTCGCTCAAATTCATCAAAACCCCCTCTTTTGACCCGAAAAGTCCTTTATCTGCCTAACGTCACCTTTTCCTAGCCTCAAAATCGTATTTAAAATGGCCAAAACCCACATTTGAAAATATGGAACGTTTGGCACCTCTCGGCCCTAACCCTTTTAATATTTTCCTCCACTTGACCCGGGCGCTAGACCAGGCACCAGCCCAAAAGGCGCTTATCACAAACGTATGTCCAAAGCAGTATTAACCGTAAATCCACAAAGATCCGACGGCCTTTGTAACCTCATCACACACACGGTCCCCACTCCGTTTGCCCGTCTGATCATATCTCAACCGTCTGATCATCCTGTTAAATCTATGGTTCGCAGCCTATCCGTCCCGGTGGTCACCGACCCATGTCTACTATTCTAAAACTGCCTGGTTTATATCGCACTGCCTTTCGGAGGCGGGCGGTATTCCTCAAATCGGAGCGATCCCATGCATTGCTTGCTGTGTGTCTCAGCGTACAACTCAAAAACCACTCTCCATCGCATGTTATTGTTTGGAAAAAGATACGACACGATATTCATATCCACCGTTCGATCTGGGGCTCTTCATCCAACGGTCATCACACTTCGAAGACGTGCAGAAGTTAATCCAAGCCAATAGCGCCCCTGGCCCACCATCTCATTGCCCTCCGATACATTTTCCACCGTCGATCTCTTCCTGAGATCGAACGGTCTAGATTTATCCCACGCCACGCCATTGACCCCGTATCTCCACATCATCATTCCACGTGCTCCCGTCATACATTCGTCCATCTCCCCTGCATATTCCTATTCAAAGGTCAAACGTCCATTGTCTATGTTAAATTTCATACATTCTGCCAACCTTTGCCAAAACATTTCTCCGCCATTTCTCTGCACTTTTCACCATCGCCCCGCACTATTACGCCATTTCATCATGCCGCATTGTTACACGGCCATCCCCACTACATCGCCGTCCTCATGCATTTGTTTTCTTGACGAGTTTGCTGGTTTTGCAGGTTTACAGCGGCGGAAAACTATCATGATTCACAGTCTCTATTAATGTGATAGAGGACACATAAAAAGACCATGTTTCAGAGCTGAGTTATGGAGAAAGGCCTGGGAAGGTGAATCGACAAGACTTCCATTAAAGAAGCAGGGTTAAAATCTGTTAAACCCTGCAGGGACATTCAAGGCGCCGATTTCGCGGATGAAGATATTAATGGAGCAGAAGAGAAATATCAATGAATGATCAAGGAATTCAACGTTCAGCATTAAATATTTTCAGCCGTAATTCAAAGTTAGAAGGCGGAAGGTACTCCTCGTAGATAAAATACCTCAAGGCTTTCTTTTCAGCACCATTTTCTTTCAGGAAAGGACAGAATGTTTATATGATTTTACAGCTTTTTCGTGTTCTTGGAGAGATTTCTACCCAATGCATTTATTCCAGTTAGCGGGCCACAAAGTACAAACAACATTACAAAGTCATCGAGCAACATGGGCGTGCACCTTTCCGCCATTTTGTTTTAATTAGGCAAATTAAATGTTCATCACCTAATCCCTTTTTCGAGCTTTTTGGTTCTCCTATAAAGCTCCCAAAGAACAGATGATTTAGGGTTCCAGATTTTATCAGAAAATTATGCACTGAAAGGATTTTCGTATGCATTTTGTAGAACTTATGTATGAAGGCTCAGAGCCCATAGGGTCTCAGTGAGGAGGAGTTCCATCTGTTAAAGAGGATTCTAGTCTTTGGTATTTCACAGTCTGTAACTTTCTCTTATGTGTTATTTAAATAGATCATTTCATTTCATCCATCTTTCCTGTATCATGTTTTGGAATGCGAGTGGCTCACTGATTTTTGGTATGGATTTATCCTAGTTGATACCCATATTCGGATTAGTCAAGCACTTTAAATATGGCTCATGCATGATACTCTGTTCCACTATTCATCTAAACCGCATTTCTGCTATATTAGTTTCTTTGAGAGGGTGTTTTTAAAATGCTATTGTCACGTATGGATTCTTAGATTGGTAAGCCCATGCATGGTGGTATTGTGTATCTGGATATCAGCTCAATGATAACTAATATTCTCTCAATATTCCATTCACTACATACACCTTCTGATAACTTATTTCTGTGAGGTATTTCTGAATCGGCCCTCTTTACAGTAAGTTGTCACTGAATTGTCTGTTGCTTTTATATTGGAGCTTTTCATGTTGCTTCTGCAATATTCTTTCCTCTGTGTCAGTTTCTGAAGGTCTTGGTCCCATTCATACTTATTTTCCTTGTTTTACAAGAGATAGCATGAGAGATTTTTACTGATAACTTCCTCTGTTATACCATATGCTCCTTGCTAATATAAGATGTCCTAGGCACTGGTCTATCACAACTCTAGGCTGTCTCTAGGAACGACAACATAGTTCTGGTGATGTTGCCGGGGAACGAAGTTGAGAAAATTTAAATCCCTGGGCCTCGACAAAACCTAGTTCACTCTTCAGAAAGGTGAGCATGAAGAGTTGAGAGTTGTAGATCCCTCACCTTGGCGACTCCACAGTTCCTAAATGATTAAAATATTCCACTGGTGATCAGTAGGCCGCTAATTATCTTGGTCTCACGAGACTCCATTGGGATACCATGTCACAGTACAACATCAGCCATGCTGAATACCAAGCCACTTCATCAATGGAAGACCCTGAACAGTTGCATAAATGCATCCAGGTTTCATGGCTGAGTGTCGAGACGAAATGTCACACGGCTTGGCAGGACTGAAAGTGGAGGACCTTCCATGGATGGTTCTTCTCAGCTCAAGTTTCCACCCCGTGCTTAAGAAAATATTTCTAGAATTGATGATTGAAAGATATGAAGCTGAGATCGAACTCTTGAACTCATAAGAAAAATCATATCAGTTCAGAGACCCCAGACCCTTTTGGGAAAGTCTCCCTCCTCATAAAAAAGAAGATATTCCACTGTCTTTTGAAATACAAAAAGAAGGTGATCAGGCTTTCAAGAGCCACTCTGAAGATGTAGTGGAAAATGCAGTAATCAGAGCTACCCAGGACGCAGACAGCCTGCCAATCATGGAAGGCCTGAAAGAAGAGACTGTACATCATCTGTTTATTGATCTCGTGGTAGAATATATGGAGGCCCAGATCAGTCCAAATTCTCCAGCATTGATCCTTCGCAAGGGCCAGATTCATCAAGAGTGGTCATCGCTGATGGTGACAGCATTTTTGAAGAACCACATGCAGAGCACCTTGTGGTTATCTCTGACAGGCAGTTAGTGCTCCTATCCCTTTTTCTTACTGCTTAACTGGCTGCACTGGCATTATTGTATCACCTAAAAGCACCAGAGATTTCTAAGTAGAGTAGAGTAGGTAGGAAAAGCTCAATAAAGCTCAGCCTGTGAGCATGTAGTTAGCTGTTTTAATTTCTGCAAAGTCTAGCAAACCAGATAGTCTAATCTTGGCTTGGCTATTTTTTAATTTCCGTTTTAGAATGTAGAGAAGAAATCTGCTAGACAATTTAACCCTAGCAAACGTAGTTTAGGTAGAGAAAATGTGAGACCAACAGTTTAATCCGGTCTCATGAAGTAATAAGGGTAGAAGTAGAATAGGTTTATTTTTCATGTGTGCAAAAATTGTGAGATTATCCAAGAAGGTCCCAGAAGAATATAAGGAGTTGTACCTCAAATTATTTCAGTCTTACAAAGATGTGTTTGCATGGTCATATCAGGACCTAAAAAATTTTGACATCAGCATAATGCAGCATAAAATTCCTCTAAAAGGAGAACCTCAATTTCAAAATTGGGGATTGCAGAATGTGAAGATACAAGGGAATGAAGACAGTGAGGACTTTCTGGGTCATGGATGAAACTTAGGATTTCTGAGGAAAGAAATGGTGACTGAATCATCAAGTAAGACCATTGGGTCTTATGATTTCGAAACTGACAAGAATGAGCTAAGGTGTCTGATGAACAAAGAGAAGACTAGAGGATAGAATTCTAGAACTGCTGCAGTGATGGAAAATCAGAAGTGCTAAAGAGCAGGGTCTGCATAGAAGATTATCAGATGGTCTGCGAAGTTCTCGACACGTCCAGGGATGAACCTGCCATCCCCAGGTAGAGCCAATGTTGACCATGTCAGCCTCCTATTAAATTTTGTCAAGCAATCTCACTCAAATTCATCAAAACCCCCTCTTTTGACCCGAAAACTCCTTTATCTGCCTAACGTTACCTTTTCCTAGCCTCAAAATCGTATTTAAAATGGCCAAAACCCGCATTTGAAAATATGGAACGTTTGGCACCTCTCGGCCCTAACCCTTTTAATATTTTCCTCCACTTGACCCGGGCGCTAGACCAGGTGCCAGCCCAAAAGGCGCTTATCACAAACGTATGTCGAAAGTAGTATTAACCATAAATCCACACAGATCCGACGGCCTTTGTAACCTCGTCACACATGCAGTCCGCACTCTGTTTGCCCGTCTGATCATATCTCAACCGTCTGATCATCCTGTTAAATCTATGGTCCACAGCGTATCCGTCCTGGTGGTCACCGACCCACGTCTACTATTCTAAAACTGCTCGGTTTCTATCGAACCACCTTTCAGAGGTGGGCGGCATTCCTCAAATCGGAGTGATCCCATGCATTGCTTGCTGCGTGTCTCAACGTACAACTCAAAAACTGCTCTCCATCGCACGTTATTGTTCGGCAAAAGATACGGCGCGATATTCATATCCACCGTTCGATCTGGGGCTCTTCATCCAACTGTCATCACACTCCGAAGACATGCAGAAGTTAATCCAAGCCAATAGCGCCCCTGGCCCACCGTCTCATTGCCCTCCGATACATTTTCCACCGTTGATCTCCTCCTGAGATCGAACGGTCTAGATTTAACCCACGCCACGCCATTGACCCTGTATCTCCACGTCATCATTCCACGTGCTCCCGTCGTACATTCGTCCATCTCCCCTGCATATTCCTATTCAAATGTCAAACGTCCACTGTCTATGTTAAATTTCATACATTCTGCCAACCTTTGCCAAAACATTTCTCCGCCATTTCTCTACACTTTTCACCATCGCCCCGCACTATTACGCCATTTCATCATGCCGCGTTGTTACACGGCCATCCCCACTACATCGCCGTCGTCATGCATTTGTTTTCTTGACGAGTTTGCGGGTTTTGCAGGTTTACAGCAGCGGAAAACTATCATGATTCACAGTCTCTATTACTGTGATAGAGGACACATCAAAATACCATGTTTCAGAGCTGATTTATGGAGAAAGGCCTGGGAAGGTGAATCTACAAGACTTCCATTAAAGAAGCAGGGTTAAAATCTATCAAACCCTGCAGGGACATTCAAGGCGCAGATTTCGCAGATGAAGATATTAATGGAGCAGCAGAGAAATATCAATGAATGATCGAGGAATTCAACGTTTAGCATTAAATATTTTCAGCCGTAATTCAGAGTTAGAAGGCAGAAGGTACTCCTCGTAGATAAAATACCTAAAGGCTTTCTTTTCAGCACCATTTTCTTTCAGGAAAGGACAGAATGTTTATATGATTTTACAGCTTTTCCGTGTTCCTGGAGAGATTTCTACCCAGTGCATTTATTCCAGTTAGCAGGCCACAAAGTACAAACAAAATTACAAAGTCATCGAGCAGCATGGGCGTGCACGTTTCCGCCATTTTGTTTTAATTAGGAAAATTAAATGTTCATCACCTAATCCCTTTTTCGAGCTTTCTGGTTCTCCTATAAAGCTCCCAAAGAACAGATGATTTAGGGTTCTAGATTCTATCAGAAAATTATGCAGTGAAAGGATTTTCGTATGCATTTTGTAGAACTTATGTATGAAGGCTCAGAGCCCATAGGGTCTCAGTGATGAGGAGTTCCATCTGTTAAAGAGGATTCTGGTCTTTGGTATTTCACAGTCTGTAACTTTCTCTTATGTGTTATTTAAATAGATCATTTCATTTCATCCATCTTTCCTGTATCATGTTTTGGAATGCGAGTGGCTCATTGATTTTTGGTATGGATTTATCCTAGTTGATACCCATATTCGGATTAGTCAAGTGCTTTAAATATGGCTCATGCATGATACTCTATTCCACTATTCATCTAAACCATATTTCTGCTATATTAGTTTCTTTGAGAGGGTTTTTTTAAAACGCTATTGTCACGTATGGATTATTAGATTGGTAAGCCCATCCATGGTGGTATTGTGTATCTGGATATCAGCTCAATGATAACTAATATTCTCTCAATATTCCATTCACTACATACACCTTCTGATAACTTATTTCTGTGAGGTTTTTCTGAATCAGCCCTCTTTACAGTAAGCTATCTCTGAATTGTCTGTTGCTTTTATATTGGAGTTTTGCATGTTGCTTCTGCAATATTCTTTCCTTTGTATCAGTTTCTGAAGGTCTTGGTCCCATTCAGACTTATTTTCCTTATTTTACAAGAGATAGAATGAGAGCTTTTTACTGATAACTTCCTCTGTTATACCATATGCTCCTTGCTAATATAAGATGTCCTAGGCACTGATCTATCACAAGTCTAGGCTGTCTCTAGGAACAACAACACTACCATTGGACTTATGGAGTCAAACATCAATAGATTCAATGGCAAAGCTTCTTGACATGGAAGTTGAGGTAGACAGGGGTCTTTAACAAAGGAAATTCACTCATAAAACATAGGAAAACACAGTTATTTCATTACTAAAGGAATTCATAGGAAAACACAGTTATTTCATTACATTAAAACCCCTTGAGAATCTCAGGTCTTTCAAGAAGAAAATCCCTCTGTATTACTAATATAAGTCAAAATACATAAAGTAGCAGTTTGGTGCAAAAAATCTCCAGCCCTTGACTACTTCGATGCTTTGTCTTTAAATAGACCTTCTTATAGCAAGGATGATATTCCTGATGGCTAGATTCATCGAATTCTTCCTATGGCACATCACATAATTGAAAAACATGACGTCTAACAAGAAACTGACAGCTACACCTTAAAGAAGACATTTCCTAATAGGACTCAAACTCCTATTTATTACATCACTCTACCTTATTTTTGAAACAGTTAAATGATGGTTACAACATAAGTGTCACATGATCGAAAAAGCCATAACATAGTTCATCACCATTTTACATATATAAAAACTCTCCTAGACATGTGGAGCAAAACCCCATTTTTCAGGAATGCAAAATCCTCATCTTCAACAAGATCTTTGGCTAATGACCTGTCTCCACAACACTTCCTTCGAGTCATAAATGTTTGATGTTAAGGTCCCTTGACATGTTGGAGGAGTCTAGTTGTCCAGAACTACCATTAAGATGCTCCAAAACCTTCAAAAGCAGCTCGCTATGAAAATAGGACAGTTTCGTAGCGAGCTTTAATAGCATTGAAAAAGAAGCTTCTGCACCCAAAAACTCTGCTCTTTTGATGTTCCATGGTGTCAACCTAGTCATGAAACATCACCACCATCATTCTCCATCCTTGAAAAAAAAAAAAATTTGAATTTAGAGGAAAAAAGGCTGGTACAGGTTTTTTCGTAGCATTTTCCTAGCTTTAAGCCTAGGAAACACTACGAAACTGTGTAAAAGTGTAGAATTTCGTGATTTCAAAACTATCACCAAAAAGTGACCTCCAGCTGTAAAAACTTGGTCTTCAGCATGCCATGAACCTTGTAGAACACATTCAATCTCAACTTAAGGCCCCTGTGGTGTTTCCTCTTCATTAATGATCAATTGAGCTATGGGCTCCTCAACCACATTCATCTTCAAACCTTTCTTCTCCAGCTCTTCATGAATCAGTTCCAATTTTATTGAAGGTCTTTAACTTGGTCCTTCAGTGTCTTATTCTTAGATTGCAAATGTAGGTTCATTTTTCTAATATGTTTCACGTCTCCTCTCAATGGTTGATTCCATTTGATCAAGTGTTGTGTGTTTTCCAAGGTCTTTGACACACTTATGACCTGCTCTTCCCAAATTTCTTTCATTTTCTCAAAATTTACCTTCTGAACCTTGTGCTTCCTTGCCTCTTTCTTCAAGACTGATATGTCATCATTTGCCAGCTTCAACTGCTCCTTAAGGACTTCAATCTTTGTTTTTTCAATGGTTTTCTCTTTACCCTTCCTTTGTTTAATGAATAATTCTTCTTTTGCAGGTGAGGATAGCTCTATGATGCTTGGTGATGGATGAACAGTTTCAGTGACCTTCTGAGCTTCTTTACTGCTTTCCAAGACCTTTCTGGCATGTTTTGTGATTGGTTTCCTAGCTTGAAACATGAATCCTGCATCTTCACCTGCAAACTCTAACTTCTTAGATGTTTTTCCATTCTTAAGCTTCCTTCCTCCCTCATCTATGTCTTTAGCTTGGACTATGGGAGTTTCTTCAATATCAATAGCATGCCGAATGTCCTCTAAGTTACCCTTAGCCATTGTTTGGTTCCCTGTAACCCTCTTGCTACCATGTTTTCTCACTGTTGGCTTTTGTTTTGCAAGTGTAACTTTGGGTGTGTCAACCTTCTGCAATGGCTTTTTCTCCATGATCACTGGCTCAACTTGCTCTGCCACTAAAGGTGATGGGATATCTCTAATTTTGGGAGTTATTTTAGGAGTGATAGCATCTACTTCAAAACCACTTATGAACAGAAAAGATGACCAGTCTCTACCTAATATCTTTAACTCCTCTAATGCCAGCAACTTGATCAAACCATGATAAAAGAGTGAGGTTTCATTTCCTTCTTTTTTAACGTGGACCTTATATGACATTTTAACTAAGCTTCCATATAAGTAAAAAGGTAAATCAAGAGACCTCTTACCAACAAAATGCAACAGAATCCTAAGGTGGTAGGAATAGACCATGTGATATCTCCCTTCATAGGTGAAGTACTTATGAATAATTAGCAGCAACTTTGAGAAGTTGTCTTTCATGTAGCTCCTTGGGATGGCATTTGTGAGATCAATCTCACTATGCTCTGGCTTGATAAATTCTTTATAGTCCTGCATAGTGAACTTGAAGCCTTTGAACCATTGTTATCCTCCTCTAGGGATTCCTATTGCTGCTGCAATGGTCTCTGGTGTTACTGTGAGGTTTAACATTCCCACCTTTGAATCAGTCCCATTGAAACTGATAGCAAACTCCTTTGAAACCTGCACATGGCACCCTTGCAATTTTTGGCAGAACTGCAAACACCCTGTTCTTCTGAAAACTTCTAATGCAGTTGGGTCTTCATTTAAAAAATTCATTTCTGATGGATCATATCTGAGGAAATGACCACCTTTTTTGGTCTTCTTCTTTGCATCCATGGTGATTTTATACCTTCTCCGCCTTGCTTGATTAGTGACACCTGCAACTTTTGAAAATGCCAGCAACCAGCTTGGCTTGGTGAAACAGATATCCAGGACTCAATAGCATGCAAAGATGAAGCGAAGAATGAAAAAAGACTTAATTGGGTAATGTTTTAAAGTTTCGATGACAGCTCATGGCTTAATCATGACTCATGCATGCTAAAAGTAGTAATAATGACCTCATCCATGACCTTTGTACCTTTATTTAACCCTAACTGGCTCGAATGACATCCACCCTAACAGTTATAATCATGGGTTGACACCTTGCACCGAATTTGAAAAGACAGACAGAAAAACCCCTTTTCGTAGCGTAGTTATTTTATTTCGTGGCAGTTTCGCTACGAAACTATTAGCAGTTTCATAGCGAAAACTGCCTTTTTACAGTGTAAATCGCTACGAAAACAGGAAAAACTGGCTAAAGTGACATTTTTGAATTCAAAACTTTGGAAATGAAAAATTCCAGCAAATAATGACTAATGGGACATGATATGACTTGAATGAAGGTGTGTTTGGACCTTAGGATAGGTTAATATGAAAATTTTTTAAATTTTCCTATACCAACTTGTGACAAATGAACTTTATTACCATAACTTTGACAAATGAAATCTAAGACCATGTCAAATAATGTTTCACTTTTTCTAAGTGATAACAGTGGCTCCACTTGGGATGGTGTGCCCTTGTGGTACACCAAAGAACCTGTAGTTCCAATTCTATCCATCTTCTTGGAAATAAAAACTATGAAATTTTCCAATCTTTCCTTCAAAATATAATGGCCTTCACCTCGGGCTCAAGCTTGATGATCAACTTGTCTTTATTAGCAGAAAAATCATAAAAAAATGGAATATGTATAATGGAATGAAATATAAGTAGAACTTAAGAGGAATAGTTCTTCAAAAACCTACCATTGACAGGCCCTCCAGCACAAGGTTGTCCATCCATCTCCTGTAGTATGTAAATGTTGTTTCCATGGAATGCAACTACTATGAATGAACTTCTTTTCAAATGTCTTCTTAATTCTGTTTTCAGATTGCTGATTGATGTTATAGACTTCCTCCCTTTTTTCTTGCAAGGCTATCAACTGATTTATCCTTCTCTAAATTTCATTTGGCTCCTCCTCTAATCCTTGTAGAAGCTTCATGAAAGGCACTCCCAAGCATGTAGGAAAAATGACTTCAACCCCATACAACAACTCATAAGGTGAAGTTTCAGTTGACCTTTTTTTGCACACTCTATCATCTCACAGAGCATACTTCAACTTTAGATGCCATGAATTTTTATTTTCCTGCAACACCTTCTTAATAATCCTCACAATGCTCTTGTTAGAAGGTTCAGCAAGACCATTACCTTGTGGATAATATGCAATAGAATGCCCAAGTGTAATTTGATATTGATGACAAAAAATAATCAACCTCTTGGATTTGAATGCCTATGCATTGTCAGTGACGATCTTCATAGGACAACCAAACCTAGACAATATATTATTTTCCATAAATGAAATGATAACTGAATCATTTGCTTGCCTAGTTGGGATTGCTTCAATCCACTTGGTGAAATAATTAGTTGTTGTTAGGATCTAGGGATGCTGCCCTGAAGATGATGGATGAATATCACCAATAAAATATAGCCCCCACTGCTGGAATTGCACCTCAACATAGATAGGCATCAATGGTAAAGGAACAAGCTTTTTATTACCATAAAAAATATGGCATTCATGGCAGGCATCAATCTTTTTGTAGACATATTTGAACATGGTAGGCCAGTAATATCCTTCTCTGAGAATCTTATTTACTATGGCCTTCCAATAATGATAACCTCCACAATCTCCTTTGTGAAACTCCTCAATCACTTTTTCAGCCTCCTCTTCCAGCAAACAATCCAGAAGAATACCACCAGTATCTTTCCAATACAGTTTTTTATCTATGATGCAGTATCTCAGATTTTAGCTTCAAAAACCTTGCCTTAGACTTTGTAAATTCAGCAGGAGCCCTATGATGATGTAAGACAAAAACAATGTCTCTGTACCAGTCATAAAGGATGTACTTCTCTTCAATGGGAATCAACTCTTCATCTTCATCTGATAATTCTGAAATTTCTGCAATTAAATTCATATCAAGAGAGTCAAAATTGGACTATGCCATCAGCTTTGCTTGCCCCTGACCCTTCACTAATTTTGTAGGTCTAATGTCTATATCATACTCCAGCAATTTATCTATCCACTTCCCTATCTTACCATCAGGATCATCTTAAGTCAAGATGTCCTTCACAACAACATTAGGAACAAATGTTATGACATGAGAATGCAGAATGTAAATTTTCAAATATTTGATGGCTCTGACCAAAGCATAGGCTTGTTTCTCTAAGATATTGTACTTCAGTTCTAAATTAGCTAAGGTCTTGCTAAAAAATTAAATAGGTTGCTCAGTACCTTGCTATCCTTTCTGCAGCAAAACTCCAGCAATTGTATTTTCTGATGCAAATGTAAAAACTAGAAATTCCTTTGAAAAATCCAGGCTGATCAACATTGGTGCTTGAGTGAGTGACTTCTTGATCTCCGAAAATGAATGCTTTGCTTCCACTGTCCATTTGATGTCAGCTCCTTTTTTCAACATCTTGGTTATGTCTTTGACAATCTCTGCAAAATTGGGAATAAAACTCCTCACAAAATTCACTCTTCCAAGGAAAGACTAAATTTCCTTCCTGCTTCTAGGCATATATACTTTCTAAATGGAATTGACCCTGTTTGGATCAATATTAATCCCATATTTAAATATAATATGCCCAAGTAACTTCCCTGAAGTCAGAGTAGAAATGATTTTAGTGGGATTGAGTGAAATTCCAAACCTTCTATATTTCAACAGAACTTTCTCTAGATGCTTCAAGTGGTCTTCCTCTCTCCTTGAGAAAATTTTTATGTCATCCAAATAGAAAACCAAAAAATTATCCTTCTCCTCAGAAAAGGTAATGTCCATTGCTCTTTGAAAGGTCGCTCCTGCATTCATCAGACCAAAAGGCATCTTGGCATACATGAATGTGCCCCATGGTGTGGTAAAGGCGGTTTTCTCCTGATCTTCTGGATGCACAAGTATCTGATTGTACCCTAAAAAACCATCCAACATAGACATCATTTAGGAACCAACAATGTTCTGAAAAATTTGGTCCATCTTTGGGAGAGGATAATTGTCCTTCAGAGAATCTTTGTTCAAGTTTCTGAATTCAATGCAGATTCTGATTTCTCCACTCTTTTTTCTGACTGGAACCAAGTTTGCAAGCCATTTTGAGAATCTTATTGGAACAATAATTTTGGCATCAAATAGCTTCTTGATTTTCTTCTCAATCAAAGGCATGAGAAGTGGATTAATCCTCCTCAACTTTTGTTTGAAAGGATTTTCATTTTCTTTAATAGGAATGGTATGCTAAATAATAGTAGGATCATATTTTTTCAAATCAGCATAACTCCATACAAAAACATCCATGAAGCTTTTCATCATTTCAATATATTTATGTTTCATATCTGCAGAAAGAAAGTTGGAAAGTTTGATAATTTTTGGCAATGCTACTGTACCAAGGTTACAACTCTCTACCTCTTCATCGTCGGCTTGTATCCTAGGAGACTTGAACACATCATTTTGGTCAAAAAGCTTTTCAAGTGGGATGAGACGTTTGGGTATGGAATTATTCTTCAGCGGCAACACTTCAGAACTACCTTTGATTTCAGCAAGCATGTTTTTTTGGTCTACTTGTATGCTTTCAAACTCCTCTTTCAACTCCATGAAGTTTTTGATTTGTTGGTCATCCTCAAAAACTTGCCAATGGATGATGTTGCCAAGGATTGCAGGCCTATGGTGAACTTCAACTTCATATCTTTCAGTGGAATGTGCAAGGATAACAAACAGACTTGCAGAGACAGCTAGAGAGTCAGCTACTGAGTTTTGGTCCCTAGTCTTCACAATAAATGAATATTATTGAAAAATCTCTAACATCTCCATGATCAAATTTATATATGCTCTCATCCTCACATCCTTGGTTTGATATACACCCTCAACTTGTTTAATAACTAATTCAGAATCTCCACAAACAGAAACCTTTTGGGCACCCAATATTTTCAAAATTTATAAACCCAAAAACAGAGATTCATACTCTACCATGTTATTTGTGCAATCAAAGTTAAATTTGAAAGAAAATAACTTACTTTCATCCTCTGGAGTTGTGATCCAAATTCCTGCTCCAGCCCCCTCTCTTCCTGCTGATCCATCAGAGTGTAACAACCACCAACCTTCTGCCTTTTCTTCACTAATTTGTTGATTTTCTGCCTGCTGATTTTCTGCTTCTTGAATTTATGCTTTGTTCTCATATTCTGCTTCATCAGTCAATTCATTGAAAATTACAGCAGATCGTAATTCAGTATGAACAACATAGATTGAGAAATTATGAGGTTTTCCCTTACTACTTACCATATAAGCCATCCTTGTTTTTCTATATAGTCTTCTTTGCTCACCAAAAACAGGAATGGTGGCATAAGTTAGGTCCATCTACATGGTGCCTTTGATCTTTACTGCCCAAGATCTAGATAGCAGCATGCCAAAATTGAGTGGAATGTCCGCTACCACAATGTCCATTACCATTGTCTTGGCAGGGACTTATGTAAGACCAACAACAACACATTTTATTAAACCAATGCATTGAAATCTTTTTGAATCAAAAGAAAACAAATTATTAGATGGCCTAGTGATTTTTAATCCCATCCTTTCCATGATCGCTTTAGGCATGAGGTTATGAGAGGCCCCTGAATCCAACATGGCTTTGTGTAATGTCATGTCATGAATGCTAAGGCTGACATAGAAAGGAGACACCTCTTCATTATTCTCATATTCCAACCTTGGTCCCAAGTATAAGGTTGGATGATCTTCTTGAACATTAAGGATGTCAGAAGCTCCTGCTTGGGACTCTCAACATTTTTACAATTTTACTTCTATATTCATTCACCTTAAGAATTTCTCCAAAATGGACTAAGATCTTGATCTTGGAGATCTCATTCTCCAAACTAAAAACAGAAACAAATTTTTCAGTTTCTTTGATAGGAGGAGGAGATGGTGGATATTGTCTAACCTCAACTTCTTTGGGGGCATCTTTCTTGGGCTGTGTCTTTTTTGCAGTAATTGGAAGATTTATGTTTTTGAGGTTGTATTGCTTCTGCATCTCAAATATTGCATGTTGATATCCTTTAAGGTAATCAGATGGTTCCTCACCCTTTTTAACATCATGATCAGACTCATCATGTTCTTCCTTAGTAAAAAAAATCCCTGACATATTTTCATCCAAGAAATGAATAGAGTCTTCTGGAATTTCAGGATGATCTTCTTCATGAACTAAGTTTTGCTTAAAAGGAGGCATTACTTGAGGCTCGGGTTGATTTTTGTTTTTCCTTGGTCTCTGTTGGTTTGAGATCTTCTGAACTGAGGATTTATAAACTGAGGTTCACATTGTACAAGAGGAGCAGAGTTATTCCCAAGGGAAATCCTATCCATTATTTTTTCCATTGTCTTCATCATGGAGTCAAATTTATCATCAGAGGTGGAAGGCTTATCTTCTTCTTTCAATTTTTTCTTTCCCATCTTGGACTTTTTAGCTGCTATCATATTGACCTCCACCTTCACAACATCATTTTGAATTTTAGCTTGTGAAGGGGATTCTCTTTCTCTGAGCAGGATAGAAAATTCATAGTCAAAGGCCTCAGCATATCTCAATTGAGATTCTCTTGGTGGAGGCTTTAGATGGGCAGGGATAGAGTCATAAACTTTATTAAATATCTTAGAGAAATTTTGGATAGTTTCATCAACAGCTCTTTTCAAGCTATTGTACTCAATCAGGGCTTGCACAGGGTTAGTTCTATTTCCCCACTTTATGAAGAAGCTATCTTCAAATTCATTCCAATTATGCAGGCTTCCTGGTGTAAGGGCTTTGAACCACTTCTTGACCTCACCAGTAAATCTCTGAGAAAATAATATCATCTTGACATCCTCATGGTCAACCTCCTCTCTGTCTTTGAAATCATTGAACTGGTCTACATTCTTTTCAGCTGTAATCTTATCATCACTTCCCCAAGTTTTTATTCTAGCATAATATTTGCTAGGAAGGGCATTAAGGACAGCTGGAAGAATGAGAGGGGCATACGTAGCAGGTGGAACAATAGGTGGAGGTGGAACATTTCCTGCCATGATGACTGGAACTGTAGTAGTTTTAGGGAAAGCAGTAGTAGAGGAAGAGGAAATTTTAGGAGGGGGGTTGGTTGGTCTTTGTTGTTCAGTTACAATTAAACTCCAGTCAGGTAGAGGGACACCAGATTTTCTTCTAAGAAAGATTTCAAATGGGTCTAGTTCCTTCAACCTATCTAAAGATTCCCTCTCTAACAATAACTCTGATGTGACTGCTTCCCAAAATTATTCTTTATCTTTTTGTGTCACTAAGGTTGAGGTATCAATACCTCTTCTATATAGGTCTAAGACAATTTCAGTCATTCTTTTTCATTTTCAGAACTAAACAAGACTTCCTGAATTTTATCATCAAATTTTTTATCTTCGGGACTTCTTAAAACTTCAGAGGATAAGACTTTTATATGTAATGGAGTACCTGATTGTGAAAAAATGACTTGAATGCCTCTGGAAATTGTGTTTGGATTATCCACAATTTTAGGTGAATCTAGGTCAGGATTACTCCTAATATATCTCCTTTTCGAAGCCACCTTTGGACATGAGAATTTTGAATAGAGTCACTAAGGTAGTTGCAGCCTCGAACATATTCTGAGCTCCTGTTACCTTCAAGATTTCAGCTTCAGAATTTCGGGAAAAGTATATCTTCAGGCTCCCGACAGACGCACCAAAATGTTATCACAAAATTTTACTTGATTGGTTGTTGATCAGACAACTCAGTGTAACTGTTTCAAACCAGCTTTTGACTGAAGCTTAGCCTCTTCAGTCTGAGAGGGCTCTCTCAAAAAATGATTTATGATAGTGGTTAATGATAGTGCTAGATGGCTAACTCTATTGGAAATGTAACTTGTTTTTTGTGTTTGCAGTTTCAAAAGAATACAAGCTTGCTAGCATTGGGCTTAAGGAGTCAAAAATTAGTATATTGAGTGGTAAGGCTTCTTGACATGGAAGATGAGGTAGATAGGGTCTTTAACAAAGGAAATTCACTCATAAAGCATAGGAAAACACAGTCATTTCATTACTAAAGGAAGTCAGAGCATAGAGTTATGAATTTCAGTAATAGAAATGAAATCTACTGCAAGTGGTAAAACATAAGATGTAAATCAATAAGACATTAAAACCCCATGAGAATCTCAAGTCTTTCAAGAAGAAAATCCCTCTGTATTACTGATATAAGTCAAAATACATAAAGCAACAGTTTGGTGCAAAAAATCTCCAACCCCTGACTACTCCGATGCTTTGTCTTTAAATATACATTCTTACAGCAAGGATGATCTTCCTAATGGCTAGATTCATCGAATTATTCCTATGACACATCACATAACTGAAAAACATGACTTATAACAAGAAATTGACAACTACACCTTAAAGAAGAAATTTCCTAATAGGACTCAAACTCCTATTTATTACATCACTCTACCTTATCTTTGAAACAATTAAATTATGGTTACAACATAAGTGTCACATGCTCGAAAAATCCATAACATAGTTCATCACCATTTTACATATTAAAAACTCTCCTAGACATGTGGAACACAACCCTATTTTTCAGGAATGAAAAATCCTCATCTTCAACAAGATATTTGGTGGATGGCCTGTCTCCACAACACTTCCTTCGAGTCATAAATGTTTGATGTTAAGGTCTCTTGACATGTTGGAGAAGTCCAGCTGTCCAAAACTGCCATTAAGATGCTCCAAAATCTTCAAAAGTAGCTCGCTACGAAAACATGATAGTTTTGTAGTGAGCTTTCGTAGCGTTGAAAAAGAAGCTTCTGCACCCAAAAACTTTGCTCTTTTGTTGTTCCATGGTATCAACCTAGTCATGACACAACACCACCATTATTATCCCTCCTTGAAAACTGTAAAAAATTAATTTAGAGGCAAAAAGGCTGCTACAGGTATTTTCATAGCGTTTTCCTGGCTTTAAGCCTAGGAAACACTACGAAACTGTGTAAAAGTGAAAAATTTCCAGATTTCAAAACTGTCTCCAAAAAGTGACCTGCAACTGTAAAAACTTGATCTTCAGCATGCCATGAACCTTCTAGAACACATTTAATCTCAACTTAAGGTCCCTGTGGTGTTTCCTCTTCATTAATGATCAGTTGAGCTATGGGCTCCTCAACCACAATCGTCTTCAAACCTTTCTTCTCCAACTCTTCATGAATCAGTTCCAGTTGTTCTTGAAGGTCTTTGACTTGGTCCTTTAGTGTCTTATTCTTAGATTGCAAATGCAGGTTCATTTTTCTAATATTTTTCACGTCTCCTCTCAATCGCTGAGTCCATTTGATCAATTTTTGTGTGTTGTCGAAGGTCTTTGACACACTTATGACCCATTCTTCCCAAATTTCTTTCATTTTCTCAAACTGTAACTTTTGAACCTTGTGCTTCCTTGCCTCTTTCTACAACACTGATATTTCATCATTTTCCAGCTTCAACTGCTCCTTAAGGACTTCAATATTTGTTTTTCAATGATTTTCTCTTTACCCTTCCTTTGTTTAACGACTAATTCTTCTTTTGCAAGTGAAGATAGGTATATGATGCTTGGTGATGGTTGAACAGTTTCAGTGACCTTCTGAGCTTATTTACTTCTTTTTAAGACCTTTCTAGCATGTCTTATCATTGGTTTCCTAGCTTGAAACATGAATCCTGCATCTTCACCTGCAAGCTCTAACTTCTTAGCTATTTTTCCTTTCTTAAGCTTCCTTCCTCACTCATCTATGTCTTCAACTTGGACTATGGGAGTTTCTTCAATATCAATAGCATGCAGAATTTCCTCTAAGTTACCCTTAGCCACTATTTGGCTCCTTGTAACCCTCTTGTTGCCATGTTTTTTCACTGTTAGATTTTGTTTTGCAGGTGTAACTTTGGGTGTTTCAGCCTTCTGCAATGGCTCTGTCTCCATGATCACTGGCTCAACTTGCTCTACCACTGAAGGTGATGGGATATCTCTAGGTTTGGGAGTTATTTTAGGAGTGATAACATCTACTTAAAAACCACTTATGAACAAAAAATATAACCATTCTCTACCTAATCTCTTTAACTCCTCCAATACCAGCAACTTGATCAAACCATGATGAAAGAGTGAGGTTTCATTTCCTTCTTTTTTAACTTGGACCTTATTTGAAATTTTAGCTAAGCTTCTGTATAAGTAAAAAGGTAAATCAAGAGACCTCTTACCAAAAAAATGCAGTAAAAGCCTAAGGTAGTAGGAATAGATCATGTACTTCTGAATAATTATCAGAAGCTTTGAGAAGTTTTCTTTCATGTAGCTCCTTGGGATGATATTTGTAAGATCAATTTCACTATGCTCTGGCTTGATAAATTGTTTATAGTCCTGCATAGTGAACTTGAAGCCTTTGAACCATTGTTCTCCTCCTCTAGGGATTCCTATTGCTGCTGCAATGGTCTCTGGTGTTACTGAGAGGTTTAACATTCCCACCTTTGAAGTTGTCCCATTGAAACTAATAGCAAACTCCTTTGAAACCTACACATGGCACCCTTGCAATTTTTGGCAGAACTACAAACACCCTGTTCTTCTGAAAACTTCCAATGCAGTTGGGTCTTCATTTAACAAATTCATGTCTGAAGGCTCATATTTGAGGTAATGACCACCTTTGTTGGTCTTCTTCTTTTCAGCCATGGTTTTTTTATACCTTCTCTACCTCGCTTGATTAGTGACACCTGTAACTTTTGAAAATGCCAGCAACCATCTTGGCTTGGTGAAACAACTCTCCAGGACTCAATAGAATGCAAAGTGTTATCACACACTAAATTTTAAAAATCATAACTTGAAATGTGTCATGTTCGTATTTAGCTTGGTTAGGAGCATAGCATCATGAAATGATATATTGTATGATTAGTATAAGCTTCTATGATTGTTTTAAGTTGTTAGGGAATGATTTCAAGTCATATCAAAGAAACAAATCTGAAACAGATACTTTAATTCAACCTAATGTGTAAAATCTGGCCACCTGTCAGAATTTTTCTGAATCCACAACGATTTTAGTACAAATTTAACAGATTTCGCTGAGGAAACACCTAGTAATTTTGTAGCGAAACTGACACTTGTAAAGCTAAATTCTCTACGAAAGCGTGTCTTCTTGTTGTAGGTTTTAACCCTGTACAAAAATTATCTGCAAACGAATCTTAAAGACAGAAAATAAATAGTAGCAAGAGCATAAAGAATAAAACAGATAAACACAGAGATTTTCCCTTGGATCCTAAATCGGGACGACCAGCTTGATTTTTCATTATATTCCTTTTAGTGCTATAACACATATATATACATGATGAAGCATACATAAACCCCAATCCATTAACCTTGGATTAGAACATAACCGTAGTTCCCTTGACCGGATCTACAAAATAACAGGGGTCGAAAACCATCATGCCCCAAAACCATGTGCAAACCCATGCACAAAACCATGGGTGGGTCTGCCCACCGGAAAATAAGGACCAAAAAAAAATTTCCGGGGCGCTGCCCCAGACCCTGACAGGGGGGGCTACCACCCCCCTTGTTACCCCCCCGCGCGTGATTAGTCATGGAAATAAAATAACACAAACCCAACACCTATAACAGTTTTTTGCATAATGATGAGTTGTTAAAATTTGAGGGTTTCGAGATCATGTTGTCAGACTAGGGTCATCATTGAAAGTCTTAGGCACGTTTTGGCATCAACTACCATTTTCTTAATAAATATCATCTCATTTTTTCAAATCGATCCCTCATTCCTCGCGCTTTCTTTTTCACTCTTGTAAGCTGCTACCAAAGCAGCTATTTGTCATTTGCATTTCCCTTAGAAATCCTCTGTCATGTCAGTCCTCTTTTACCATAACAACTCACTGTCATCAAATTATTTTACTAAAAAGGTGTAAATATCCAAATAAGGCCACCACTGAGAAACAAAAAGAAGTGGCTACACCAAAGAAAACAAATAAAGGAGGTCTACCATTCAGGTACGAGCCTACAAGTCCAATATTAATCATGGAAGATCCAAATTTTGTCGAAATTTTTAAAAGATCAAGGTGCATTCAGTTTTTTCAAAGGTTGAAAGGTCATCACAAACAGGTATCACAAGACTTTGCACTCAATTTCAAAGGAACATCTACAAAGGTTGGTTTTCTTCATGTGCCAATTTCGCCTGATAATATTTCTCAAGCAACAGGGATCCCTAGGACCAGAGAATAATGGTTTAAAGCTAAAAAGTTTGATTTGAAGATTTGTGATGATTATCTAAAGCCTGAACATGTAGGGATAAATATAACTGTAGGGATTCCCAGAACTTGCCTTAAAGATAACTACTCTAAGTTATTGATAGTCATACATAAATACTTTACCTGTGAAGGCAGATTCCATACAATCTAGATGTATCATTTCAAGTTGCTTCTTCATTTTACAGGAAAAAATTTGATAGATATTCATTTTTACCTTTTTAGAAGCCTTGGAAAAATGGCAGATAAAGTGCAAGGTAGACTTGAAAGAAGTGAAACTTCCATCTTTCACCATGGATTGATAAAATTACTAGTACTGGAAGAATTAAATAAACTAGACAGAGACTGGGAAGCTTTCTTGTTTATGAATGGGTATGAAATGGATGATTTATCTCCAAGGAAAGCCTCTAAACTCAAAATTCCTTCTCCTAGACAATAGATTAATACTACTGCAGAAGTAGAAGGGAATCAACAAGAAGGTTTACAATCTACAGCTAAAGACATGGAGGTAGAAGCTAAATTCATCCAAGAGGCAGCACCACACCTAACAACTAGTAAGCATGCTAAAAAACATGTCACAATTAGCAAGAATAAACCTGCAGCAAAAATTTCTAAAAGAAGCACAAAGGAAACTATTGGAGGTAAAGGCAGGCTTGAAGACATATTAAAGGCTATAGACATTGCATAAACTATTGTAGTGAAAGAAACTGAGGTAGAAGGATCCAAGATTAAAAGGAAGGGGCTTATGGCCAAGAAATTAGATTTTTCTTCAGAGGATTCAGGTTTTCTTTTTAAACCTAGAAATCCTTTCACTAGATCACAAATTTTTGAGATTATCACAACTGGAAATAAGCAGCAGAGGGAAGATAAAGAAAAAGACGCAGCAGTGCAAGAAATCATAGTTATATCTCCTACTGAGACAGAGGTTACTAAATAAAAGAAATTTCAATCCAAAATAAATATTTAGAAGGAGTCTAAGGCAGATTATCCAAAGGGACAACTCAAAGATAAGAAAGAAACAGTTAAACAAAGAAAGGGAAAGGAAAAAGTCATAGAGCAAACTGAAAAAGAGCTTCTTGAAGAACATTTAAAAGAAGCTAGGGAAGAGTTTTCTGAAACAGAGAGAGAGCTGGAAAGATACAAGCAAGATAGAAAAATGATATATGAGGTGGAAAAGAAAGTGAATGATCAGGTTACTCAATTTGAAAAATCTATTGGAAAGGCCAAAAATTTGTTGAAGAAATCACAACCTTTACGCATCATGATGAAACACACAAGGAAGAGGAATTTTTGGTTACAGGTAGAGAGGAAAAGTCTTTAGAGACAAGTCAAAGGGTTGAAAGAAAATATGGAGATGATGAAGACAAAATTAGAGAAGAAAGGTTTGGAAAGAGAAGCTATGGAAAAAACTATTGAAGTTGCTCATGAAGAAACTACTGGTAAATAAGAAGGTAACAATGAATGATAGACCTTTTTTGTCTTATACTATCATATTTTACATGCAGATATATTCATGGATCTTTTCAGGGCTCAGATCCTAAATTTTTTCAAGTCTCTGAGAAATTAGGCAATTTCGCAACGTGTGCCAAGCTTGAAGCTCAGTTTTTGCTGCGGAATTTCTGAAGAATTATTTTTGGTTTTAAACCACTTAAACTGACAGGGTTAAGGAACTTTGAGGTTTTTTTTTAATTTTTTTCATCACTTAACACCCTCCAATGGTCAAGAATAGTAGAGGATTATCACATATGACCTTCTGTTTTTTCTACAAAATTTTGCTACGAAAATAGCTCAAAAACTCTGTTTTGATAGCAAGGTCAATTTTTGAAAGAAGGTGAAGGGTAAATAACCATTTCAAAACTGTTCTCCATGAGAAATGACAAAGAGTATCAAAGCAATGATAAAGAGTATCATATCAGAAGATTTCTAAGTGGAGATATTTTGTTATAGATATAGTTCAAAGATACCAATTCACTATGTTGCCATATCATCAAACTGATAGTTTCCTTAATAGTAGGCAGAGAAGTTTCATGAAGACAGTCAGGATATTAATGTTTTTTTTGTGGAAAATATGGTTGAAAATGTAATAATTAGATGTTTGAGTCATAGTAGGACACTAACTACTAATTCAAAAGGTGTCAATTTCTAGTTGCAAAATTCTAGTTAGTGGTTAGATTTGGTGTCAGTAATAGAGTTTAATGATCTAGCCACTTGGAAGATTGAATGTAAGGGCTAGATGCCTATAAATAGTGAGTACTTCAATGTATGAAGGGTTGGAGATGTTATTTTAGAAGAATATTTTATTGTAAATCTTTTTTGGAGTTTCTGATATATACAATAACAATACAACTTTTCTTCACCTGAGGTTCTTATTATATTTCAATGAGTTTATGTCCTATATTTTGAAATGTTTTCTTCCAATGCATTAATGCTTATTACTCAGAATTCATGATTTTTCATGCTCTGACTTCCTTGAAGTATTAAGCTATTGGGTGTGGAGCCTGATTATCTTTTTTACTTTGTATCACAGCATTGGACTCCTGTACCTTAAAAGGGGTAGCAACGCCGCTCGTAATTAATCGCTGCCATGGGGGGTCCAAGGGGGGGCAGTAGTGCTTTTCAGAGCCCCCCCCTGGCGGGGGGTTTCAGGGGTAGCGCCCCCGAAGCTAAAAACAGATGTAAATTTGCCTTGTAAAAGTATAGTAATTTCTAGTCAATCTGGGCCGTTCATAGGCGGATGATCTGATGGTAGAAGTTATGTTTAGTTTAGGGTTTTTTTCCCTAGAAGGCAACCCCCTTGTATATATGAGGGTATTGTATTGTGGCTATGTATTACATGTGTATTCTCAGAGCGAGAAACAGATAGGGAGATTGTGAGAGAGAACAGAGGATATTACAGCGGATCTGATGTAGGTTTTGTCTCTTCAATTTTTGCTGGATAATAGAAAGGAAGGACTGGTTGTTCGGGGTGGACGTAGCCCAAACTGGGTGAACCACATATATCTATGTCTCTCTAGTTTTATGTGTTTTGTGTGCTTGTATTTTTCGCATATTTTATGTGTTGCATTGCTCCATAATATATAATTTTCTAACATAAGCTATGGTCAAATGAGTTTTTGTTCTATCTTTTGAAATGCTTTCTTCTATTGTCTTAATGCTTATCCCTCAAAATTCATGATTGTTCATGCTCTGACTTCCTTTAAGTATTAAGTATTGTCCTATCTAGCCTTTGAGTATTTTGCTTTCAATACCTTGATGTCTCATTACTCAGAATTCATGTGTCACATGCTCTGACTTCCTTTGAACCTCAAGTTATTGGGATTTTCCTAAAAGTGTTATTCTTTCATTGAGATATATACAAGCCTCAACTTCCACAAGGAAAGCCTTTATTATTGAGATCCCTGTCACTAACTCCATAGCCCAATGGTAGCAAACATTCATCTTTTCAACCTACAAACATACAAAACCAAGACATAAATAATAGAGTCAGCCATCTATCTTATATCATTAACCAAAATCATAAACCCCCTTGAGAGAGCCCTCTCAGACTGAAGAGGCTAAGCTTCAGTCACAAGATTGGTTTGAAACAATTACTCCAAATTGACCATTGAAGCAGCCCAAGAGGACTCAATTTGGTGATAACACAAAGATGAATAAGAGAATGACAAAAGACTCAATTGGGTAATGTTTTAAATTTTCGATGACATCTCATGGCTTAATCATGACTCATGCATGCTAAAAACAGTAATAATGACCTCAGCCATGACCTTTGTACCTTGATTTAACCCTAACTGGCTCGAATGACATCCATGCTAACAGTTCTAATCATGGATTGACACCTTGCACCAAATTTGAAAAACAGACAGAAAACCCCCTTTTCGTAGCGTAGTTAGTTTATTTCCTGGCAGTTTCGCTATGAAACTATTAGCAGTTTCATAGTGAAAACTGCCTTTTTATAGTGCAAATTGCTACGAAAACAGGAAAAACTGGCTAAAGTCACCTTTTAGAATTCAAAGCTTGGGAAATGACATTAGGGGAATTTTGAGGTCTAAAATGGGCCTCCTAAGAAAAATGTACAACAAAAATAAACTTTATAAGAACCAATAGGATTCAAGATGATGATGTCAACCATGGGGGATGATTCATCATTGCTTGAGTAAAAGGGTAAAAATATTAAAAAATAATAAAATAATAAAACTCGTATTTTCAACTTATCTCCCAATGTTTTTACTCAAATTTCGAGGAGGAGTACTATTTGGATGCAAAATTTAATTCCTCATCCAAGGATTACCCATGTTGCATACTTTCGATGGACCCTTCTAAACGAAAAATCAGAAATACATAAAACAACGTGATTACAATCACGTTTTCATGTATTTCTCATTTTTCGTGTAGCAGGATCCATCAAAAGTATGCAACATGGGTGCTCCTTGGATGAGGAATTAAATTTTTCATCCAACGAGTACTCTCGCTTGAAATTTGAGTAAAAAATTTGGGAGATATGTTGAAAATACAAGTTGAAAAAAGTAGTTTTTTCCTTTTTCCCTCTAAAATTTGATGATGTAATCAAATCTTATTTTATTATTTCCACTATTATTTTATAATTTCCTTAGGAGGCCCATTTTAGACCTCAAAATTCCCCTAATGAAAATTTCAGAAAATGATGACTGATGGGATATGATATGACTTGAATGAAGGTGGGTTTGGACCTTAGGATAGGTTAATATGAAAAAAATTAAAATTTTCCTACACCAAATTGTGACAAATGAACTTTATGACCATACCTTTGACAACTTAACTCTAAGACCATGTTAAATAATGTTTCACTTTTTCTAAGTGATAACATCTTCCATCAAATTTTTAATGATATTAAAAAAACTCTTATTTGAGGATTCAACTAACCTATTCCCCTTAGGGTAATAAGTAGTTGAATTCCCCGAAGTGATCTGATACCTATTGTAGAATTCCACCATTTTCTTTGAATTAAAAGTTTCTGCATTGTTTGTGATAAGTTTCTAGGGACATCCAAATCTTGACAGTATATTAGCTTCTAAAAATTTGATGATCACATCATTTGTTGCTTGTCTTGAGGGTATGGCTTCAATCCATTTAGTGAAATAGTCAGTGGTTGTGAGGACCCATTTATGTTGCGTTGAGGATGGTGGATGGAATTCTGCAATGAAATCCAAACCCCATTGTTGGAAAGGAATTTAAATAGATATGGGTTTCAAGGGTAAAGGAATTTGTTTCCTCTTTCCTTCAAAAATTTGGCACTTATGATAGGAAGTAACTTTTTTATGGAAATCAGCAAAGAGTGTGGGCCAATAAAAACCATCTCTTGGGATCTTATTAGCAGTGGCTTTCCAATACCAATGTCCACCACCATCTCCTTCATGGAATTCTTGCATGATTTGATCTGCCTCATTCTTCAATAAAAAATTTAGTAGAATTCCACCAATATATTTCCAATACAAATGACTGTTTAGGATACAAAATTTCATAGCCTTTAAGTTTAGAAATCTAGCTTTCGTTTTTATCATACCAAGAGAAGCTCGTAAATTTACTAATATAAAAATGAGGTATGCATACCAGGGAGAGTTTGTAAAAGCCTCATCTATTTGTGGAGTCGTCTGCTCTTCTTGGTCATCCAATGTAGCTACAAAATTAATATCCAAAGCATGAAAATTATACTCAGCCATTAACTTAGCTAACCTCTGACCTTTAATGAGCTTGGTGGGTTTAATTTCAATATCATATTCAAGAATAATGGCAATCCACTTACCTCTATTCCCATCATGTCTATTTTGAGTCAGGATATCTTTGACTACAAATTTTGGAACATAAGCAATAATGTGAGAATGTAGAATATATAATCTGAAATCCTTAATTTCTTTTATTAGAGAAAATGCATGTTTCTCCATTATATTATATTTGAGGGCAACATATCTTAGAGCCTTGCTAAAGAAAGCAATGGGATTCTCATGTCCTTGATTGTTTTATTGCAAGAGGATTGCTGCAACAGTGTGTTCATATGCAAATGAAAATATTATGAAATCTTTAGTGAAGTCAAGACTCATTAACATGGGTGCTTTTGTTAGAGCTTGTTTAACTTGGTCAAATGATTGTTTAGCCTCAATAATGCATTTTACTTCTGTGTCTTTTCTTAACATTTTGGTTATGTTCCTGAGGAGTTCTGCCATGTTTGGGATAAATCTTCTTAGAAAGTTTATTTTACCAATAAATTATTGAAGCCCTTTCACATTCCTAGGATGAATTTTCTTGAGAATGGCCTCGATCCTATTGAGATCAATTTTGTTTTCGTGTTTGGAAATGATATGCCCCAGAAGTTTTCCTTCCTCTAGGACGAATAGTTTTTTCTTGGGATTCATGGAAATTCCAAACCTCCTACACTTCTCAAATACTCTCCTCAAATGTAGTAGATTCTCTTCATATGTTTTAGAAAAAATAGTAATGTCATCCAGATATATGACTATGAATCTGTCAATTTCATCAACAAAAGAAATGTCCATTGCTCTCTTAAATGTAGCTCCAGCATTCATCAATCCAAAAGGCATCTTCACATACATGAAGGTACCCCATGGAGTAGTAAATGTTGTCTTATGTTGGTCATCAAGGTGAACTAAAACCTAGTTATAACCAAAGAAACCATCTAAAAGTGAAATTCTATTGGAACCAACTACCCTTTGTAAAATATGATCCATCTTAGGTAAGGGGTAATTGTCTTTTAGTGAGACTTTATTAAGATTTCTGAAATCTACACAGATTCTGATTTCACTTGTCTTCTTCCTGGTTGGAACTAAATTGGACACCCGGTTAGAGTACCTTAAAGGTACTGTTGTCAAGATTAATCCCCTCTATGGACAAAGGTGATCTATCTAGCCCTAGAGTGGGTCTAGCAACGCGAGATTCTTTCTAACATAAGATCTCTTAACTAATTCTTACAATGCAAAGAGGAAAGAGACATAAATAACTTTTTTCAATCACTATCCTTGGATCCGTTGATGGTGATCTCAATCCACGATCCTTGTAGGATCACTTCCTGCTACTGACGGCGTGCGAATTCCTATGGATGATCGGGAGACAACAACAAACTTGATATAATATATAATAAACTTAAACACTAGCTATCTAGTATATTAAGGAGTACCAAAATATTTGCATAATCATGTAGAAAAATATACAAGCAACCAGGCCTTGATGTTGGGGGCATCCTCAGGTGAAAATCTGATTCCTTCACCCAACTCAAAAGCATTCATTATCCCGTGCACTTAGGCTTAATCACAATGCAATCATGCGAAGGGATGAGAGTTCAGACGAGTCTGACAATGATCAACCAAGCTCTAGACTTGGGGGAATGAGGGATGTAAATTTATAGCAAGGATAAGGAGGTTGGGAGCCCATGAAAGGAGGATGAATGCCCACTTTCTAAGGGATGACCCCCCATGGATGAGATAAAGGCTCCAAAATGAGAGAGCTCGACCTTATCATCTATGTTCAACAACAACCTCGATGCCCTTGAGCTTCTAGAGGTCGAAGCTTCCCCCCCATTTGAGGAAGAACTGCCAAAAAGGGGATCAACGCATTTTTCCAAGAAATTAGAGCACTGACAGCACTATGCCCAAAATAGGATAAGGACATCAGCGCAGTCATGGCACTAGGAAGGGTGCTGACCCAGGAAACTAGGAATTTGACCAAGTTCCTTCAGTAATCTTTCAAGGAAGTCTTATTTGGATCTTAAAGGGGATATGTTAGCATATTTCTTGATGTGGAAACATTGCACAACATTCTTCATGGGACATTTTAGGATCAGGGATGGGAAAATGAGCATAGTGACAAATTATTTTGTAACAGATTCCCCCTAAAGCATGAAGGCATAACAAGGAGTGATGGATGGAATGCTTTATGAGTTAAGGAAAATGGATCATAGAAATGGATCTGCGGTATGGGCGCAGCCATCCATATAGATATGATCATGTATACAATCATGAATACTAAATAACTCCATGTAGTCTGGACCAAAAATCAGAAGTGACCCAAGGTCTTCATAACGATCTCAATCAAGCCAATGTACAAATCTAGACATGTGAATAAATGTGTTGATGTCAAACATGGTAGAAACCACCTGATTACCGGTCAATGATGAAAATTGTTAACAGGCACGAGAGAGACCACCAATAATGACGATGTACCTCAAGGTAAAACAACACAATCTACAAGCGTGAATGGATGTGTTGAATTCAAACACTTGTAGAATCATTCGATCGAAGGCCAATGATGTGAACCTGTCATCGAGCACTAAGAACTTGCCATTGAGGCATGCAAGCTCCAGGGTACTGAAAGATGTCTCTAAACCACTTTCCCGGATAATGAGCTGAAGTCAACAGGAAGTGATTCTTCGAAGGAGGGCAATAATGATTCCCACATCATCGACATGAAATAACAGATATCTTAAGATGATAGGAGTGATTCGGGATTGTATCAGAGGAGTTCAGATATGTAGAAGGTGTTTAACAAAGGACTTCTCTTGAACATATTGGCGACACTACTCCGGAGTGTGGCAACATTTGACTCAAATAGGATCAAAGGTCATGTTGAAAAAATTGGTAATCATATAAGAGGAAAATGGATTTCCCAAACCCATGGAGGAAAAGTGATGAATGTCGGATGTCCCCAAGCCGACACAAATTGCAGATGAGTGTCATGTTTAAGAGAGACAAGCTACCCAAAATACATATAGGATGTTCACTTTCAATTTCCCCCTGTTATTGCTAACGAGTACCTCTTTATTTTTTATAGCCAGCATGAAGAGGATAGCACATGCTCAGCATGTAATTTCATTCTTTGAATGAATCCATCCTAGTAAGTTTAATGAGCCCTAGGAAGGAGGAACTCAGTCTCGTCATGGTGACAAGTCTTTCATTGTTTAATATTTAACGAGTCCAACGAAAGGTAAACTCGGTAAATTTTCATGTTTAAGGAGTTTGAAAAGAAACAAAAAGAAAACTCCATCATGTCCGTTTTCGTAAGTCATCTCTTGAATTCGAAAAGGTAGAAAAATATGTCCAAGAGAACCTCTTGACCATGTTCGATCAAGGTATTGCTTTTCGTAAATAGTGAACCTCAGCCCAAAAAAGGGGTAAACTTATACTGAGATTACCTCAATTCATTCACTCTAACGAGTTTGAAATGAAAAGTACTTGAAAATATTTTCATTTTTCGAGAGTCACAAAAGAGTCGAAAGTTGACTCCAGGGGGGTTCCTTTTTCGTAAAAATTTAGCGAGCTCGAAAAGGAGATAAAATTCAACTCGTTTTCATTGGAAACGATCATCAGTAGTGTGAAAGTCTTGTACTACACATAAAAAACAAACATAACAAATATCGAGGAAAAATATTAAAATATTGGTGAAATTTTTAAAAATCTATAAATAGACCAAACAACAAAATCATTTCCACATTTCCATTTTTAGAAGAGAATTTTGTACAATTTCGTTCTGAATTTCAAATCAGCGGTGCGACCGATCCAAGACACCATTCGTCGATTAGCCAAGTAATATGTCTAAACTTCCTTTTCATTTTCATTCTATTCATTTAGCATTTATATTTCAGAATTAGGGAGTTTAGGGAAGACATTTCAAAGTTTAAAATCACTTGTTAGCCACCTATAAAATTTGTTATATCAAAAGGTGGCTAAATCATTTTTGGAGCCTTCAAGAAACAATTTTTATTGCTAAAAATGTTATCTCTTGAAGACTCATGAAGACATCCTCACCTCTATTTAAACCTTCACTGATGTGTACATTTCAAACTCTGAAATTCTACTGATTTCATAGAGAAAAGACTGTTGCGAACACAATTTTTTCCCTTCCTTTTCACTTTAGACTAAAATTCATTTTTACCCTTTCATTCCCTATGGAATTCCTCTATATTTCCATTTTTCTCCTTTCTCCTTCATAAGATACTGTTTACAAAGTTTAAAACTCACTTTTAAACTTTGCCAAAACCCCCAAATCCATAAAAAACTTTGAAACTTTTCATAAAAATAAGTTTTTTGATTATGGACTTAAGCCCCTTTGGGCTAGATCCTAACCACTTCCCCACATATGCCTTGGTGCTGGAACCAAGCACTAATAGTCCCTAGTGCTTATCGCATCGGAACAAAACACAGCGCACAAGTCTTTTTTCTTTATTGAGACCTCTGATGCGATTGGCCCCTTATTACATAGCCCCGATCCAATCACTGCTTCATATAACCCTTGGGCCCGCATCCGGTGCTTAAACCTTGTAATAAACCATCCCCGATGCATATTTCCCTTTACAAATTCATAAACCCACTTTTCCTAAGTTTTGTTCTAAACCCGCCAAAACAATATTTTTTAATCAAAAATGGGTAGATTGAAAAGCCCCGCATCATTTTTCTGATGCAATTGAGTCCCATTGTATAAACCCTAGCCTTCTGCTTTACTCCATAAAAACCTACGCCCGGGACCAAGTGTTAAAGTCCCGAAGCACTAATCGCATCAGGGAAATATAAATGGATAGATTGAAAAACCCAAAGGCCCAACCCCGATTGGCCCTTACTATGTATAAGCCCTGGGCCTATCGCATTTCATATAAACCAATGGCCCCATAGTCGGGAGCCAATCCACATATATATAACCCGCCCCGAGCCATAAAACCTTTGCATTTCATAAATTTTTGGGTTTTCATAAGTATTAAAGGGTTTCCACCGGTGCATGATTTAAAACAATATCCACTGTTGATTTGAAATGATCGACAGGCCGCGCAGTATCGCATCAGCAAAAATTCAAAGGGCACATTCCATGTCGTATTTACCTCTCGCCGATTGGCGATCTCCCGATAAATCGTGAGCCGTTGATCTCCTCCCCGCCTTCCCAGATCCGACGACCCTCATTTGCTTTGATCATAAACCCTTCCTCCGCCTTTTGAACCCCTCCGATTCACTCCCCACCGTTGATCTGATCCTTAGATCGACGGCTAGCGCTAGATCGCATTGGCGCCATTCAAAAGTTCTTCCCCCGCCGATGGCATGCCTCTGATTGCATCTGGATTGTCCACTTTTCCAGATCGGACGGTCCAGGTTGCATCTCCCAACTTTGGTTAAAATTTATGCGCCTCGCTTCATAATGTTTTTGGGCAAAGCCCGGCCGTTGATCTCTGCAGATCAACGGTCCTCATTAACCCATTCTCCACCTTTTTATTATTTCGTTTATACCCTAGATCACATCTCAGCCGTTGATTTGTTTCATCTAACGGCTCATATTAACCCCGATAGATCTGCCTCTTGTGGGTCCTGCCTCACTCTAGATCTGATCTCAGTCGTTCGATCCTTGATCTGACGGTCCATATTGAAACCGTTTCTCTTGCTTCCGCCCGTGCACCTATCCAATATCACGCTCGTTCTCCATCGTCGGATCTGAGACCCCAGATCCAACGATCGATGCACGTTTTCGCGTAATTTCAAGCGCGAAGGTTAATCTCCCAAAATTACGCGATATAAACTGTATCTAAAATCCACGTGTCAGCCTCTGGCACATATCGCATTCCAAAAGTAAAAACCGTCTATCCGCCTCTTCTCCGTGCGAAACCCGTGGTTTTCACCTCCGAAACCACTTTTCCCATTTCTATTATGTTTTATCGCGCACGTTGCCCGCCGTTGATCTTTGCAGATCAATGGCTCAGATCTAATTTCTCATTACACTAATCACCCTCCGCCTCTTCCAAAGGGTTATTAACGTGCAATATCCATCGTTGATCTCATGGCCTGGTCTCATCCGACGGCCCACGATCATCTCGAAACCCCATTTTCAATTCTTATGCATTTTCCTCCACCAAAGGGCTTTTAACCTTATTTCTTCTTATTTTATTCTATTTTCACAATAATGTGACCCCTTCGCATTATTAATTCACTACTAAATCTTGACTGTTGATCTTCTTGGTCAATCATAGATCAACGGTTCTAACTTAAAATCTCCCACCACTCTCCTTTTGACCACCACGCGAAAATCTCCACTGTTGGATGCTGCCATCCAATGGCCACGCTCCTCCCCATAACCACTAAAGCAGTTTTACCAAATAACGCAGGATTTCATAACAGTTGTGTATTTTTTGCAGGTTCAAATGAATTTCAAATATTTTGAAAAAAATAATAAAGCTGGGGATGACGATCCTCTTGGCTTTGTTTGTTTAAAAGAAAATCATTCCACGGGGTTCAAACTTCACGTTTCACCAATGCTTCATGGGCATTGATGCCATATGATCCTTTTTCAACACCTTCACATCAACAAGACACAGACAATTAAATCAAAGTTAAGGAGTATCAGTGTTGAAGACTTAAACACAGCAGAACAGAGGATTGAAGACTGTTTTCACAGTTTTGGAGGATTACGGCTAAGATTGAAAATCAAAAGCCTAATCCTCCGAATTAAAACAAAATTATAGACAAATCAAAAGATTTATCAGTCATAGGATGCCTCCACTGCCACATAAGGGGCTAATTGATTCCTCTCAGCTACCAAGTTTCCACCTGTAGCCTCAAAGCATTCAACAGAGGCCGAGTTATGATCAGAAAAGAAGATATTTGCCTCAACGCAGCCGAATAGTCAATTCTGCCAAAGGAAATTAATGAAAAAAAAAATATCAGCAGAGTTATTACAACATGAAACAGAGCCTTAAAGTCAACAAAAGCTCCCACCGAGCTTAACTCTTGAATGTAAAACAATTAATACAGACAAATATATGTAAACTTCTCCATTGAGCCCCTCAAAGGCTGAGAAGTACTAAATCTGTATTAATTAAAACCTTAGATCTTTTCTCTTTCAACCTCCTCATCCTTCTATAAAATCTCATTGAGGAGTTCATTGTAAACGTTGGTTGCAGAACTTTGAAATATACTTGTGCTTGAAACTTCTACTTGTAAATAGTATTCAAAGGCTCTTGAAGCTCTGCTTGTGATTAAATAAGTTAGTCTGAGAAGTGAAGATGATTTTTGAACTGAAACACTGCCATTAAAGCTGTAACTGGTTTGAAGCATCAATACATGCTGATTTATGGGATCCTGGTCTATGTAAACGGTGATGTTATTTCTTATTGTAAATTGTTATTTTATTTCCGTTTTCACTTTGTCCATCTTCTCTGATAAAGAACAGCAAGCATAGAGTTAGGATTTACTGTATATCAGTACCCTCTTCGGATTCAAGAGGGCTAGATCCTAGAATCCCAAAGTGGTTGAAATAGTGTTGTCTCTGTAGTTTGACTTTGCCAATCTTGCAAATTACATGGACCTCACATTTCTGGCGAATCCGCTGGGGAATCTGAGTGTTTTTCATTTAAAATAATCACAAGATATCAGAAATCCCTTTGTTTCAAATGAAATTTGGTCTATTAGCTGGTTGAGCCATCAGGTGTAACATCTCTGGCCAAACAAACTTTGTTTAGTGAGCAAAAGCAGCCCTTTCAAGCACTACCAAGCAAACGGTAATCATGATGAGATTTTTTTTAATCAGTGACAAACTAGGTAAACCCTAGGATTCTCATAAGAGTTTATCTAACCTTGAAATATCAGCTTGCTTAGCCATAAGAGTACACGGTCTTTGTCTCATAACCGTAGCTAAGTTTTGAAATAGATTTAGGACACTCTTAAGAACCACAGGACTGAAATAACTTAGAAAAACCCAAAAATATTTTAGATTGGTATTCAATAAACATGGTGGTGGACCATAAAACCTTTTACCTCCAAAAGAGCTAAAAAATTCCACTTGGCGACTCCACAATCCTAAACAGAACTTAAGACTCCATTGGGAAGAACCTTTATCATTATAACATCATTCAAACTCAGTTAGAGGACTGTAGGATTAAAATTTATGCAAAAACAGATTAGTTAACCTCTTAAATACTGTCATATTTGGTTGAAATTTTCTTGTTTAGTTGGGTCCGAAAAACACAGCATAGTGGCTCCTAGAAAGATTCATACCAAAGCCTATCCTGACCCAAACCCACCTGAGATAGTTGATAACCCAGAAAGTATCCTTAGGGAGTCTCCTAAGATAAAATTTTCAATTGTTTTCAGATCACCCTTGAGAGCTAATTTAGTTCCTGAAAATCTTGCAGCTCTACAACAATCACAAGTTGACTTAATAAATCCATTTAGAACTAGGTCACTTGATGATCTAATTCAGATAGACTCTGAATCTTCACTTTCATCCCCGAAACAAGTGAACATCCTGGTAGTAGAGAAACAACACCACCTGATTTACATTTCCTTTTCAATTTAGGTGTCTCTCATCCAAGATCAGCTCAGTAATCTATCCCTGGTCCATCCACATCTTTTCATCCTACATCTACTGTCCAAACCACTCCACTCCAGCCCACTTTCCCTCTTGTTAATTCACCCCTTTTAAATCCACCCCCACCTCCTGCCATGGCAGCATGGTATGCTCCCTTAGTCCTTCCTGTACCCTTAGTCAATCTTCCACAGGACTACCAATCCAAAATACCATTATATGATGCCAGTAATGCTACAACTGCATCACAACATGTGGATAAGATGAATGACTACTTTGACAGAAATGAAATTGATGATGATTCTGTCAAACTTAGGCTTTTTGCTCAGAGTTTGGGGGGAGAAGTAAGAAAATGGTTTAAAGGCTTAACCCCCCACAGTATAAATGATCTCCAAGCTTTCCATCAAACATTTTTTTAAAATGGGAAGTAAGGAAAAACCCTCTTCAAATATTTTCTGATTACAATAATCTCCACAGAAACACCGGGGAAAGTGTGTAGGCCTATTGCACCAGATTTAATAGTGTGTATAATTCCCTTCCCCCAGATTTAAAACCTCCATAAGGGGCAGCGTTAAACAAGTTTCCTGAAGGATTTGACCCTGAAATGGCCTATCAGCTGAGAGAGAGAGACCCTTTAACTCTTGAAGATATGCAAAAAGGTGCTCTTGCTGTGGAAGTTAACTTGATGGAGAAAAGAGCGAGAATGAAGAATGAGAAGAGAGTGTCCTTTAGAGAGGAATCCACACCTTCTACTTCCAGCTCAAAGATGGAAATAATGATGGAGGAGATGATGAAATAAATGAGCATAATTAAGAGAGCACAAGCTAGTCAAAATAAAGCTGCTTCTCAAAACAGAAACCAGAACCAAAATCAGAATTTTAGAAGAAATCGGCCTCAAAATAGACCAAGGGAAGATGATCAACAGATCACTCCTCCCTTTCATCAAAACTATGTGAGTGAGGTTGAAGACACAAATGAACAAACAGAGGATGATGATATAAATATGTTGGGAGTAGATAATGATGACTTTGGAGTTCATTGTGATAGAAAAAAAGGTCTTTATACACCCTATGATGACAAAAGAGATGATGATGAAAATTATTATCAAGACATGGAGAATGTCATCGTAGAGCCTCAAAAGGAATATGACCTTAGAAGTAAAACCAATCAACAAACTCCCAGCGACAAAACCTCTGAAAAATCTTCACAAAACAACACTGCAAGTAAACCAAAAATTGTAAAACAAAAAGACAAAACAGTGGTTGGAAATTCTGATAAAGGTAAAGAGAAAGGCACTCAAAACAATGTAAAACAGAGTGCAGACCTTAGTAGTACTAACAACTCAGTTGTTACTCCTGTTAAAACCATTTTGTCAAATGTAAATAGAAAAAATCAGCAAATAGATTTTGCTGACAGAATGGCAGTTAGTAAGGCTGAGACAAGCACTTCAAAGAGTCAAATCCCTTTCAGCCTGGAGCAGGAAATTTCCAAAATCAAAATCTTAGTTCCTCTCTCTGAGCTAGCTGCCCAAAATGTATATAGAACCCAAATTTTTAAGGCTTTAAACATAGAGGAGAATAATGACACAATCAATCTTAATTATGACCAGCCAGAGCTTATTTTTGGTCCTAAGATTGAAGGTAGATATCAAGAGGGACCTGTTCCTCCCTTTTATGTAAGTTTAAATGTTCATGACAAGATTTTACACAACACTATGCACGACTTAGGGGCTTCTCATAATTTAATGCCCAAAGCTGTAATGGAGAGCCTGGGTCTAGAAATCACCAAACCTTATAAATACCTTTACTCCTTTGACTCAAGCAAAGTAAAATGTTTAGGTTTAATTTAAGACCTCTGCGTTAACTTAGCCCAGATTCCAGCCAAATTTTTGGTCATGGATATTGTTGTGGCCGATGTACCCCCACGTATGGAATTTTTTTATCTAGGTCTTAGGGGGCTAAGTTACAAGGAACTATGCAGATGGACATGACCTATGCGACCATCCCTGTTTTCAATCAAACACGAAGACTTTACAGGGAGTCCCATATGCAGTACATGGTAACTAGCCAAGACAGACCGCAAAACTCTCCCCTTTATTCTGTAAACACAGGCCTTGATTCATTTATCATTTTTAATGATGAAATATTGAATGAACAAGTAACTTTAACAGAGTTAATGGCCAATAGGGAGGAGGATTCAGACAACACAGAAGTGTCAAAACGGTTTGTTGAACCCATGAATTACAGTAAACAACACACCGGTCTTGAACTACAAATCAGGCGTCCATCGCTTTTTAACCTTGACAGTCAAGAAAGCATTCCTCAACTTATCGAAAAACCTGAGGAATTAAAACAAATACAACAGAGTGTTGATATTCAAGAAAGAGCTGAAAGCACACTTGTTGAAGAGGACAATAATCAAACAAAAGAACCCGAAACTAGTCCTATATGGAGTATGGACTTTGATGGGTCCTGCACTAGGAGCAACACAGGTTGCAGGGGTCTAGATATGCAATGTTTGGTCTCAATCTAGTCTCCTAAACTGAGCTCATTTAATTGTCAACCAGGATTTGTAAACTGCTGAAGTGAAGTGTACTGTATGTACCTAGGTGCTTGTTTCCTAATGCGTTGTGTGTAGTGTTTTGAGATGTTTTTGGTATTTTGTGATTATTTATGATGTTTTTGGTCTTTTGGTGGTTTTATGTTTGCAGGAAAAATGCCTAGAAAGCTAGTGGAAAGAAGCTGGTGATTAAAACAGTGTTAAGCCTAATTGATGGAATGTCAAATGACAAATGCAATTGGAAACACTGAAGCAAAATTAAATCTAAACTATGACTAAATAAAAGCAAAGCTTGATAATGACTTTTAAGAAAATGATTAAAAACACAAACTAAACTTGAGAAATGTTCACTAAATATGCAAATCCTCTAACTAAACAGTGAAACAACTAACTTACAATGATACAATATTTTGTCCTTGATTAGAGATTTGAAACATATTTAGAGGAAAAACATTGTTATCATCATAAGATCTTCTATTCTAGAACTAGTTCCTATCTCTATTCTGCAATTTAATTGAATGTCACAAAACCTTTACTCAAGAGTTATTGATTTCTTTTCAAAGTAGTCTTTTGAGGAAGAGCTCTGTTTATAAAATGATGAGGAAATTGCAGAGGTACTTCGGGCCTTAAAATGATGTTGTCTTCTGTTCATATGGTTATAGATCAATTATGGATTTTAGAACAAGAAGAGGTTTGTGAATAATGAAGGCTGTCTTGTTAATCCTAACAACTGAAGTAATCTATTGTGCAATGGATGACAATTTGAATATGAAGTGCAAGTGCAATGAGTTAATCTAAGAATGAACTTAAGATGCCACTAATCTAGAACAATGTTGAACTATAAGTCATCATCAAACTCAAAGCAAAGTAATTGAACATGAGTTAAGTGCAATTAAACTCCGGAGTATTCTAACTATGCTATCATGCATTATTCTATGAAGTTACACAATCTGTTTGTTCATCATTAGTGATATTTTGGAAGAGTTCCTTCTTTTGGAAGAGGTAGAACAATTCTGACTGTGTAATTGAGTGCAATTGTAAGCAAATAGACTGAAAGCAAATGAAAAACTAAGATATCATATTCATATCCTACTCGTCATTATGATGTCTTGGGAAAGCGTTTAAGAGCAAGAACAGAGATGATACTTAGTACAAACACACAACTAAATCATTCATTATCACGGTCATGTCTTGAACTTCTTAAGAATTTCTTGGAAGAGTTTCTTCTTATGGAAGAGTGATTAGAACAAGTGTAACTGTGATAGTGAACAACAAAAACTACAACTAAATCCTACAGTACTATAGCCATTCATCATTCATCATTATAATCTTTTGGAAGAATTTCTTCTTGTGGAAGAGTTAGAATGAATATAACTACAGTAGCTAATTAAAAACAACTATGAATTCAACTCCTAATCCTACAATACTATAGTCATTTCCCCATTCATCATTATAGTCTTTTGGAAGAGCGTCTTCTAGTGGAAGAGTTAGAATGAGTACGACTACAGTAGCTAATTAAAACAACTATTAATTCAAATTCAAAACGTAAAGGCAGCTAGAAGACTTATCTAATTTACGCAAAATAAATCCGTGCAAGAGGCAGGGGCCCTCTACCACCTGACGAAATTCAACTCCAAATCAAATCAACGCCTTCACAATAACACTGTCTGCTTCATTAAAGATGAAAGAACTTGAACATAACACTCTCCGTCTTCAGAAATGTAGCACAGAGTCTAAACAAAATCTAGCATCAAATCTAACATAAAATCTCTAACATAGCTCTCGGTCTCCCAAGTGTTTATAAAGCAAATGCACATAACAATAATTGCAACAATTCAGGAACACTGTCTTTCCTTATCGGAATCACGTTAGGACTCTTTGAAGTGGCTGCATGAAGAGGAAAAGACATCTGGACTGAGACAGTCCTAATAGAAGTCTTCCTTCCTAAATGTGTTCCCACGTTCAAAACCATACCCAGAATTCGTTTCTTCCTCCATGATGAGCAACGAACCATGTAGACATGACATGGATTATGCCCATATGCAGTTTTTCTTGAGAGGCCACCTGGAACATACTCAAACGTGAAGACAGCTGCAGAATCGCTGGTTAGCTACGGAATGTCTGCATTCTGCAGCTAGTTCCGGTCAAAATGCTTTACAATGGAAAAAATCACAAAAATTAGCAAGTCAGTCATGTAAATCATTCTAGAAGTAATTTTAACTATATTCATTGATCAATTGGTTCTAGGATAGAAATGGACAAGGGAAAATGAGGTAAAATGAGGTGAAGGAAAGCACAATTTTGAGGCTCAACATACCCCCACTGCTGTCTCTTTGCATGTCTTCATGCAAATTATCCTATGAACTCAGAGGCTTATGCAAGGACATCTAATCCTCTCCTTCTCCTTTGTCTGGAAGCTAGAGATCTTCTGGGTTTTCTGATAACAAGTTTGAACCTTAGGTTGGTGAGTGCCCTGATTAGCTTTTTGTTCCTTGTCTTCAACTTCTCATTGGTCTTCTCCACTTTGTCTATATGGAGAGATAAGGTTGAGTTCATATCATTTTTGAGCTTGACTTGATCCTTGAGAATTTCATTCTCATTTTTGATGTGTCTATTCAGTAATTCCAACTCATACCTATCCCTTCTTAATATATCTATTTTAGACAGTGGAGGACTCGGGGTTCTTTCTCTGCTTTCCGAAGCTCTCCTCTCTAAAGTTTCCACATAGTCATATATTTCTTGTTGAGCAGGGTCAATTTCAGGGGTTCCTTCATAAAATTCCTCTTCAACATCTTCTTCCATGGATGTTTCCTCATCTTCTATATCAATCACCCCTGTTTGTTTGATTTGAGTTTTCTTTAGTTTTCCCTTTAGTCTGTGGCTTCTCCTTGGCTGAGAGGATCCCTCTCCTTTCTCTGTGGCAGATTTCTTGATTACCTTTTCTTTCTTAAGTTGCCTCTTGATTTGGGTCAACTTCTCTAAAATGATTTCCTCACTGCTCTCTTGGACTGTTTTGTCAATTTCAACTTTTGAAGCCCTCCATTTCCTACTTCTCTTTGTAGGCTGTGGTTCTGGTGAGGGTTCTTTTGGCTCTTCAAAATGATTTCTTATCAAGAAATCGTCCCATGTATCATTTGTTTTAGTTAGATGATGTTCAATCAGAATTTTGACCAAACCATGATGATATAGGGTTGTCTCTAAAAATTGAACCCTTCTTTGAACACAGGAAGCCATCTTCTTCAGATTTTGAAGCAAGAAATATGGTAGGTTTAAGTCTTCCCCCAGGAAATGCATCATTAGTCTAATGTGGTAGACATAAAATGTTCCATATCTACCCTCACATGTAATAAATTTTTGCAGAAGAAGTAGTATGTTTCTCCATTTGTTTTTCAATGCAGAACTGGGAATTCCTTTCTTAAATACACTGATATCCATACCTGGTGATTTTAAAATTTGTTTCCAGGAGTCATTGTGGAATTCTCTATTTTTAAACCATCTCTCTCCAGTTCTGAGCAACCCTGTAGCTTCTGCAATGAAGACTTCAGTGACAGTAAATTTGACATCTCCTACTTCAACTTTGGTTCCTTGAAATGATCTTGCAAATGTTTTAGTGACTTCCTTGTGGAAGCCATTAAATTTCTCCAAAAATTGAAGCCATCCTATTTGTTGTAACATTTCTTTACATTGAGGGTAGCCTTCTAAATATTTTGAACCCACTGGTTCAGTCCTTACAATGAAACCCATGATTGCTTCTTCAATTTTCAAATTAACACTCTTCTACCCACAAAAACAATGACTTTCACTTTCGGATTGAAATGGCTTTAAGTTCTAAATGGAAATGGCTTCAACTTTGGAATGACATACCTCTGATTAATAGTGGCAACAACTTCAAAACCTCGGGCTGATATGCCTCTGTTGACAATTGAAATTTGGACTGATATGTCTTTGTTTGACAGTGACAACTGGCTTCAACTTCTTCACTGCAATACCTCTGGCTCTTGGTAGCAAATGGTTTCGAATTCAACACTGCAACACCTCTGTCTTCTAGTGAAAAAAGACTTCAAACTCCATACTGCTACACTTCTGTGTTTATAGTGAAAATGCTCAAACTCTGTCCACAGTGATATTTTGTCTGCCCACGGAATCAAATGGCTTCAAATTCTCACGCTGCTATACCTCTGAATTTACCCTTTTGCTCTGCTCTGAGTTTACAATGCTCAATGCTATTCAAACTGATATCCTTTGGCTCTGCTCTCGGTGATAATAATATCTCTGTCTACGGAATGAAATGCCGGCTACAGAATGGAGTGATAGCAGTGGTCACGGAATGAAGTAGTCGAGTGAGGTGGAGGGAATGAATTAATGATTGAAGAGACAGCGGAGATTTTTACGATGGCAAAGGGAATCATCATTGAATGATTTGGTTAAGAGACGTGGAGAATTCAAATACCTCGGCCATTTTAACCGCTTTCATGATATCGGATATGAAATTTGAAATGAGAAATTTTAATCCAAAGTTTGTGGAGGGTTTATTGGTATTGATCAATAAAAATAATTAAAACAACCTTTTCGAACAATCCATAACTAAAACTATGCTAAACTTTAATGAAATGCCATTATAGTTTAAACTTGTTACCTCTGCTCTTCATTTGATTTTTGTAGTCTTTGTCTTCTCTGCTCATCTTTGGAAGAGTCTTCATAATCTTCTTGATGCTTTTGATTCATGGATACACTGGGTCATTTTGTTGCAATTCTAATGTCTGCTGATTGATGCCTTCAGGGTTTGTAGCTGCAGAAAGACTATCTGGCTGCAGAAAGGTTGATCAGCTGCAGAATGTCCACTGAGCTGCAGAATGTTCCTGTAGAGCACTTTAATCATGAAAATGGAATGTTTTTGGAATATGGGTGAAATGTTATATGTTATGAATGAAGATGGATGATAGATTATGATATGTATGAAGTGGATGATGAAATGGAATGGATTCAGTTTATGAAATGGAGTGAAAGATCATAAGGACTGTACTGCAATTCATGACATGTTTTATTCACTTACAGCAAGACACCAAATTTTGTATTTTGTCATGAAAATGAGATGGATGGAGGATGAGATGAGATGAATGAAATGTGGAATGGAGTGAAATATGAATGGTGGAATGAAATGGAGTATGGATGAATAAGTGAATGGAGTGAAATGAAACGAAATGAATCATAAGCACTATGGAACTGAACTCATGATTTTTGTAACAGCTGCTTATAAAAACAAAAATGGGAAAAGCTAGAGTGTCAGAGAGACTCTGATTTTCACCCTATCTTTTCTGTATAAACATGCCAATCAATGATTGGTTTTCATGTTTATACCTTTATTTTTATTTTTATTTTTATTTTTATTTTTATTTTTTTATTTTTATTTTTTTATTTTTATTTTTTTATTTTTATTTTTTTATTTTTATTTTTTTTAAAGAAATGCTTCAAAAAATTTAATCAAGTTGATGAAGAAGAGAGACTCTTCTTCATTAACTTCGCATCATTACTTCCTTGGAACTTCTTGACAAACTCTTCTCTTGAGAGTGGCTTGTGGTAAAGCTTCAGTCTATGACCATTCACAAGAAAAATGACCTTTTCTTCATCTATAGTTATGATTTTGACTGCCCCATTATCAAAAATTTCAACAATTTCATATGGCCCAAGCCAATGTGTCTGAAATTTACCTTGAAAATCCTTGAATTTTGAATCAAACAAGAGAGCCCAGTCACCCTCTTTGAATTTCTTCTCCTTGATGTACTTGTCATGCCATCTAGCCCTTTGTTGTTGGACTAGACTTGTTTTCTGAACTGCATCTTGTCTGATCTCATCCAATTCATTAATTTGTTCCAGTCTATGCTTTTGTGCCTCCGTTAGATCAAGTCCTAGCTGAACTGCCATCTTGAATGTTTGAATTTGGAACTCTATGGGAAACAAAACTTGCTTTCCATAAACAAGCTCATAAGGAGTATGGCCTGTTGTGTTTCTCCATGTAGTTCTATAGGCCCACAAGGCTTCGTGAAGCCTATCTACCCAATCTCTTCTATGTAGATGAACAGTCTTTGTTAGGATTCCTTCAATGACTTTATTAGTGGATTCCACTTGACCATTTGCTTGTGGATGATAAGGAGTAGATGTTCTATGTCCGATTTTGTACTTCTCCATCATTTGCTCCACTAGCCTTGATGTAAATTGAGCTCCTTGATCTGTAACAATTTCCCTTGGGACACCAAAACGAGTAAAAATATCCTCAAAAAGAAAAGTAACTACAGATGATTCATTAGCAACAAGTAATGGTTTAGCTTCTACCCACTTAGTAACATAATCAGTGCAATCTAATATATATTTCTTTTGTCTCGATGGAGGACTAATAGGTCCTACAAAATCCAAAGCCCATTTTTCAAAAGGTTCAATGTGTACCTGAGGTTGTAATGGCATCTCACCTGAAGGAGAAGGTTTCCCTACCCTTTGGCAACTGTCACACTTTTTGACATACTCCTTTGCATCTTTAAACAAAGATGGCCAATAATATCCTAAATTAAGGATCTTATAGGCTGTCCTCTTATCTGCAAAGTGTCCGCCACAAGGTTCATCATGACATGCCTTGAGAATTTCAGGCATCTCATCTTCACGAACACACCTTCTAATGATCAATCTGGACCTGTCTTGTACAACTCATTAGCGACCCATGAATATCTTGCACTATCATTAATGATTTTTCTTTTATCCCTTGCATTCATAATTGAAGGAAATTTTCTTGAAACTAAATAATTGGCAATATCAGCAAACCATGGAGTTTGAGTAGAGATTGCAAAAAGATATTCATCAGGAAATTGATCTTCAACCAGAGTGTCATCTTTGATATTTTGGATTCTAGACAGGAAATCAGCCACAGTGTTTTGTTTTCCAGGCCTATCTAGAATAGTAATGTTGAATTCTTGCAATAGTAACAACCATCTTATAACTTTGCCATTAGTGATTGATTTATTCATTAAGTATCTAATGGCAGAATGATCAGTGTGAAAAAAAGTTTCATAGCCTGTTATATAGTGTCTAAACTTGTTTATGGCATGAACAACAGCTAAAAACTCTTTTTCAGTTACAGTATAGTTTAACTCTGCAGGAGTCAAATTTTTACTGATATAATAAATGGCATAGGGAATCAAATCTTTCCGTCCGAATACTGCTCCTAGAGCTGTATCGGAAGCATCTGTCGAGATATGAAAAGGTAACTTCCAGTTAGGTCCCCTTAATATAGGTGCTTCAGAAATTTTGGTTTTCAGGGTTTCAAAAGCTAACTGGCAATCAGAAGTCCACTTAAATTCACAATCTTTGGTGAGTAATTTGAAGAGAGGAGATGCTATTTTAGTGAAGTTTTCTATAAATCTTCGATAATACCCTGTAAATCCTAGAAAACTTCTAACATCTCTTTGACAACTTGGAATGGATAGGTTAGAAATGACTTCAACTTTTGCCTCATCAACTCTAATCCCATCCCCTGAAATGTGGTGCCCTAAAACAATACCTTCAATAAACATCATAAAACATTTTTCATGACTAAGTGAAAGGTTTTCTTCTTGACATCTTTTTAAAACTTTTTCCAAGTTGTCTAAAGCTTCTTCAAATGAGTTTCCATAAACTGTGAAATCATCCATGTACACCTCTACACAATCATGTATTAGATCTAAAAAAATTCCTAATACTGCCCTTTGGAATGTTGCAGGTGCATTGCATAATCCAAATGGAAATACTCGGTAAGCATAGGTACCCCAAGGACAGGTAAATGTGGTTTTGTCTTGATCTTCAAGTGCTACTTGAATTTGGTTATAACCACTAAACCCATCTAGAAATGAAAAGTACCTTTTGCCAGCTAATGTATCTAACACCTGATCTATGAAAGGTAAGGGAAAATGATCTTTAAGAGTAGCTTTGTTTAATTCCCAGTAGTCAATACATACCCTCCATTTACCATTTTTCTTTGGCACAATTACCAAAGGAGAAACCCACTGACTATCTGAAATGGGATAGATGAAATTGACATTTAACAATTTTTTCAATTCTTCTTTAACAATCTCCCTAAGATTTGGATTCATCCGTCTTTGAGGTTGTCTGATTGGTTTACAATTTTCCTCTATATAGATGTGATGAGTGCAAGTCTTGGGGCTTATCCCTTTCATGTCAGTGTAGTCCCATGCATATGCAGAAGAATGTCTCTGTAATACTTTGACTAACTCTTCTTGTTGAGATTTTTCTAGGTTCTTATTTATGTTCAAAGTTTTTCCTGGAAAAATTTCACTTGTAGAGCTGCCAAATTTGTCCATAGAATGAAGAGACATTTGCCTAGATGACAAAAATTCAATATTGGATCCCTCCTGAAATGATTCATGTTTGTGTTCTGGAAAGGATTCAAAGTTTTCTAGAGTATTCAGAATTTGATTATCTTCACTAATTTCTGAAATTGTGAAGAGTGGTTGTAAATCTTCTTCATCCTCTATCCATTGAGTGTCATCTAGATCTGTAATTGTCCTAGCTGGAGGATACAAAGTGAACTTCTTTGTTGAACTACCATCGGAAATATACATATCACCGGACCTACAACTAATCAAAACATCAGCTGTAGCCAACCAAGGTCTTCCTAGTATAACAGGATGGCCTCCTAGATTATTCTTAGGAGTTAGGATCATGAAATCAACGGGGTACTCCCAAGAATCTAGGGACAACAAGATATCCATTACTATCTAGTTTTATACTTGATCTATACACTAATTGTAACGATTATTGGGTGTAAAAGAAGATTAGGAAAGTTAGATTTGTCCATGATTTGTCCTGCTCATGATGTTTATTCGTTGTCCTAAATCAATGAGTGTGTTTTGAATTTTAATTCGTTGATGTGAATTTTAAACCATTGTAGATTTCTGGGTCAAGATACTTTGGAATGGTAATCTTTCCCATCATTATGTATGCTATTTTTCCTACCAATTGAATTTTCTTTATTTCTTTTATCTTTCTTCCAGGTTTGTTCATACTCAACTCCTTTATTATTTTAGCTAAGATTGGAATTTCCTTGATGGCTTGTAATAATGGAATTTTGATACAAACATTTCTCAATTCATCTAGGAAATCATAATTAGGCAACATAATTTGTTTTTCTATACCTCTATCAATTTGTAATCTTTCAGGAAAAGGAGGTGTAGGAGTAGATTTTGATGGTTGCTCTAACATAGGAGTTGAATTCAATGGTTCTTTATGTTTTTCTTTTTCAATGTTTTGGTTTTGAAGAGATGTACTTTCCTCAAAACTTTTATTAACTCGTAGAGAATCTTACTTAGAATTGTCTTGTTCTTGTATTACTACAGAAGGCTTCTTTTTTTCAAGTATCCTTCCAGATCTAAGTTTCACATCACTAAGGTCTAGAGGAGTAACTAAATAAGTTGGAAATTGTTGACCTTCTATCATATATGTATTCTGAGGGTTCTTATTATTGGGGTTTTTTATGGGCTGAGCTGGAAATTGATTGGATTTTTGAGGGAATGGTAATGGAAGTGCTTGATTTTGATGTGGTTGGTTCTGATGATGTTGTTGAGGATATTGTTGAGAATTTTGAGGGAAATTTTGTTGAGGATTTTGAGGATAAAAGTGTGGGTATGGTGGATAGGATGGTGGATACTGATAGTATTGAGAGTATCTTCCATAGGGATTTTGTGCTCCTTGTGCCCAAGCTGGAGTTTGATTTTGAAATTGAGGCCAAGGTTGCTGCCAAGAATTCCAAGATGGAGGTTGGTTATACATTTGATCACGGAATCCTTGTGTACGAGAGGTCCTACGAGTCTTACAGATACAAAGTTATGAAGTTAAACGAAATGCATGAGAGTTTCTTCTGCAGAAAGACAACTTTGAGACGAGGAGAAGAGACAATTCTTGGTCTCCTTCTTCTCGGCCCTGAAATAGCACAGGTTTCTATAACTTTTACATCCAAAGGACATTCTCTTAAGGCATGTTTCTTTCTGCATTTGGGACAAAAGATTGTCAAGGCATCAGATTCAGCCTTTTGCTTGTTTTGTATCTTGAGGGTGTCTATTTGTTCACTAAGACTCCCTAAGATGTCAGACTTAAAATCATCAAGCATATGTCCTATTTTTGATCTACTTACTGTCCCAGAAGCAGATTTACTTGCCCTTGCAAGAGCAGGATCTCTTGGACCTTTGACAGTTTTGGATTTTCCTCTGGAAAGGTTGATACATAACTCAGATATTTCAGGTAATGTGAGTTGCTGATATATCCCCTTTCCCATCATGTTTAGGATTTGCACTCAGTAATCGTGTTCAGATTTTAAGGAGTCTTGATCTAGATTTTCCATTTTTGCCCTTTTTATGTTGTAATTAAATCTTACCAACAAATCTTCTAAGTTTTCATCTTCTTTTTGTAACATATTGAACACTTCTTCCTTGTGATTAACCGGCATACAATAATCCAAGTATCTCTCTAGAAATGCTTGTTCATGTCTTCCCATGTTCTAATGAGCCTCTTCCAGTTAGACTCATAAAACCACTTCAATGCGCTTGTTAAGTTGAAGGAAATAATTTGATTTTGAGCATCTTGTAAGTAGTCATAAATCCTACCTGACACCCCAAATTCAAATAAGAAAGTTTCGGGATCTTCGATTTTAAGTCCATAGAAGTTTGGAAGGCAGTGGGAAATGTTTTCATAGTTTTATTGGTTTCTTCATCAATTATAGGGAACCCAAAATAGCTTCCCATTTCTCTTCTACCTCTTCCTCCTTCTGCACCTCTAACTCCTTCTCCTCTACCTCCTTTTCCTCTACCTCTACCTCTACCTCCAAATAATGTGTGTTCTCCATTAAAGACTCCTCCTCCCCCTTCTTCTGCCAAAGTTGATTCTCCTGTGGAAGTGGAAAAGTTTGTGTCACTAACATGAGTAATTGGATCTTCTTCTAAGGTAGGTTCAGTGGATGAAGTGGAAGGTTTCTCTAATGGAATATTTGATCTTAGGTCTTCTAGAAGTCCAGGATTAGTAAAGGATGGAATGTGGGTCTGAGTTGAAGGTGTACTAGCTCACGGATCTAGATGAAACAAGTGGTGTTCTAGAGATCAAGAATTGTGCCTCTGCCTTATAAATTTTCTCCTTGAATCTCTCTCCCTACGCATACAAAATTGTTTTGGATGTAAACAAGGAGTTACCACAGTTTTCATACATTGTGAGCGCCAAAATATTTTGGTCTCAATCTAGTCTCCTAAACGGAGCTCATTTAATTGTCAACCAGGATTTGTAAACTGCTGAAGTGAAGTGTACTGTATGTACCTAGGTTCTTGTTTCCTAATGTGTTGTGTGTAGTGTTTTATGATGTTTTTGGTCTTTTTTAATGATTTATGATGTTTTTGGTCTTTTGGTGGTTTTATGTTTGCAGGAAAAATGCCTAGAAAGCTAGTGGAAAGAAGCTGGTGATTAAAAACAGAGTTAAACCTAATTGATGGATAACAAATGGCAAATGAAATTGGAAACACTGAAGTAAAATTAAATCTAAACTATGACTAAATAAAAGCAAAGCTTGATAATGACTTTCAAACAAATGATTCAAAACACAAACTAAAACTTGAGAAATGATCACTAAGTATGAAAATCCTCTAAATAAACAGTGAAACAACTAACTTACAATGATGCAATATTTTGTCCTTGATTAGAGATTTGAAACATATTTAGAGGAAAAACATTGTTATCATCATAAGATCTTCTATTCTAGAACTGGTTCCTATCTCTATTCTGCAATTTAATTGAATGTCACAAAACCTTTACTCAACAGTTTATTGATTTCTTTCCAAAGTAGTCTTTTGAGGAAGAGCTCTGTTTATAAAATGATGAGGAAATTGCAGAGGTACTTCATGCCTTAAAATGATGTTGTCTTCTGTTCATATGGTTATAGATCAATTATGGATTTTATAACAAGAAGAGGTTTGTGAATAATTAAGGCTGTCTTGTTAATCCTAACAACTGAAGTAATCTATTGTGCAATGGATGACAATTTGAATATGAAGTGCAAGTGCAATGGGTTAATCTAAGAATGAACTTAAGATGCCACTAATCTAGAACAATGCTGAACTATAAGTCATCATCAAACTCAAAACAAAGTAACTGAACATGAGTTAAGCGTAATTAAACTCCGGAGTATCCTAACTATGCTATCATGCATTATTCTATGAAGTTACACAATCTGTTTGTTCATCATTAGTGATATTTTGGAAGAGTTCCTTCTTTTGGAAGGGGTAGAACAATTCTGACTGTGTAATTGAGTGCAATTATAAGCAAATAGTGAAAGAAATAGAAAAAACTAAGATATCATATCCATATCCCACTCATCATTATGATATTTTGGACAAGCGTTTAAGAGTAAGAACAGAGATGGTACTTAGTGCAAACACACAGCTAAATCATTCATTATCACAGTCATGTCTTGGACTCCTTAAGAATTTATTGGAAAAGTTTCTTCTTGTGGAAGAGTGATTAGAACAAGTGTAACTGTGATAGTGAACAACAACAATTACAACTAAATCTCTGACTGATTACTATAGCCATTCATCATTCATCATTATAATCTTTTGGAAAATTTCTTCTTGTGGAAAGAGTTAGAATGAATATATCGATAACTAATTAAAAACAACTTCTGAATTCAACTCTCTAATCCTACAATGCTATAGTCATTTTCCCCATTTCATCATTATAGTCTTTTGGAAGAGGAAGTCTTCTTGTGGAGAGGATTAGAATGATACGACTAATTAACTAATTAAAACAACTATTAATTCAAATTCAAAACATAAAAGCTGACTAGAAGACTTATCTAATTTACGCAAAATAAATCCGTGCAAGGCGGGGCCTCTACACTTGGCGAATTCAATAAATCAAATCAACGCCTTCACAATAACCTTTATACCTTCAAGTAAAGATGAAAGAACTTAGACACACATAACACTCTGCGTCTTGAGAAATGTAGCCACGAGTCTAAAAAAAATCACTTATCAAATCTAACATAAAATCTAACATAGCTCTCGGTTTCCCAAGTGTTTATATAGCAAATGCACATAACAAGACTTGCAACAATTTCAGGAACACTGTCTTTCCTTATCGGAATCACGTTAGGACTCTTGAAGTGGCTGCGTGAAGAGGAAAAAGACATCTGGATTGAGACAGTCCTAATAGAAGTCTGCTTTCCTAAATGTGTTCCCACGTTCCAAAACCGTACCCAGAATTAGTTTCTTCCTCCATGATGAGCAACGAACCATGTAGACATGACATGGATTATGCCCATATGCGGTTTTGCTTGAGAGGCCACCTGGAACATACTCAAACATGAAGGCAATTGCAGAATCACCGGTTAGCTATGGAATGTCTGCATTCTGCGGCTAGTTCCGGTCAAAATGCTTTACAATGGCAAAAATCACAAAACTTAGCAAGTCAGTCATGTAAATCATTCTAGAAGTAATTTTAACTATATTCATTGATCAATTGGTTCTAGGATAGCAATGGACAAGGGAAAATGAGGTAAAATGAGGTGAAGGAAAGCACAATTTTGAGGCTCAACACGCAACACTGAGAACAACCACACAGAAAGCCTGTCATGTAGATTAAACTTTCAATGTTCTAATAACATAGCAGAATATGAATCCTTGCTTTTAGGCTTGCGTTTGTTGAAAAAATGAGGAGCCAAGAGAATTAAAGTACATGGGGATTCAGAATTAATAATTAGGCAAGTAAATGGGGAATACAACGCTAATCACCCCAGACTTAGGGCCTACCGAAACGATGTCGTGGATCTATTGAAAACATTCGAGGAGTCCCAATTGATTTTTTTCCTGAGAAGAAAAAATGTCAAGGCCCACAGCTTAGCTTTTGCAGCTAGAACATGTTTAACACCATATGAAACCAAAGAATGTACAACTCAGATTAAATTTAGACCAGCCGTTCCTGACAACGAGAAATATTGGCAAGTTTTTGACGGGGAAAAACAAATAGAAGACTTCATGCAGTTCAGAAATGAATTTGAACTTCACAATTCGGATTCAGATTATGAAATAGACTGCCACAGTGAAGAAAATTTTCTTGGTCAAGAGGAACCATTTCCTGAGCTTGCTGATATAAATCTGTTGTCAAGAAAACCTGAAAACAAAACATAAATTATTGCAGGGATAGAAACAGAAGACTTAGAAATTCTGCATACTAATGATGAAATTTTTCCAAAGGGTCTATCTCCTTTAGAAGATTTGTTTGATTTCAACGATGTGGCCAAGAAAAAAAAACTAGAGCCTGTAGAAACCGAAGTTCAAGAGTGTAATATAGGCAGTGAACTTGAACCTAAAATGATTAAATTGTCTAAGACTTTACCAGCTCACATTAAACTCAAATACATAGAGTTGTTTAAAGAATTTTTTGATGTTTTTACGTGGAGTTACGAAGATCTGAAATCCTATGGCACTGAAATAATTCAGCACAAAATCCCTCTCAAGGAAAACCAAAAGCCATTCAAACAGAAGCTGCGCAGAATAAACCCTGTCCAGTTACCTTTGGTTGAGAAGGAGATTAAGAAAATGTATGAAGTTGGTATTATTGTCCCTATTAGATATTCTGAGTGGGTGTCTAATCCGGTGTCAGTCAGGAAGAAAACATGAGAGATTAGGCTTTGTATAGACTTTAGAGATTTAAACAAAGCTTCACTCAAGGACAAATACCCTTTACCCAAGATGGACCATATTTTACAAAGGGTAGTTGGTTCGAAAAGAATTTCTTTGCTTGATGGCTACTCAAGGTACAATCAGATTTTAGTTCACATTGATGATCAATTAAAGACAACGTTTACTACACCTTGGGGCACTTTCATGTATGTGAAAATTCCCTTCGGTCTAATGAATTTTGGAGCAAATTTTCAGAGAGCCATGGACATAGCATTCTCAATAGAATTAGGCTACTTCATCATTATTTACCTTGATGATGTTACTGTGTTTTCAAATACAGATGAAGAGCACTTAGAACATTTGAGAAAAGTTTTCAAGAAATGCAGAAAGTTTGGGATATCTTTAAACCCTAAGAAAACACTGTTTGGGCTTCAAGAAGGTAAACTCCTTGGGCACATTATTTTATAGGAGGGTATTAAGATAGACCCAAAGAGGATTGAGGCCATATTGCAAATCTCTCATCCTCGAAACATCAAGGAACTACAATCTTTCATTGGAAAGATTAATTTCTTAAGAAGTTTCATACCCAACTTGGCTGAGCTCCTTAGAAACATTACAAACATGTTGAAAAATGAGCAAGGGGTTAAATGGACCTTGGAAGAAAAGAGATCCTTTGAGCTGGTGAAACAAGTGTTAACCAAAACACCGGTTCTAATAAGTCTTGATTTTTCAAAATATTTTTATATATTTTCATTTGCATCAAAAAATACAATAGCTGTTGTCCTTTTACAGAAAAATCCACAAGGATAAGAGCAGCCTATTGCATTCTTTAGCAAGGCATTGAGGGATGCCCCTTTGAAGTATAACATTATGGAAAAGTGAGCTTTTGCTTTGGTTAAAGCTTTGAAAGACTTCAGAGTATAAATCCTTCACTCACACATCATTGCTTTTGTCCCAAATTCAGTTGTGAAAGACATTCTAACACAGGACCCAGATGGTAAGAGAGGTAAGTGGATAGTTGTTATTCTTGAATATGACTTAGATATCAAGCCCACTAAACTCATCAAAGGCCAAGGTCTAGCTAGGTTAATGGCTGAATCAAATTTTGAAGTTCTTGATATTAATATGATAAATGCTTTAGATGGCCAGGAAGAATTCTCAACTCCCATTGTTGAAGACCATTTTTTGAATTCCTCTTGGTATGCTGATATTTTGTTTGTTTTACTTAATTTGAATACACCTCCCAGTTTATCAAAAACAAAGGCAAGGTTTTTGAAGTTAAAAGCTGTAAACCACTGCATTATAGATAAATGTCTTTATTGGAAAAATGCAAGTGGGATATTGCTTAAATGTTTGCCCGAGTTTGATGCAGAGAAGGTTAAGCATGAGTTCCATGAAGGAGAATGTGGAGGCCACCTCTACTGGAAGACAACATCCAACAAAATCCTAAGGGCTGGTTACTATTGGCCCACTCTCTTTCTATATGTCCATAAGATGATAATTTCCTGTCATAAATGCCAACTTTTTGAAGGCAAAAGAAAGCTGCTACCCTTACATCTGCATCCAATCACTGTTGAAGCTCCTTTTCAACAGTGGGGACTTGACTTCATAGGAGAAATCCATCCACCATCCTCTGCCTAGCATAGATGGATTCTCACTGCCACAGACTACTTCACCAAATTGATAGAAGCCGTCCCTTCTAGGCAAGCCAATGATTCAGTCATTATAAAATTCATAGAGACTAATATTCTCTCTAGATTTGGCTGTCCTACCAAGATCATCACTAATAATGCAGCAACATTTGGATCAAAGAAGATGGTTGAATTCTGTCACAAATATCAGATGACATTGGGTCATTCCATGGCCTATTACTCTCAAGAAAATGGACTAGCAGAATCCTTAAACAAGAGTTTGGTGAACATAATAAAGAATTTGTTGGAGGAAAACAAGAAGTCTTGGCACACAAAGCTTGTTCATGCACTTTGGGCTGACAGATTGACATTGAAGAAATCTATTGGAATGTCACCCTACTAGCTGTGTATGGTACAAATGCAATTTTTCCTACCAGCCTTGGTGTACCAGTTATGAAGTTGATTCAGGAGTTGCAAACTGAAGATAATGACATGATCAGAAGAATAAATCATACCATTCACCTTCAGAAAACTAGAGAGGAGGTTTATAACAAAGCATTACAGAAGCAAGACAACATCAAGAAGATTTTTGATAGAAGAACAAAGGCCAGCAATTTCAATGTTGGGGAAAAGGTGTTAAAATGGGACTCAAGGAGGGAAGACAAGGGAAAGCATGGGAAATTTGACAACTTATGGCTTGGCCCTTATCTCATTCATTCTGCTACTGGTAACAATGTCTTTTTCTTGCAGGAGTTGAATGGAGCTAAATTGTTTGGGGGTCCTGTCAATGGCAGGATGCTTAAACATTACTTCTCTTGATCCATGCCGTGTTTTGAAGCCTTTTTATATTTTTTCTGTTATAAATATTTCATCCACCATTACATTCAAAGTTATAAAAACAAAAATACAAAAACAATAGAAGAAAGAAAAGAGGGCAGATTGTAAAAACAATAAAGGTACAACCCCATACCAAAAAGAGAAAAACAAAGTCTGAAAGTGTGCAAGCTTAAATGCCACTCCTGAAGAACACACTTCTAGTTAGTCATACAGCCTAATCATGACTAATTAGTTTTAAATTGACTGTTGATAGGTTATTAAATTCGATTTTCCAAACAACTTAATCTTGGCTTATCAGTTAGGTAGATTAGGCTAGAAATTAAAGGTTCAAACAAGCTCAAAATCTGAACCTTAGTTTTCAAAAGAGAAATGACTCAAATATTTTTATTTCATGAGTCAAAAACATATTTAATCTGGTTCTAATCATCTCAAAATCTGAACCAGAGAACAAGGAAAAACAGCTTGAATAAACTCAAAAACAAAGTTGAAAGAAGAGAAGGCCATGCTGAGAAACTTTCAGATTTTAAGCCTTCAATTTTGATTTAATTTTCTGTAAAATAATATTTATGTGCGGCTTTTTTCTCATGCCATGGATTAGCTACAAGTTGGACTATTCAATCCTGACTTGTATGTTTTTTAAATTTTTGTTTTAGAAATTAGTGAATAAAAATATGTTAGACTGTTTAATCCTAATAGATTAGTAGATTAGGTAGAGAAGCATATGAACTCAACTGTTTAATCTGAGTTCATGGAGAAATAAGAAGTAGAAATAGATTAGTTTTTTTTCTTTCAAAATAATAAAATGTTGTAAGAGAGTTTTCCAATCCAAGTGCACTCTAAATAAGAAAAAATGTTAGATCTGTAGGATTAGGTAGGTAGAAATCTTGTGTTGATGAGGATCCATTGATTTTTTATGGCTACTAACATTTTTTACAGCAAAATAAGATCATCCAAGTAAAGAAAGACAGCCCAATGGATAAGGCACTGATCAGCCTCCCAAAGTATGCAAGTCTAAAGTTCTTGATGCCTTCAAGAAGGCACCATCCCCAAGTGGAGCCATTGTTAGCCACCTATAAAATTTGTTATATCAAAAGGTGGCTAAATCATTTTTGGAGCCTTCAAGAAACAATTTTTATTGCTAAAAATTTTATCTCTTGAAGACTCATGAAGACATCCCCACCTCTGTTTAAACCTTCACTGCTATTTCCATTTCAAACTCTGAAATTCTACTGATTTCATAGAGAAAAGACTGCTGCGAACACCATTTTTTCCCTTCCTTTTCACTTCAGAATAACCTTCATTTTTACCCTTTCATTCCCTATGGAATTCCTCTATTTTTCCATTTTTCTCCTTTCTCCTTCATAATATCCTCTTTACAAAGTTTAAAACTCACTTTTAAACTTTACCGAAACCCCCAAATCCATAAAAGACTTTGAAAATTTTCATAAAAATAATTTTTTTGACTATGGGCTTAAGCCCCTTTGGGTTAGGTCCTAACCACTTCCCCACATATGCCTTGGTGCTGGAACCAAGCGCTAATAGTCCCTAGCGCTTATCCCATCGGAACAAAACACAGCGCACAAGTCTTTTTGCTTTATTGAGACCTCCGATGCGATTGGCCCCTTATTACATAGCCCTGATCCAATCACCGCTTCATATAACCCTTGGGCCCACATCCGGCACTTAAACCTTGTAATAAACCATCCCTGATGCATATTTCCCTTTATAAATTCATAAACCCACTTTTCCTAAGTTTTGGTCTAAACCCTCCAAAACAATATTTTTTAATCAAAAATGGGTAGATTGAAAAGCCCTGCATCATTTTTTCGATGCGATTGAGTCGCATTGTATAAACCCCAGCCTTCCGCTTTACTCCATAAAAACCTATGCTCGGGACCAAGTGTTAAAGTCCTGAAGCGCTAATTGCATCGAGGAAATATAAATGGGTAGATTGAAAAGCCCAAAGGCCCGACCCTGATTGGCCCTTTCTATGTATAATCCCTGGGCCTATCGCATTTCATATAAACCAATGGCCTCGCAGCTGGGTGCCAATCCACATATATATAACCCGCCCCGAGCCATAAAACCTTTGCATTTCATAAAATTTTGGGTTTTCATAAGTATTAAAGGGTTTCCATTGGTGCATGATTTAAAACAATAGCCACCGTTGATCTGAAATGATGAACGGGCCGCGCAGTATCGCATCAGAAAAAATTCAAAGGGCGCATTCCATGTCATATTTACCTCTCCCTGACTGGCGATCTCCCGATTGATCGTGCGCCTTCCCAGATCCGAAGGCCCTCATTTGCTCCGATCATAAACCCTTCCTCCACCTTTTGAACCCCTCCGATTAACTCCTCACCGTCGATCTGATCCTCAGATCGACGGCTAGCGCTAGATTGCATCGGCGCCATTCAAAATTTCTTCCCCCGCCGATCGCATGCCTCCAATTGCATCTGGATTGTCCACGTGTCCAGATCGGACGGTCCAGGTTGCATCTCCTGACTTTGGTTAAAATTTATGCACCCCACTTCATAATGTTTTTGGCCAAATCCCGACCATTTATCTCTGCAGATCAATGGTCCTCATTAACCCATTCTCCGCCTTTGTATTATTTCGTTTATACCCCAGATCACATCTCAGCCATTGATTTGTTTCATCTAACGGCTCATATTAACCCCGACAGATTTTCCTCCTGTGGGTCCTGCCTCACTCTAGATCTTATCTCAGCCGTCCGATCCTTGATCCGACGGTCCATATTGAAACCGTTTCCCTTGCTTCCACCCGTGCACCTATCCGATATCACGCTCGTTCTCCATCATCGGATCTGAGACCCCAGATCCAATGACTGACGCGCATTTTCGCGTAATTTCAAGCGCGAAGGTTAATCTCCCAAAATTACACGATATAAGCTGTATTTAAAATCCGCGTGTCCGCCTCTAACACATATCGCGTTCCAAAAGTAAAAACCATCTATCTGCCTCTTCTCTGTGCGAAACCCGTGGTTTTCACCTCCGAAACCACTTTTCCCATTTCTATTATGTTTTATCGCGCACGTTGCCCGTCGTTGATCTTTGCAGATCAATGGCTCAGATCTAATTTCTCATTACACTAATCGCCCTCCGCCTCTTCCAAAGGGTTTTTAACGTGCAATCTCCGCTGTTGATCTGATGGCCTGGTCTCATCCGACGGCCCACGATCATCCCGAAACCCCATTTTCAATTCTTATGCATTTTCCTCTGCCAAAGGGCTTTTAACCTTATTTCTTTGCATTTTCTTCTATTTTCACAATAATGTGACCCCTTCGCATTATTAATTCACTACTAAATCTCGATTTTTGATCTTCTTGGTCAATCATAGATCAACGGTTCTGACTTAAAATCTCACACCACTCTCCTTTTGACCACCACGCGCAAATCTCCACCGTTGGATGCTGCCATCCAACGGCCACGCTCCTCTCCATAACCATTGAAGCATTTTTACCAAATAACGCATGATTTCATAACATTTGTGTGTTTTTTGCAGGTTCAAATGAATTTCAAATATTTTGAAAGAAATAATAAAACTGGGGATGACGATCCTCTTGGATTTTTTTGTTTAAAAGAAAATCATTCCACGGGGTTCAAACTTCATGTTTCACCAATTCTTTATGGGCATTGATGCCATATGAGCCTTTTTCGGCACCTGCACATCAACAAGACACAGACAATTAAATCAAAGTTAAAGAGTATCAGTGTTGAAGACTTAAACACAACAGAACAGAGGATTGAATATTGTTTTCATAGTTTTGGAGGATTACGACTAATATTGAAAATCAAAAGCCTAATCCTCCGAATTAAAACACAATTACAGACAAATCAAAAGATTTATCAATCAGAGGATGCCTCCACTACCACATAAGGGGCTAATTGATTCCTCTCAGCTATCAGGTTGCCACCTGTAGCCTCAAAGCATTAAACAGAGCCAGAGTTATGATCAGAAAAGAAGATATTTGCCTCAATGCAGCCGAATAGTTAATTCTGCCAAAGGAACTTAATGCAAAAAAAAAATATCAGCAGAGTTATTACAACATGAAACAGAGCCTTAAAGTCAACAAAAGCTCCCACCTAGCTTAACTCTTGAATGTAAAACAATTAATATAGACAAATATCTATAAAATTTTCCATTGAGCCCCTCAAAGGCTGAAGTACCCCAAAAAAAATCTGTCTTCATTGTAAACGTTGGTTGTAGAACTTTGAAATATACTTGTGCTTGAAACTTCTACTTGTAAATAGTATTCAAAGGCTCTTGAAGCTCTGCTTGCGATTAAATAAGTTAGTCTAAGAAGTGAAGATGATTGTTGAACTGAAACACTGGACTTAAAGCTGTAACTGGTTTGAAGCATCAATACAAGTTGATTTATGGGATCCTGGTCTATGTCAACGGTGATGTTATTTCTTATTGTAAATTGTTATTTTATTTCCATTTTCGCTTTGTCCATCTTCTCTGATAAAGAACAGCAAGCATAGAGTTAGGGTTTACTATATATCAGTGCCCTTCTCTGACTGATAAGCTTTATCTATATGTTTTCTTCCAAATTGTGTTGTTTAGGAATTATTTGAATTCAGTTTAATTAGTTAGGAATGCTGGTGTTCCCTCGTCCTACTGTCCAAGCTGAATGTTGTTCTTGAATGTTATTTTCAGTTTATGTTAAGTAGAGACGAACTAAGGAAGCAACGATGAGCCCTGTCCTTTAGTTTTATCCCAAAAAACTATCTGAAAGTTTCCCTAAGAGTGTGTTGAAAGCAGGCTAGGTTAAAAGTCCTTACCTGATCTTAGACCATTCTTTGTTATCTTATGTGTTTGTCCTGAAAGTTTGCCAAGTAAAGCAAAGCTAGGGAAATTTATGGTAAGCCCTCCCCCAGTTGCTTCTCCAAAAGTTGCTTTTTAGGTTTCCCCTTGTGTTTAAATGTTTTTCTATTGAAAGTGCATAAAAATCTGGCTAGTTTAGAAGTACTTACCAGATCTTAGATTAATTTTATGTCGCTCTTAAGTTTATGCCAAAAGCAGGATAGTTTCAAAGTACTTACATGATCTTAGGTTGCTCTTTGTTCTTCATTTTTTCATTTCCCCTTCTTGTTGTATCATTTCATTCCATAAAATCAACTTTAAAGAGATCCTTAGACATAGAAGACTTGCCCCATGGACCACTCTTGAACCTTGTTGTTTCAATTAAACCCTATTATGACTCCATAGCCCAATGGACTAAAAACCAGTGTTATATCTATCTTTTTAGCCAAAGCTTGATCTGATTGCTTGCAACTTCACACCTTTGGAACTTTTTTCATTTAGGACTTTCCACCCAAATAATAATCATGCTCAACCATCCAAAACAAACAAAAACCCTCGGTCTTCATAACTAGCCTAATATCATACCCAAAACCTTTAAAGATAAATCAATCTTTGCACTTTATTAGAGAGATCCCTCTCCGGATTTAGGAGGGCTAGATCCTAGAATCCCAAAGTGGTTGAAATAGTGTTGTATCTGCAGTTTGACTTTGCCAATCTTGCAAATTACAGGGACCTAACATCACCTGCGACCAACACGATTTCGAGCTATCAAGGTCGCGTTGGTCGTGCTCAGCCCATTATGGAAGCACTCCACCAACGCCGAATCATTCCAGACAGACGCGCTGACCATGGGGAAGATTTTGGATTGAGAAAATATCCAAAATCCACTGTTAATTTCTAAAAATTCTTCCATGAATGTTCCTAAAATACCAATTAGACATGTTTTGTAGGTGCTTTCAAAGAAGATGTCGGTCGAATGGAAAGAAAAAGGCCAGGATGTGGAATTCCACCAAGCCTTGCAGGACCAAGATTGTGTCAATGCTTTGCGCAATTGCGAATTGTTGAAATTATTTCAAACATCTAGATTGAGAGATCAACTGGAGCTTCTCTAGTACTTGATCAGTACGTGGGATGTGGACTGACAATTGTTCATCATCGAGGACCAATAACTTGAGCTAGATGTCATGGACATCTATTTTATCACTGGATTATCTAGGCGAGGGGAGAGAACCCAACTATCTGGGGCTTTCCCAGGGGGCGAGAGCACGAGAATGCTCATATAGAGATACTTTCCTGGGGCACAGAAGACAAAGAGTGGGAAGGTATACATATCTTCCATCAGAGTGCTCCCCCTACACACGATACTTCATTATATCACCAGAGTGGTAGGAGCCCAACCGTTTCACGAGGTAATGAAATCATTGTTTCAGTATGAAGTGGATTGCTTGGCACCAACAATGTTCAACTGGTGTGAGAGGTTGCTGGATAACATGAAGAGCCAGCTAACGAAGTGTAAGATAGGGAGACTAAAATAGTTCGGGTACGGGTCAATTCTGGTGACCTTCTTTTTGGAGAGAGTACCCACGTTTGAGCATCAGTGGTTAGAGATCCATGATCCAACCCCGAGGGATCCAAGGTTGATGCAATGGTATGACATAATTCCCATACAGGGAGGAGGGAAATAAATTCATTTCCCCACAACCTTCTTCAGTTGGTTGTGGCATCAGCTGATCGTATTCGAGGACTACGCTTATGCCGACATCGACTTCAGAGGAGATCCGGATCTTCGCATCCCACCAGACAAACAGTGGACCAATGCAGGTAAAAAGTAATTTTTAAACATTTTTTACTTTTTATATGTTTTTGTTATATGTTCTGACACGTAAACTTATGATTTTTTTTACAGATATGGGTCCATAGAGACCTCCCGGCATGTCACTGATTTCATGGATGGTATCCCGTCCAAAAGAGGACGCTCCTTATGAGGAAGGAGCAGACACATTTGCTAACCTGGATCAGAACCTAGCCAACCTCACGCGAGGCATTATAGAGTATCCCACATTTGATGAGATCCCACTCCGCTTTCAGAGACATATTGTCGGAGTTTCGGGCAGAATGCATCAATTACTCTAGAGAGTAATTCGAGCAGTCACCTGCTACCATGAGCACCATGTGGGCGGATAGCATCCCTATTTATACATTTTTGTACTGATGTAAGCTCGAAGAGCCATTTTTGTGACATAACACATATTTTTTGAGCTTTTGGATGTAACACAATTACAGAACGATATATACATTTCTATGACTACTCGTGTATCATAATTATGTCTTGATTTACATATTGCGCAAATGTATATCTAATACATGGTTTTCTAATGAATCTGTTAATTTATTTAAATGCCTTGGAATATTTTGATATGTGATAGAAGAAAAATTCCTTTTCAATAATCTAACATGTAAATACATACGCAAAATTTGAGGATTGCACACAGAATAACGCCCATTCAATTGTAACACAACGAGTTGTGAGTCCAACTTAACAACCAAATCACTTATTCCAAGATTAATGGCATCCAAAAATAGTTTGATCACCGCACTATACTTGGCAACATTGTTAGTTGTCTGACCCAAACAAATGACTTGTAAATTAATCAACTCGCCATCAGGAAAAAAGAGTGCCCATGCAGTGGAAGACAAGTTTTGTGTGTTACGGAAAGCGCCATCAGCAAAACCAACGTAATGATCCAAAGAAATATGCAAACCAAGTGGAACACAAGGTAAGTAGAAGAAACATGTCTGCAAGGAAAACAATCACACCAAAAATCAACTTAAAGAACTCTAATAAATAACACACTAATGTACAATTTTGTCACACTTAATATTAAGCGTAATATTTCTTCAGATAGAGCTCATTTCGGGGCTCAACCAAAGGATTACCTTCCTAATCAGCTAGCTCATAGGCTCCACATTCCAAAGAACAATGAATAATATAGTGCCCATGCCACATAGGCTCAAGCTATCCAACTCCCAACTTATCATGGGCTTGATCATAAAGCAGGACCAAGTCACCTTCAGAGAAAACATGAGGTGTGACAGATTTTTCATGTTGCACCTTAACTCGCCATTTTTTTGCTTCAAGAACTAAAGAAACAAGCCTTCTGGTCTCATCGAGACGCTCGAGGTACAACAGACGTTCCTCTTCTGGAAAATTACCATGAAGGAGTTCGATAGCCAACTTCAGTGAAGGAATATCACACTTGATCGCGAGTGTGGCCTCTAGACCGTAAGCCAATTGGAATGGTGTAAATCCAATGGTAGTCTTAGCAGAGGTTCGGTATGCCCACAGAGCGAAGAAAAACATGAGGTTCCAATCTCACTTGTGCTTCCCAATGGTGCCTTGAAGTATGGTCACCAAGACTTTGTTGATAGCTTCAACTTGGCCATTGGCCTGTAGATAGTAAGGGGTGGAGTTATCATGATGTAACCCCAACTGAGCAGAGAGCTTTGTCATCATATGACTATGAAAATGAGTGCCATGATCAGTTACAATTTCTTTCAGGACACCAAATCGAGCTATGACTTGATTGAATAAGAATTGTGTTGTAGTGAGACCTCCATTATCATATGTAGGCATCGCCTCGGCCCATTTAGTGAAATAGTCAATGGCAACGATGATATAGCCATGTCCCCCGGCCGAGTGAGAGTTACAGGTCATAAAATAGATTCCCCATTTCCCAAAAGGACCAAAGGGCACAACTGGGTGCAAAGTTGAGGATGGGGCATGCTCTTTTTTAGAGTAAATCTAGAAATCATGGTATTTTTGGACTGCGATGATGCAGTCTTTAAAAATAGACGACCAGAAATAACCTACATGAAGGATATTTTGAGCAGTAGCATAACCAGACATGTGACCACCAAAAGCCTTGGAGTTGCATTCATTCAAAGCTCTCTCAGCTTCCTCGAGAGTCATACAACGACAGAGGACAGAGTCAACACCAGTATGATAGAGGGTGTCCCCAATGATGCGATATGGTTGGGACTGGTAGAGAATTTGTCTTCGCTCAGAGTGCGATAGCTCTGGCCAATAATTTTGGGTCTGGAGATATATCATGATGTCTCCATACCATGGATAACCAGTAATAATGAGAAACAAAGTCTCATTTGGGATGGACTCATCGATAGGAGTGGGATCATCCGTAGTAGGAAGATCACAGATCAACTTGGAAAAGACCAATGATTTATTTGACTTAGGAGCAGTGAATTATAAGTAGAAATCTTTAAGGATAACGATCCATTTTGATTATTTGACCCCAAGCAACTGACGTGTGAGAATGTAAGTCATGGGGTTGCAATCAGAAATAACTAAGGTTTTCTGCAGGAGAATGTACTGACAGAAACGTTGAACGACACAAACATCAGCCAATGTAATTTTCTCTACATGAGCATATCAAGTCTCAGTATTGAAGAGATTACGACTCAAGTAGTATACTAGATGTTCCTCAACATTGTTATCGGCCTGAACCAGCACCATGCAAATAGTGCTGTCAGCGGTGATAATTGGGAGGATGCAGCAATGGAGCTGTGATGAGGGCTTGCTTTACTGCATCAAAAGAGCTCTGAGAAATTTCATCACACAAGAACATGATTCCTTTTTTCAATAAGCGTGTAAATAATTTGGCAAGCTCAACATAATTTAGTACAAATTGGTGGAGGAAATTAGCTTTCCCCTGTAAACTTTGCAGTTGACGAATGGAAGAAGGAGGAGGCAAGTTGACGATCGCCTCAACTTTTAGAGGATTGATGCGGATGCCTTCTTTAGGCACCATAAAGCCTAGGAGCCAGCCACATCCATTGTAGAAGACACACTTATGGGAATTTAACCTGATATTATAGTGTCAACAGTGTAGGAAGATAGCTCTAAGGTGCTCCAGGTGATCTCGACATTTCACGGAATGAGAAGGAAGTTCATCAAGATATGGCTGAAATATGTGCTTGATGTCATGGAATACATAAGACATAGCTCGCTCAAAGGTTGCTTCGACATTTTTCAGGTCGAAAGGGAGCTTCTTATAGGTGAAAGTAACCCATGGACAAATAAAAGCAGTTTTGCGTTGATTGGCAGGAGCGATGTTAATCTGGTTGTAGCCATAGAAACCGTCCATAAAGGAAAATATCTCACTCCCAACACATTCATCAATGATTTGATCGATAAAGAGAGTGGGATGATTGTCCTTAGGACAAGCTCGATTGATATCTCGATAATAACCACAAACCATAATGGTCCCTTGATTCTTGTTGACAGGAAAAATATTGGAGACCCAATCTGTAAAGGGTATGGGGTAGATAAAACCAGCTTTAAGAAGATTTTCAAGTTCACCATTTATAGCGGTGACCTTTCTCGGATGTAGAGGAAGAAGGCATTCGAGAATGATCTTAGACTCTGGATAGGTTGGAATTTCATGCACCAAGATACTCAGATCAATGCCATACATTTATTTATAGGGCCACGCGAAGACATCACAGAACTCCTAAAAAAGTTCCTTATAAATCTTTATCTCATCGAGAGAACAAGGCACGGCGATATGCACATTCTCTATAATCCCCAATTGAACAGAGATGTCGATCAGAATGGTTGGGGAGATATTTCCCATGTTGCCCTCGGACAACACTTCAGGTATCAAACCCGGATTCTGAAGTGGGTCGGTCCGTATCAGCAAATCATGGGATCCTAGATAGGCAGAGATGTCACCTGGTATTGGGAGAAACGAGGAACGATGATGTCCATCATCATAGGGATTTTATTCTAAAGACATGACCTCCATGATACTCTCGTAAGTGGGTAAAGTCTCATTCAAGGTATCATCAGAGTCTCTAAACCAGGGAGACTACACATAAGTTTCTTGGGATGAAACCAAATGAGTATTGGTCTCAGATGCAGCCTCAAAAGCCGTGAGGATATCTTGATACATGTACTTGATTGGGATAAGAGGCATAGCGTCACCAAAAATCTCGATTTGGTCAGGATTGGGAACAATCCATGGATCGTGACTAGACGAAATCATATTAACGGAGGTGAAATTCAGAGGCGGAAGCGGAAAAAATCCCATAAGAGATGAGTCTTTGAACAAACCCGACCCAATGTTCTCATAAGGAGTGATAACCTTCCCAACATATGGAATGTTTCCTGCTGAAGACTCAGAGGGGAAGAAATCCAACTGATCCACATTCACTATATTCCCTTTATGAGGGAAAAATAGGAGAAGAAAAAGGGTGCAAACCACACAAACCATAGCATTTGTCCAACTATGCCCAAGAAGGAGATTATAGTTCAAGTTTGCGTCTACCACCTTGACTTCCATGTTCACAATTTCCCCCCCCAACAGGATGGGCAATGCCTTGAGAATTTCGTACGATCGAGAACCTTGACGATCGAAAGCTTCTAAGGTATTCGGGGAATGACTCAATGGGGGAGAGCCGATGTATTTCCAGCTTGCAACGGACGTGATGCAAGTCGAAGTGCCTTCATCAACGACAGTCCGATGAATAGTATTTCCCATAATGGTAACTTGAATAAAAAAAACTACCTGAAATGGGAGGAGAGGAATGAAATTCTCGAGATTGAAAATAATCAGATTAGAACATGAAGGATCAATCCCTCCAATGGCGGTGAGTAGTGCCTTTCGTTGTGATGGGTGCGACTGAAGGACCTCCAAAGCCGACATCGCCAAAGGCACCTGAGCCAGATCTTCTACAATATTATAGTGTTTTGTTGCTATCGCATTCGGATTGTAAGCCGATTTCCAAATAACACCTTTTGGGGGTGGTCAGATGTTGGAGTCACTACTCGGTCTTTCAATTTGGAGAGGACCAGAGGTAGGAGGCGTGGAAGAGGAAGAGTGATCTGGGAGTTCACGTTCCACAGGAGCCTTGGATGAATTGGGATAATCTTTTGTTCTTGTGGTGATGGCAACATATTGCATTCTAGCCATGAACACCTGAGAGCTACCAGATGATTGAGCCTAGTATACCATCTCCATATTCTGGGAAGGAAACGGTTCTTTCAAAACTGCTGGGTGCGCCCTTCAGAAGATGGGGAACTTCAGCATGCCGAGGAAAATCCTTGGTGTAATGATCATCATCACATATTAGACAAGGATATTTGGACTTACGTGATGAAGAATCACCAACAGAAGACTTATTTGAATCCTGTTTAGGTTTCTTGGATTTAGACTTTCCTTTACCCTTTTTCTTACCCTTTGAGGATTTGTCTACTGCGGTAGACTGAAAAACATTTACCTTTGAGGTTTTACCAAGATTCTTCTGATTGTGAGAAGGAGGGGGCGCACCGGCAACAATGTATTTGGAATTTGAAGAAGGCTTAGGTGCACTACTATCAGTATGAGCCACTATCCCAATAACACCATCCACTGGAGGCATAATAGGAGACTAAGATGATGAATGATTAGTCGAAGGATGCGGCGCATTAGGTAATAACTCACATAGAGTCCCGGACTGGGAATAAACCAAGTTAAACTATTGAGCTCTAGCAATGACCTCCTCTTTCGTGACACAACCTCCCATTACAAAATATTTTACAATTTTGGGAATGAAGGATTTTGTGAACCATTCGATCAACAGTTGATCAGGGATCTCAAATTTGACGAGGCGGCGACGACACCGCCATTCATGGATGTGATACGAGATATGCGTAGTAGTCGACTGCTTCAACGAAGTGAGAAAATGGGTGTCAATTTCATACCAGACAGAAAACTGGAAATGAGTGAGGAAAGCCATGGCCAAGGAGTTGAAATTGAAGAAAATTCCTCGAGGGAGCTCAATGTACCATTTGGCCGCAACACCGGTCAAAGTGCACTGGAAAAGATGAAGACAAAAGGAATCTTCCACCCAAGAATTAGAGGAACACCACAAATTGTATGTCATAACATGGGTTTGGGGGTCTTCCCCAGATTTGCCTTCAAACTTCGGACAATCTCCTAGAATATTAGTTGGAATCGGCGGCGAATGCAACTGATGATGGATGGGGTCATTTGTGAGCTCTGACACATCCAACAATTCCAACGTAGCCAATAATGGTAAAGGAGGATGATGAGGTAAAAAAGTTCAGGGGTTCAAACTTGATTGATAAGGATTTTTCCCCCAATAGGCTAGATTCTCACCCAGATATGCATATTTCCCCAATGGTTGGTAAGGACCTTGCTGCATATATTTCTCATAGGGACCTGGCTGGGGTTGTTGATGTGGCCCCTGTGGTAGCTGAGGCTGTGGACCTTGCTGGACATGGGGTCTAGGATAAGGTCCCTACTGAACATAAGGTCCAATTTTCGGCCCTTGCTGAATGTAGGGTCCAACCTGTGGTCCCTACTGAACATGAGATCCAGCATGTGGTCCCTGCTGAACATGAGGTCCAACCTGTGGTCCCTGCTGAAAATAGGGTCTAACATGTGTTCCCTATTGAACATGAGGTCCAACCTGTGATCCCTATTGAACATGAGGTCCAGCATGTGGTTCTCACTAAACATAGGGTCCGTCCTGAGGTCCTGACTGAGCCTGCTGGTACTGAGGAATTTGCTGAGATGAAGCACCAGATTGAGGCCCAGTCTGAGGTTGTTGGTACTGAAATTGAGGGAAAGGCTGGTATTGAGTACCAGATTGATGAGGGAAAGGACCAGATTGACCCAGAAGGAGATTCTAACTATCTTGGGTGTAATAACCAAACTGAGGATTGGTCATAACACCACTAACCGAAGGTTGGGGCTGTTGGACGCACTGCTGATATTGTACGTTTGGCCTTTGAAAATAAGGAATGTTAGGTTTCTGAACATACGAATATACTATGTTTGGGTGTGAAAAAGGTTTATGAACCTAGGAATATTGAACATGAGGCTGACTCACCCTAGGAATAGATCCAAAACTCAATTTCCCCCCACCCAAAAGGTGAGGTACATAGAGAGGGTTCGACTGCCCCCCGGGCATGGACGAAACCATGGATTTCCCACTCAATGGTGGGATTGCAGTAATCTTAGATGGCGAAAAGGGGACAAAGGATCTGAAATACATGGTCATTTGACCAATGGTGACTGTCGGTTGAACAAAAGGTTGAGACACCACGGCCACATTCGAAACGAATGGGCCAGAAGATGGAGGAATACCAGTTGACTAAACAGGATCTGGAAATAAGGGTGTACCACTGGAAGCTCCGGAAATGATGTTTCCCAAAGAGGTATAACCATGCGGGAGCATAGAAACAACATAAATAGATAGTATTTCGATTCCACTACCTGAATCATGAGGTGTTGATTCGAACAATTCTCCCTCAGAGGGAAAAACTAACGAAGAGGCTTTCGGGATATATGAGCCAGAGGTTTCCTGAAGAGTGCTTTGAGGAGAACTGAAAAATGAAACATCATCATCATTTGACGCCATTTCTTTAGGAAACAAACGATGAACTGTAGAGCGATATTCTACCAGAGAAGCTCGAAAAAGGGTTCTAGGCTGATCGAAAGTAATGTAAGGTTGTTCAAGAGAGACTACAATCGGATCAAAGAGAGGATTCGAAGGAAAGACTAAGAACCGTGGAGCTTGTTCGGGGCTTTCCAACTCAAATTCTTCTGATGTGGTCCAAGGAGAATTGTCAGAAGGTGCTCGAGATGATATTGGTTGAACGCTGATGACAATTCCAATCTCTTCACCTTGCGCTTCGAGGTGTCCAACTGGAAAACCAGGCACCTATTAGGATCCTATAATAATAGGAATCATAGTTTTGAATTGGCTATGTAAAGTCCTGTAATATTGTAAATACCTTTGAATTTTTGAAAAAAAATTCCCATATTAAAAATGAAAAGAGGGTATGTCCTAAAAGAATAATCAAAGGACCAAAAGAAAGAAAAATAAAAAAGAGAGAAGATTATGAACCCCACCAAAATAAATTATGAAAGTGTTGCACATTCAAATGCCACTACTTTTAGTTTAGTTTACTTCTGCAAATAAATTGTGTGAAGCTTGCTCAAATTCCACAACTCATGATGATCATCCAGTCTAAATTTGATCATTCACGCCTTTAAATTTTATGTTATGATAGTTAGTGAATAAATATCTGACCAAACCATTTAATCTTTGCAGATCAGTAGTTAGGTAGAGAATAAAATGAGCTCATAAGTTTAATCTGAGCCATTGGAAGATATAAGGTTAGAAATTAGTTAGCTTGCTTATCAAAAGAAAATAAAAGGGTCAACAAGCTCAAATGCACCCAATAAAGGAAAGGAAAAAATTCTAGCATAAATAAAGGGTACGTAGAATACTTTTCAAAATTTATATAAGCATCATTATGCTTATCCATTATCAAAAACATTTTCCAAACACCTTCCCCTTATCCTAACTCCCTTCCCCTCTTAAAAACCCATTTCCCCTTGCTAAAAATCCTTTTTTCCCTTTAAAACCCCCTTCCACTTAAATAAAACTTTATGTTTCCATGAAAACATGAAAATCAACTTTTTCAAAGTCCAAAAGCACAAAAATATTAACCGGGCCCCACTTTATTTTCCTTTTTTATTTCAACCCCCACTTAATACATTTAAACCCATTTTTGATTTAAAATTCCATGTTTAATATATTTCCCAACCCACTTTCATTTAAATATTTCACCTAATTTATTTCCCGACCCCACATTCCTTTGAAAAAGCCAAACCCCATCAGCCGTCTGATTACAGCCAGCCAGATCTAATGTCCAATAATACATTTCGCACTCCCCAATGTCCAATATTTAAAACCAGGGGGGGTGCGAAATGGGTGGTTTTATCCACCCACTCCCTTGCCACGTGGTGCCACCATGTTTTATCGCACCCCCTCCTACCCAAACCACCAAACCATCCTTCAGCATGTGATAAACCACCAAGTCTCAAAAATATAAAACCCCGCCATTCCATTCATTTTCCTATCTTTGTGAATTTGCGGAAAAGCTAGTGCCAATCAAGATTGAAGCCCCCGCTGCTACCTGGACCCCTTCCACAACCAAATTCTCAATATTCCAGGTAATTCTAATACCCGTCACCATCAAATAAGCTAAATTAATTAATAAATTGAATCAAATTGATGGCTTCCCAAAGCGTCCAAATCATAAACCCTCTGCAACCACCCTTGTTAGATGTTGACCACACTCCTTTGGCCTATAAGGACTTTAAAATAGTAGACACTATGACTGATAGCAATATTTTGGAGCTCCATTGCTGGATCCATGACAAATTTGCTGATCAGGTAGATGATCTAAACCTATGGAACTCTAACCTGCCAAAATACGCATTTCCACAGACCTACCAGTTCCCTGAAATTATCAGACTTTGCCAACTCAGCTATTTTCCAAATGAAAGAGCCATAGTCACCCCTGACCAAGAAATCCTAATCACTATCACTGCCCAGTCCATTAACCAAATGCTGCATATTCCATCACAACCAGAGGGAGTGCCTTTCTCCAATGAAACCCTCACTGAGCTTTACCCAAAGCTATATTTTCCTAAGAGGTTTCAAATCTTTCAAACTTTCCTCCCTCAATCAGTACAAACTCCTCAAAACAACCCACCATACTCTGCTACCATGTTTTTAGAACAAACCAGACAAATTGTGACCATGTTGTCCGGTATCCTAGGATATTTTACTGATGATTGGTGGATGAATCTATCCTTGGTTTTCTCTCTACCTTTTTCCCAGGCCAGCCTCCAACTATACTCTTAAATTTTTCCCAATTCCTGGTAGATGCCATACATGATCAACTGATAAAACTGCCAGAATAAGGAGTGTTCAAATACTCCTCAGTATTATTTCATTTGTTCATATATTTTCTATCAAAAAGGTTCATAGTCAACCTACAAAAACTGGACACAAAGGGTAATCCCCAGTCAGTAATATTTTGGAAATCCTTGATCAGAAAGGATTCCAATGAATTTAGTTTCAAAGACTTTATCGATTATTTTGTATATCCAGTGGTTAATACACTCAACAACATCATTCAACCTATAATAAGTGATGAAATCAGAAAATTTCTACAGTTTTCTAGTCAGAGCAAGACATGAGACTGGTATTTATACCATAATCACATAGAGATCATAGTGTATGGAAGCCAACTAGTCCCTTACAAGCTTTCCAAATACCTCTCAATGAGGATATTTGCATTAGAGTACATTAGACATATCTTGAATTATGATGAAGTCAACTTCCTTTCAACCAAAAAGAAAACTTAGTTCAAGATAAAAAACCAATTAGGGCCCTTTGTATGCAACAGTAGGAATACTGGAAAGGAAGCATACATATGCCTAAAAGAGTTAAATTTCAACAGCAGTTTCAAATGGTCATATGATCACTTGGGTGTCATAAGCAAATTGAGAATTAAATTTAAACTCACCCCTTTCATCCATGAATCTAAGCCCGAGATAGAGAAATATTCCAATCAGTTAGAGTGGTTGGAAAACACTCTACAGGAGATGGAGGAGCAACTTGATACTAGTTCCATCCTGATTACTCCAGACCCATAGGATAGAAATTCAAAAATTTCTAGAGAAGAAGGCTCTTACTCAGCAGAAGCTACATCTAATAGTAAATTCAAGTTTCAGTACAGAAAGAAAACAAAGCTAAACCCAGTAACAAAGCAGGAAGATACAATTGAAACAGAGAAAGTAATTGTCATCAGGGATGAAAAACCTACACCACATACAAAAGAAACACATCTGCCACCATCTTCGAGAGCATAAATCATTCAGAAGAAAAAAAGTGCAGAAATTTCAACATCCAATAAGCCAGTTGAGAAGGAAAATGATATCATTGAGAAATATAAAGAGATTAAAATAAAAAATGAAGCATTGAAGGTTGTTACATATGCACAATACTGGAATCAAACTCCTAGTGATCAAAATAGGTTGCTTTCAGCTTTTGACCTCAAAATAAGGAAAATGCAGATGAGATTCCTACAGCCAAGGGTACAGGTCCCCAAAACTTCAGAAGACTAGAAAAAGACAAGCTTTGAAGTTATTTCCAAGGATGTGCATCTAATTGACCAAATTGAATTCCATAAGCAGGCAGGAGAGATGATATATTTAACCATGACACATAAAGCTCTAAGTGTCCAGAAGTTACAGAAGTCCCTAGAAAATATAAAGTCATAGTTAAAGCTAGCATTAGGGGAATTTTGAGGTCTAAAATGGGCCTCCTAAGGAAATAATAAAATAATAGCTAAACCAATAAAATAATATTTATGAATTTGCAATTCACTTGCTGCATCAAAAGTCATGTAACCATGGTTAAATTCAATTCAAAATTTGTACCAAAATAAAATTAACAAAAAAAATTGTATTGATGTGACTATAAATAAGAATAAGCTTTTCAAGAAAAAATCATTATCATTAAACAACTAATGCATTTGTCCTTTGTACTTAAATAACTTAAAATAAAATATAAATATAAATTCATAAATTTTTAATTATATAATATATTATTAATAAAAAATTATACTATTTAAATTATATAATAGCATGTAACATGTAGGGATATGCATTGTTTCTTTCAAAAAATATGAAATGACAATAATAATATTTTATTCAAAAAATATGAAATGACATTTATTACAAGTACTTTACTTTATGACTTTAAAAGTACTTAAAGAACTACCATGGATATGCATTTTTTCTTTAAAAAAATATGAAATGACAATAATAATATTTTATTCAAAAAATATGAAATGGAATTTATTATTAGTACTTTACTTTATGACTTTTAAAGTACTTAGAGCACTACCATGGTTAACCATGAGTTTTTATCCACCATTGAGAATGTAACAAGTAAGTACATTTAACTCAAGCAATGCCACCTCAACCATTAGGGATGATGTCATCCCCTAAAATGTGATTGGTTCTCATAAAGTGAATTTTGATTGTACATTTTCCTTAGAATGCCCATTTTAGACCTCAAAATTCCCCTAATGAGAAAGCCTCATCACAAGCAAAAGACAACAGAATTAAGTCACTGGAAGAGTTGGTAATTGAAATTGGCTATAATCGAATAAACATCAAGGAAGCAGAAGAAATTATAAATAAGAAAAATGCAAACATAGCTGCACTCAAGAAACAGTTAAAATTACCAACTACTGAGCATCCACAAACCAAGGAGGTTTTGGAGACAAACAATCAAAAGGATGAAACAATGAATCTAATAATCCAGTTGACAGCTCAACTAAAGGAAATGGAGACATAAATGAATAAAATTGTACATGAAAAACACGCTAGCATGGAAGCAATTCCCATTACTTCTATTCCCATAGCATCTACAACATCTCCAGCATCCTACATCAGCACCAACATCAACAATACCAACAACCCATCCCACTAATGAAGCCAACAAATTAATCAAAGCAATGGAAGATATGTCCATTCAGACTATAGATATTAATAAGCTCAAGGAACATGTAAAAGCTTAGAGGATGAAAAGAAATTGGCAGAGGTAATGTATAAACCTGAGGTATAGAAAGAAAATAGAGTGACTGACAGAATCCACAAGCTAGAAAAGGAATTGTCATTAACAGAGCCTTTAGCCCAAGAAAAACATCAATTGTGGGCCAATATCATTAACTCAGTTAATGATATTTGGCCTTCTATACAGATTATATTTGAGAAAAATGAATTAGTGAAGGAAGCTGGTGAGGCAATTCAGAAATTCAAAGCCAACCTTGGAAAGAAACCAGAGGAAGCCTCTGAAATAATCAACTTCCTGAATTCTAAGAATGAGTATGAACTGGAAGAGCTCATGATAGCTAACAGAACAGAGACTATCTTAGAAGTGAAGAAAGTGATTTCCAAAATAAATCCACTACTACAGCTCGAAGAGAAATGTAAAACCATGGAACTCGCAGTAAACAAGTTTTTTAGCAAGTTTGATGTATTAAGATAGAAGGGTCTACCTAGTCCTCTAGTGATAAATGAAAAACTCATGAGACATGAGGATTATGTCAAGAAGTTAAGGGAAGTGGCCAAAGAAACATCCCACATTTCATCACTGAAGGGCATTCCCACAGGAAAGGTACTATTACAACTTCTAGAAAACTTCTTTTACCTCTAGCATGAAGTAAATCACCTTTTTGTAAATAAGCCTACGTTTGCCAAATATTCAAAGACAGATGATATTTACCGTAAGATGATAAAAATAAAGATCCCAGATAAGAAAAATGGGAGAAATGGTGTGATTTACTATAAATGGTGAAAGAACATACTTGTGAAAGACGTATAGATGAAAGAAACAAACAAGTAACAGCAAGCAAAGAAACAGGGCCAGATATCAGTCAGTTGAAAGGTGTCACTATCTTTTTGCATAAAGATATTTTATTTTTCTAGAATAAATCCTAGTAAGTTCACAAGATATTTAGTAATATATTGTATAAATAATTCATCATTTGAAGTATCAAGGGTCGGCCAAGTGTGGATTTCCAAATATTTCAGTAGTTGACTGATCTTTTGCCTGAGGGTTATTATACCAATTTCCAGTCGAAAGACTGAACAAGCTATAAAGAAAATTCTTTACAGGATTCATGTGATGAGCTATCTCAGTGAAGTACAAAATTTCAAATGTTCATGTTTTCTTTCTAAGTATTCCATAAACTTATTTGTGTTCTAAATCTGAATGTTATAACAAGAATATTACTGCAGAATTTGCTTAAAAATCAGACTCTGCTTTTAACTGTTATACTTTTCCAAGTTTTCTTCTGATATCCAGTTTGGAGAATTCTTAATCTCCCTCTGCTCCTGATTGAATTCTCCACCCTTCTACATTATCTGGTTTAAGGAATTCTTAATTGCTCCTTGATCCCAATTGAAAAATCACTTCACCATTCAACCTTGAGATCTGATATTGCTCACCTATCTTTCCCTGTAACACTTTCATTATTATTTGATTCAGTTATGTTTCAAAGCACATTGACTCCATATCCCAATGGAAAATGGAAAATCACCTATTCATCTAAATCATTAATTCCACCAACCAACCAAAACCAATCAAGAACCAACCCAACCAAGCATACATAACTAGCCTAATATCCATTGATTAAACAAAGTTAAATCATATAAAGAGAGTCCTCTCTAAGTTTAGGAAGGCTAGATCATAAGCTCCAAAGTAGGTTTGTAGTTACCTTTGCTATTTCTCTTTAACGCCTAGAACAACCTTTGGAAATTTCGGAGTGATAACATATTGACGACCATACTAGGGAAACTAGTCCCTAGTTAAAATAAATCTTAAAGAAAACAATTTTCCTCATTTTTTGCATTAAGGTTTTAAAATGGTTGTTCGAATTTATCATAGTAAGTTAAAATTTTGGCTTCTTCATCAGGTGATCATGTCCTATTGGAGAAAATGCTCAAAATTTTGTTTGCTCAAAATTGGATTGTACCTATGTGACGGGATAGGCCTCGGCAATACGATCCCGGCGCCGTAAACGACACTCAAATCCGATTTTGTATGAGGAAGATATTCAAGTTTAAATTTTCTCAATTTCAGGCAAAAAGCCCAATTTGACTCAGTTTGACTTTGGGTCAAAAAAAATATTAAAAAAAAAATATTCCACGAAATATTCTGGGAATATTCTACTTAATATTCCACAAAATATTCTATGGAATATTCTGTGAGGGGCCAATCATAGGGCGCCACGTGGCCCCAGGATTACAAACGAAATTCATTGAAATTTTTTTGGTAACCAACGGAATCGAACCCGCGACTAGCAATTCAACAGCGCCACATTTTACCGTCTCAACACTACGTTATTTCTTAACACATAACAGAGTCAAGTGCTATTTGAGTTTTGAAGAACGGTTGGGCAGGGTCGTAAAGGGGCTAGCCCCTATACCACAAGACCACGCGCCCATATCCAAGGGCTAAACAAACACTCCAGCGAGTTGAACGAATAGCAACGGTCACATGAATTGCGGAATGGTTTAATGAATGGATAATATAATAAAGTTTCGACTTTATTAATCCAAAGTGCTCCAAACCATAACGCCGACGGGTGCGGTCCTATGGACCTAGAGACCTTATTCTTAGCCCCAATGGCTGGCAGGAAGATTGGCGGAATGCACCATTTTAGCGCTGGATCCCTGATTTAGCGGAGTTAACTGGTAGTTCCACCAAATTTGGTGGAGCTTTTCAAGGAAAAACTGGACAAAACTTCAGTTGGACATAAATTTTGCTAGGAGAGTCCTTTCTGAGCAAATTTTTTTTTTTTTTTTGGGTATTTGGAGCATTCCATAGCCACTGGAGCAGGTTGCAGAGCCATTAGAGAATTTCTTCAGGTTTTTTTATCAGCAACAGAGCTTGAAGAGCCACAAGGGCTTGGGGATTGGAGAGCTGTATTGGATTATAGTTATCCAGAGGTGAAACTATAGTCATTTCTTACTATTTTCTGCACTCTAAGCTCAACTCTGCAGCTATTTTCACCTGTTTAGGCTTTCTACACATTGTATAACCATTTTATGAGCATAATAAGAGCAAGGACATGCCCATTTGGGGGTCTTGGACCCGACAGATGTAGCCCAAGAGGGGTGAACTGCCTTATCATATGCTGAGTTATATTCTGTGTTTTATTTGCTGTTTATTTTCAGAATTAAATATGTTAAACAGTAATAATAAATAAGCCTCCTACATGTAAAAAGACACATAAACTCACCAAGGTCAATTTGTTCCAATTGCAAAACACATTTAATAGCTTGCATACATATGTTTATGGTTAATGAATACCTTGAACCAGCATCAAGTACTTTCATTACCAGATCAGTAGTGATTAATTGATTATTTATTTAGGCAGAGTCTGTAAGAGGGCCAGGTAGCTTCTGGTTTCATCCTTTCTCTGAAAGGTGACATAACTAGTAAATGCCCCTACAATCTATCTCTGTATTAGAAATATGAAGTCTTCACATGCAGATCAGATTGGTATCAGAGCATAGGTTGAGTTCAAAATTTTTTAAATTTTGTGCAAAGAAATATTGTGTTGTTTTGCAAATTTGATGCTTACTAGGCTGAAACTGAAAAGAGGGGAAGGACCATTGGTTAGTGCACAAACCAATCCACAACCATGGAGGGCTAGGGTGCCATTATCTCCACCTTCTATCTCACCCTAAATAGCCTTAGAAGCAGCTACAACCATGTCTTCAAGAGAAGGTGAAGCTCATGAAGAAATGGATCCCAAGGAAGAAGAAAGGGTTTTTCGAAAAGCTTTCTTGGATATGAATGAAATGGTAAGGATCCTTTATCAAGAAAGAAATGATAGGATTGCTAGAGAAGGGTCTAAAAACCAAAGAGAAGGAGGAGATTCTTCAGGAGGAAATAAGGACAATGATAAGTCAAAAAAAGTGAATGGAGGAAATGGTGATCCACCATCTCCATCGTCATCCTCTTCCTCAACATCATCCTCTTCAACTTCAGTAAATCAGTCACATAAGTAAAAAACAACTGGTAAAAATCATTTGTTAAAGCTTGATGTCAAATTTGAATTTCCAATGTTTAATGGTGATGTTAATGCAGAGAAATTAGATAATTGGATCAGACAACTGGAAGTCTATTTGAGGATTCAAAATCTGCATGATGATGACACCAAAATACAATTAGCCTCATTAAGGATGGATGGAGCAGCATTGGTTTGGTGGGAAGCCAAAACCAGGGAGGAAATCAAGAAGTGTGATAAGATAACTCTAACATGGATTGAGCTTATTACTGTTATCAAGAAACAATTTTATCCTCTTGCTTATCTTCAAAAGGAAATAATGAATTGGCAAAACTTTAGATAGATTAAGGGATAGAATGTGCAAGACTATACCCAGGAATTTAGGAGAAAATCACTATTACTTGGGGTAGATTTACAAAGCCAAGATAATTTGTTAAAGTACATAGGTGGTTTGCACAGTTACCTTCAACACACTATTCTTATGTTTAATCCTACTAGTTTAGATGAATTTTGTGTACATGCTACACATTTAGAGGCTAGAGTAAAGAATACTTTTGATGCATTAAATGACGATAGTGATTTTAAAAGAAAAGGAAGAAAGAGGGTTTCAAATTCCAGAAAGGAAAAAGGTAAATTCTTTTGCAGGAACTGTTCAAAAACAAGCCATGATGAAGACCATTGTTGGAAGTTTCATCCTGAGCTAAAACCAGAGAAATATAAAAACAAAGACAAGACCAAAGAAAAGAGGAAAACTGTAGCAACTGTTGAACAATACCTAGGGTCAGAATCAGGTGATGAGAAAAAAAGTATCGCCATGGTATTAAAGAACATTAAGGGAAAAGATTGTTGAGCTCCAAGTCTGTTCTTTCTTCCATCACATTCCACTCCATTTCTTTTGTCCATTACTAATCACAGGCTCAAATGATCAATGAAATTAGTTAAAATTGCTTTAAGAATGAATATCATGACTAACTTGCTATGTTTTTATGATTTTTTCATTGTAGTATTGTTTGAACTAGATCTAGCTACAGAATGCAAACATTTTGTACCTAGTGGCTGATTCTGCAGTTGTCTTTGTGTCTACGCAGGTTCCAGGTGTCATATTGGAGAAAAACACATATGGGTGTATTCCACATCATGCCCTCATCATTTTTTGCTCTCCACGAAGCTTGAATGGAATTCTGTAGGCAGTTATGCACGTGGGAACTCAAATTAGGAGGTAGACTCCTAACAGGATAAGGACAGTCCAGATGTCCTTAATCATATTACGAGACCACCTTCAAAGTTCTATTTCGATTCTAATTAGGAAATAAAATTATTCATATGTTATCTCAGATACAGTTATGTAATTTTGTTATAAATATGCTCGGGAAACCAAGGGACAAGGTTAGATTTTATGGTTGATTTCTAGATTTCAGAAGTCCGAAAACACTCTGTTTTGAAGTAATTTCTCTTTAATGAAAGAAGCATCATTTCCTTGAAAGCGTTGAAGCAATATTGAAGTAGATTTCGTGCTACTCTGGTGGTAGAGAGCCCCTGCCTCCTGAGCCGCCTTGTTTATACAGTTTAGATAAGTATTTTAGTCTCGTTTTCATTTCTAGCTTAAGTATATTTCTGAAGTTTATGTTTCATACTTGTTTACATTAATTATCACAGCTAGACTTACTCTAATAAACTCTTCCAAAATATCATTACAATGAATAAGGTATGGCTGTGGTATTGTAGGTTTTAGTTGCATTTATTTTCGTTAATTATCACAGTTAGACTTACTCTAATAAACTCTTCCAAAATATCATCATGATGAATAAGGCATAGCTGTGGTATTGTAGGTTTTAGTTGCTTGTTTACACTAAGTGTCACAGCCGGTCTTACTCTTACAAACTCTTCCAAAATATCATTCACAACGAATAAGAAACAGCTGTGGTGTCTTAGATTCTAGTTGTATTTTCTTTCAGTCTTCTGCTTATGTTCAATTGCATTGAATAATACATCCAGAATTGTTTTTACAAACTCTTCCAAAATATCATTCACATTGAACAATATGGGTTGTAGAATTCCAATAGACTAGCTGCATGATAATTTAGGCATAACACTCCGGAGGTAGAATGCATTTAGTTCAGCTCTGTCACTACATTTCATTTTGATAATGGCTTTTTAGTTTAATATTGTTCATTGTACTCCAAAGTAGACTAGTAGCACTCTAGTTTAGTCTTAGCTTACTGTATTACATTCCAGTTTAGTTGCTATCCATTGCATTTTAAATTGTGTTAGTTGTTAAATTTAAATACCACGGTCTTCATTATTTACAAAACTTCTTTTGTTCCAAACTCATATTAATACATAATCATCTGGACAGAAACTAGTATCAGTCTAAGGCCTGGAGTATTTTGCAACCTTTTTACCATTTCACAAACAAGTCTTTTCTCAAAGACTATTCTAAAAAGGAAATCTATAACTTTTGAGTGAGGCCTAGTGGTGTTAAATTGAGTTGCAGAACATAATTAGAAGCTAATTTAGAGTAGAAATCTTATTGTGCTACAATTTTTCTTTTCCAAATATATTCCAATAAATCTTTAATCATGGATGAGATGTTGTAACATTGTAAGTTGATTGTTTGATTGTTTAATTAGGAGAACTTCATTTATACTTAACTTGTCCATTTCTCAAGCTCTTCCAACACATCTTTAATGAATGAATTGGATAAGTTTAAGTTCATGTTGTGATTTATTTTCTTGCACTAAAGTCATTATCAAACTTTGCACTTGTTGTTTGCCATCCATAGTTTAGGTTTTGTTCTGTTTTAACACAACCAATAGTTTCTTTTCACCAGCACTTAGTTCTTTCCTTTTTCAACATAAAACCATAAAACCAAAAACATCATAAAACACTAAACACAACGAAGTGAGAAACAAATACCTAGGCACATATAGTGCACCACACTTCAACAGTTTACTAGCCCTGGTTGACAATTAATGAACTCAATTTAGGAACACTGGGTTGAGCACAAACATTTTGGCGTCGTTGCCGGGGAAGTGTAACTAGGTAGCCTTGTTTCTTAACTCCCAAAAACAATTATATGCGTAGAGAGAGAGACTCAAGGGGTAGATTCATAAGAAGTAGAAGCAGAAGCTTGATTCCTAGAACACCACTTGTTTCACCTAGACCAAGAGCCAGCACACCTCCAACTCAGACCCACATTCCATCCTTTACTGATCCTAGACTTCTAGAAGACTTAAGAGCAGATATTCCATTAGAAAGACCTTCCACTTCATCCACTGAACCTGTCTTAGAAGAAGATTCAAGGAATCATGTTGGAGACACAAACTTTTCCACTTCCATAGAAGAATCAACTATGGCAGAATAAGGGGGAGGAGGAGTCTTTAATGGAGAACACACATTATTTGGAGGGGGTAGAGGTAGAGGTAGAGGAGAAGGAGGTAGAGGTGCAGAAGGTGAAGGAGGCAGAGGAAGAGGTAGAAGAGAGATGGGAAGCTCTTTTGGGTTTCCTATAGTAGATGAAGAAACCAATACAACTATGAAAAATATTTCACCCTCTGTCCTTCCAAACTTCTATGGACTTAAAACTGAAGATCCTGAAACCTTCCTATTTGAATTTGAAGTCCCGTGTAGAACTTATGACTACTTACAAGATGCTCAAAAACTTAAACTATTTCCTTCAACATTGAAAGGAGCAGCATTGAAGTGGTTTATGAGTTTGATCAACAGTTCTATTAGGACATGGGAAGACATGAAACAAGAATTTCTAGAGAGGTATTTGGATTATTGTATGCCAATCAATCATAAAGAGGAAGTGTTTAAGATGTTACATAAAGAAGATGAAAATTTGGAAGATTTGTTGGAGAGATTTCATTACAACATCAAAAGAGCAAAAATGGAGAACTTAGATCAAGACACTTTAAAAGCTCTCTTGTTGAAGACAATTAGGGATGAATGGTTGGATATCCTTAACATGATGGGAAAAGGGGATATATCTCACCTCACATTACCTGAAATATCTGAGTTATGTATTAACCTTTCAAGAGGGAAATCCAAAACTGTAAAAGGCCCAAGAGACCCTGCTCTTGCAAGGGCAAGTAAGTCTGCTTCTGGGACAGTAAGTAGGGCAGAAATAGGACATATGCTTGATGATTTCAAATCTGATATCTTAGGGAGTCTTAGTGAACAAATAGACACCCTTAAGTTACAAAACAAGAAAAAAGCTGAATCTGATGTCTTAGCAATCTTTTGTCCCAAATGTAGAAAGAAGCATGCCCTGAGAGAATGTCCTTTGGATGCAAAAGTTGTAGAGACCTGTGTCATTTGTTCAGAAAAACATGAGACCAAGATTTTTCCTTCACTTCTTGGTCTTAAAGTTGTCTTTCAAGAGGAAACTCCTACAAGTTCCACAAAATCTCTCAATTTTGTCTCTAGAAGGCCTTGGCAAGGACCTCAAACATAAGGATTTCATGATCAAATGTATAATCAACCCCCACCAAATTGGAATTCTTGGCAGCAACCTTGGCCCCAATTTCAAAATCAATCTCAAGCTTGGGCACAAGGAGCACAAAATCCCTATGGAAAATACTCCCAGTACTATCAATATCCACCATCCTATCCACCATACCCACATTTTTCTCCTCAAAATCCTCAACAGAATTCTCAAAATCCAAAACATCAAAATCAACCACTTCCATTACCATTTCCTCAGAAATCAAATCAGTTGCCTGCTCAACCCATACCAAACCCCAACAATAAAAATCCTCAGAATACATACATGATAGAAGGCCAACAGTTTCCAACTTATTTAATTACTCCTCTAGACCTTAGTGATGTTCAACTTAGGTTTGGAAGAATACTTGAAAAGAGGAAACCTTCTGTGATCATACAAGAACAAGATAACTCTGAGGAAGATTCTCTATGGGAAAATAAAAGTCTTGAAGAAGACACATATTTTCAGGACCCAAACATTGAAAAATCAAAACAAAAAGAACCAATAATTTCAACTCTTGTATTAGAGCAGCCATCAACATCCACTCCTACACCTCCCTTTCCAGAAAGATTACAAATTGATAGAGGTGTAGAAAAACAAATTATGGTGCCTAATTATGATTTCCTAGATGAGCTAAGAAATGTTTGCATTAAGATTCCATTATTACAAGCCATCAAGGAAATTCCAATTTTAGCAAAAACAATAAAGGAGTTGAGTATGAAGAAAACAAGAAAAAGAATAAGAGAGACAAAGAAAATTCAACTGGCAGGAAAAATAGCAGATATCATGATGGGTAAGATTGCTATTCCAAAGTATCTAGACCCAAGAAATCCAGTTGTTAAAATTCACATCAATAGAATTGAAATCCAAAACACACTCATTGATTTAGGAGCAGCAATCAATATCATGAGTAGACAAATCATGGATAAACTTAAACTTCCTAATCTTCTCTTTACACCCACATTATTACAATTAGCAGACAGATCTATGATCAAACCTGATGGGGTAATAGAATACATTCCAGTGTCCCTAGATTCCCTGGAGTACCCTGTGGATTTTATGATCCTAACTCCTAAGAATAATCTGGGAGGACATCCTATTATATTAGGGAGACCTTGGTTAGCTACAGCTGATGCTTTCATTAGTTGTAGATCCGGTGATATGTACATCTCTGATGGTAGTTCAACTAAGAAATTCACTTTGTATCCTCCAGCAAGGACAATTACAGATTTAGATGATACTCAATGGATAGAGGATGAAGAAGACTTACAACCTCTCTTCACAATTTTAGAAATTAGTGAAGATAGTCAAATTTTGAATACTTTAGAAAACTTTGAATCCTCTTTGGAATACAAACATGAACCATTTCAAGAAGAATCCAACATTGAGTTTTTATCATCAAGACAGATGTCTCTTCATTCTATGGATAAATTTGGCAGCTCTACAAGTGAGATATTTCCAGGCAAAACTTTAAACATAAACAAGAACCTAGAAAATCTCAACAAGAAGAGCTAGTCAAGATCTTACAGAGACATTCTTCTGCATATGCATGGGAGTACACTGATATGAAAGGGATAAGTCCCAAGACTTGCACTCATCACATCTACATAGAGGAAAATTGTAAACCAATCAGACAACCTCAAAGACGGATGAATCCAAATCTTAGGGAGATTGTTAAAGAAGAATTGCAGAAATTGTCGAATGTCAACTTTATCTATCCTATTTCAGATAGTCAGTGGGTTTCTCCTTTGGTAATTTTGCCAAAGAAAAATGGTAAATGGAGGGTATGTATTGACTACCGAGAATTAAACAAAGCTACTCTTAAAGACCATTTTCCCTTACCTTTCATAGATCAAGTGTTAGATACCTTAGCTAGAAAAAAGTACTTCTCATTTATAGATGGGTTTAGCGGTTACAATCAAATTCAAGTAGCACTTGAAGATCAAGACAAAACTACATTTACCTGTCCTTGGGGTACCTATGCTTACCGATTATTGCCATTTGGATTATGCAATGCACCTGCAACATTTCAAAGGGCAATATTAGGAATTTTTTCAGATCTAATACATGATTGTGTAGAGGTATATATGGATGATTTCACAGTTTATGGAAACATATTTGAAGAAGCCTTAGTAAACTTGGAAAAAGTCTTAAAAAGATGTAAAGAAGAAATTTTTCACTTAGTCATGAGAAGTGTTTTATGATGTTTACTGAAGGAATTGTTTTAGGACATCACATTTCAGGGGATGGGATTAGAGTTGATGAGTCAAAAGTTGAAGTCATCTCTAACTTATCTATTCCAAGTTGTCAAAAAGATGTTAGGAGTTTTCTTGGATTTACAGGGTATTATCGAAGATTTATAGAAAACTTCACTAAGATAGCATCTCCACTCTTCAAATTACTTACCAAAGACTATGAATTCAAATGGAATTCTGATTGCCAGTTAGCCTTTGAGACCCTGAAAACAAAAATTTCTGAAGCACCTATTTTAAGGGGACCTAATTGGAAGTTACCTTTTCATATTTCAACAAACGCCTCAGATACAGCTCTAGGAGCAGTATTGGGACAAAAAGACCCGATTCCTTATGCCATCTACTATACCAGTAAAAATTTGACTCCTGCAGAGTTAAACTATACTGTAACTGAAAAAGAGTTTTTAGTTGTTGTTCATGCCATAAACAAATTCATACACTATATAACAGGCTATGAAACTTTTTTTCACACAGATCATTCTGCAATTAGATATCTAATGAATAAATCAATCACTAATGGTAGAGTCATAAGATGGTTATTTCTTTTACAAGAATTCAACATTACCATTCTAGATAGGCCTGGAAAACAAAACACAGTAGCTGATTTCCTATCTAGACTCCAAAACATCAAAGATGACACTTCAGTTGAAGATCAATTTCCTGATGAATATCTTTTTGCAATTTCTACTCAAACTCCTTGGTTTGTTGACATTGCTAATTATTTAGTTTCAGGAAAATTTCCTTCAATAATGAATGTAAGAGATAAAAGAAAAATCATTTATGACAGTGCAAAATATTCATGGGTTGCTAATGAGTTGTACAAGACTGGTCCATATTTTATCATTAGGAGATGTGTTCGGGAAGATGAGATGCCTGAGATTCTCAAAGCATGTCACGATGAACCTTGTGGCGGGCACTTTTCTGATAAGAGGATAGCCTATAAGATCCTTCATTTAGGATATTATTGGCCATCCTTGTTTAAAGATGTTAAAGAGTATGTCAAAAGGTGTGACAGTTGCCAAAGGGTAGGAAAACCTTCTCCTTCAGGTGAGATGCCATTACAACCTCAGGTACATATTGAACCTTTTGAAAAATGGGTTTTGGATTTTGTAGGACCTATTAGTCCTCCATCAAGACAAAAGAGATATATATTAGTTTGCACTGATTATGTTACTAAATGGGTAGAGGCCAAGCCATTACTTTTTGCTACTGAAGCATCTGTAGTTAATTTTCTTTTTGAGGATATTTTTACTCGTTTTGGTGTCCCAAGGGAAATTGTTACAAATCGAGGAGCTCAATTCACATCAAATCTAGTGGAACAAATGATGGAGATATACAGAATCAGACACAGAAAATCTACTCCTTATCATCCACAAGCAAATGGTCAAGTGGAATCTACTAATAAGGTCATTGAAGGGATTCTAACAAATACTGTTCATTTACATAGAAGAGATTGGGTAGATAGGCTTCCTGAAGCCTTGTGGGCCTATAGAACTACATGGAGAAGCACAACAGGCCATACTCCTTATGAACTTTTTTATGGAAAGCAAGTTTTGTTTCCCATAGAGTTCCAGATTCAAACTTTCAAAATGGCAGTTCAGCTAGGACTTGATCTATCAGAGGCACAAAAGCACAGATTGGAGCAGATTAATGAATTGGATGAGATCAGACAAGATGCAGTTCAGAAAACAAGTATAGTCCAACAACAAAGGACTAGATGGCATGACAAGTACATCAAGGAGAATAAGTTCAAAGAAGGTGACTGGGCTCTCTTGTTTGATTCAAAGTTCAAGGATTTTCAAGGTAAATTTCAAACACATTGGCTTGGGCCATATGAAATTATAATAATTTTTGACAATGGAGCAATAAAAATTAGGACAACAGATGAAGAAGATGTCACTTTTCTTGTGAATGGTCATAGATTGAAGCTATATCATAAGCCACTTTCAAGAGAAGAATTTGTCAAGAAGTTCCAGGAAAACAGTGATGTGAAGTTAATGAAGAAGAATATTTCTTCTTCATCAACTTAATTGAATTTTCTGAAGTCAGATATATTGAAAAAAAAAAGAAAAAGAAAAAGAAAAAGAAATTAAAATATAAACATGAAAACCAATCACTAATTGGCATGTTTATACAGAAAAGATAGAGTGAAAATCAGAATTTTTCTAACACTCTAACTTTTCCATTTTTTTTTTTTGCAAGTAGCTGTTACAAAATCATAAGTGCAGATCCATTTCACTTATGGTCCATTTCATTTCATCCATTCATTCCATTTACTCATCCATCCATACTCCATTTCATTCATTCATTCATACTCCATTTTATTCATTCATCCACACTTCATTCATTTCATTCCATACTTCATCCACCTCATTTCAATTCCAGATTTTTAAAGTTTGATGTTTTTCTACAATTAATAATACATATCATGAATTGCAACCCACTTCTCATACTTCACTCCATTTCATAAGTTGTGATCCATTCCACTCCATTATTCATTTCATTCATACTTCATCCTACCATATTTCATTATTCATTTCATACAACCTTTCACTACTACAAAATGGCTAATTTGTTACTAAAAAAACGACTAAAATTTGCATATAAACGACTATTTTTCGGTCGGCGACCAATAGTAGCTAATTTACAGTATCTTATAACGCGACCAACTTTTGGTCGTTTTTAGCTTAGTCATTAATTGGTTATCTCAATTTTGTTATCTAGTTGTATATTTGGTCATTGATTTGGTCATTGATTTAGTCATTGATTTGGTCACTAATTTAGTCATTCATTTGGTCTTTCATTTTGTCACTCGACGAGCCGCCGTTCATTTGGTCATTTATTTAGTCATTCAATAGCTTTGTCGATTTGATTTCAATAATACATCATAATTAATGACCAAATACACAACAAAATATATTACTATATGATCACCCAAGAAATCCAATTAATGACCAAAGAACTATGACCAACATGTTGGTCGTGTTATAAGATACTGTAAATTAGCTACTAATAGTCATATATATGCAAATTTTAGTCATTGTTTGAAACCAATTAATGACCGAAGAAATGTGACTAAATTTTAGTCATGTTATAAGATATTGTAAATTAACTACTAATAGTCGTATATATGCAAAATTTAGTCGTCATTTGTAGTCACAATTTATCATTTGCAGTAACCATTTATTCATTATATAAACGACTAATTTAGTAGTTTATATTCATTTCATTAATAATCATTATAAATGACTAATTTAGTCACATATTCATTTTATTTGTGTTCATCATTAATCAACATAAATTAATTTGTATGATTTTAAAAATGTCATACAATGTGCATGTTCATCTAATATAAAAACACAAAGTCGCATATTTTAATTACAATACTAAACAACATCAAATGCAACTATAAATAATTTCAACCACATAAATTATATTATATGAAATATTAAAATATTACAATATGAGTTTTCAACTTTATATTAGTTGGACTACAATTTACACATGAAATGATGTTTCATCACTTCAAAACATTATCGTTGTGTCGTCAAGGCATTACAGGTGAATTCACCAACTCTGAAGACTTGATCATCAGTCTTTATATGTGTGTCTTATGCGAGATATTGGTTCTAAAGGTATCACCAAACCAGTTCTCCTCTCTCTTTTTTCATTTGTCGCTCCAATGTTATTGCTCTTCTCTTTTTTCAATTCATGCTTCTTACCATCAATACTGATTTCATTTTCTGAAAAAAAAAGAAAATACAATGCACTGTAAGAAATGAAAGACAATGAACACTAGAATATAACATAAATTAGACTATAAATAGTTTATACAACATATACCTTAACATCAACAATGTCAAAGCAATTTTCTTTCAACATCAATTTCTGCAAAATAAATGTCACGTTATTCTTTCCCATTTCTCAACATGTTACATACGATAAATTGAAAATCACATAAAACCAAGAGCAAACCCTTTTCTAACCAAAATAAACAAACAAACAATGCCTCTAATAAACTTCATTATAATATTAGCAAATGAAAAGAGAGCTAGTGGACCATTTGTGTTGTTTGACTTTGCCTATTTTTGTTATAAAGTGCTCAAGCTTCAGGAACCAACAAATGTGAGCACGAGCTAAAAACTAACCAACCATTCACTAGTCAACATGAGAGATCACAAATAAACAACAAAATTGATCAGGCATTAAAATTGTGAGCAGACTACCTTGAAATTTTCTTCTTGAGAAATACCCAAAAATCCCCTAATTTCTAATAAGCTTCATGGCTATGTACCTCCATCCTTGATTTCCCTTGTTATATCTTGAATAAAGAATATCCCTTCAACAACCAATTTTGCGAGAATCCTACCAAGTAACTCAAGAGCCTTGTGCGCATCAATAGTAGCATCCTCCAATGAAAATAATACAATCTCCAACCTAGAACCATCAAAATTATATATAGTTATAATGTTGAAGAGTGTAACTAGGTAGGTCTTCCTTATATTGACTATGTAACTAGCATTTGCATCGAGAGGTGCAAAGTAATGCCGGGGAGTAGGGAAAACAATAGTTAAGTGAAATATATGGAAATTTTAGTTCCTATATATCTTTCAAAGAATGTAATAAGAGGTTAAAATTTAAAAGAAAGTTACACTAACATAAAGGAACACTAATATAATTGTCCCAGAATAATGGCATAGTAATGATGGTATCGAAGATCCTTCAATAGTCGCTCCAAGGAGATTTCTCTAGCTCTTCAAATGATTCAAATAACTGTCAAAACTAAATATTCAAACCTGCTCCAAATCCATCATCAAAAGGTTTTCAATGTGCTAGAAAGGGGTATTTAAAGGTTTTTTTTTTTTAACTTTCAATTGTTGCTACAAGACTGTTTTAAAGCTGGTCCAAAACTACCTTCTAACAACTTTAAAAGATGTCATACAAACACCCTCAATAAACTGCTATACAAATACACTCTATGAAGTAATCCATATAGAGAACAGACAAATAACCCAGAAGAGGAAAATGAAAAGTTTATCTGCAGTTACATTTTACTCTAAAAAATATTCATATCAAAATCTGCTAACATCAAACCAAAATTTTGTAATTTTCAATATCCTTAGTTCAGCACAAACTGCCCAACAGCCTAGCAAACTTGACAAGAAGACCCTGACTGTTCTTGTACGCTATAAGACAAGATGGTCAACAATGTCATGAATTATAGCAAGCACCTACAATTGTTTCAGCATGTCTTATCTTTTTAACTGATCCATCATCTTGAATCTGTCTAGCATTCTCTCAATCGTCAAAATCAACATTGTCAAGCTTTAAAAATATAGCATTCACTCCAATCTATAAACAAAAATATGCATTCACAACTCAACTTACCCAGTATTCTGCTGGCCTCATTCTTAAGTTGTAAGTTGATGCCATACTCATGCAGTAAGCTCCTGCGTCATGGACCACCATTCCTGCCCACTGAAAGAGGATGCCCACTCACATTTAAGCCACAAGTGTATGCCTTCAAAGAAGCATCACAAAATAATTTTAGAAACAATTAAATATCATATTGGAAAATCAATTCCTTCTCATCGTGCATGTATATTAGGTGTGATAATTATTGTCCTGTAACTAACCACCATTTCTGGAGTTGGAAGTTCCCTGTCCTTTCCTAAAAAGTCTGCAGACTTGCAGATAGGCCCAACAACATCAAAAGTTTGAATTTTTGCCTTTGAGGCAGGTGGAGAAATTAGCTCAATGTGCTGTGTATCAAGAAGAATATCAGTTAGAAACGTCTCAAAATCTCAAAATCATTTTATGATTCATATCACAACTTTCATACTGTGTGCCTGTCATGAGAAAGAATGGTCTATTTAGTATCTGGGAATCTCAATACCAGTAATATTTCCTGTCAACAAGGAGACTACAAAAGTAGGACAAATTATCCCTTCTATATTCATTTGGAAATGATCATCCCTTCAATCATGCATCATCAAAAAAGTTGGGTTTGCCCCAAGTCAAATTTATGTACTAACTTGGTAAGCTCCATAAAGGCTAGGCCTAATAAGCTCTGCCATGCTGCCATCAATTACAATGAAGTTCTTGTTACCATTTGTCTTGACTCCAACAACTCGACTCACAAAAATACCAGAGTTTGCAACAAGAGATCTCCCAAGCTCAACAATGAGTATAAGATTTCCAGATAATACCAGCTCTCTTACCTGAAGAAACAACCAATGGTGCAAATATACATCTTTAAAGTGTCTATATATATTCTCAAAATAGCTGTAACAATTCCAGCACAGTAACTTGGGCAGCAAAGGAGTGTAAGTTTGAATAAAAAGTAACTTAGTTTAAGCCAATGCTTAAAAGCTTTAAGGACTTACAGAATTTATAAGATCCTTAGGGGTAGGAAGTGCTTCACCCTTGTGATAGTAATCAATGCCTAAACCTCCTCCAATATTCAAATCCTTGACCACGTATTTGGTCAATATACTGGATCATTAAAACTGCAGCATCCTTAAATATGTTCACCTACAAAACCAAAGTAATATTAAAGAAAAATAATGTGCACCTGCTTACAGTTAACAAAATTGGAAAATCTCTTTACACATAAAATGTTTCAAGCAACAAAATTATCACTTCAGTCTCATACAGGAGTTAAATATTACATAAGAAAACCAGAACATACTTTTAACTATCGTTTTGTACAGGAAAATGTAGTCCTGGGGTTTGTTAAAACCTTCATCATCTAGGCTAATGCGTTAGACTTGGACAACAGACGTAAAATAATAAAACTTGTTTAAACAGCAGTGGCATATGTCTGGTTGTTTACAGTATCCTAAGTACACCTTTGTGAGCAAATTTATAGTACATTTTCTGAAGAATAAACATTTGGTTTGTTGAGGAAATAAAAAATGCAGAAAAAGGATAGTCTTTGCATTTTACATCACACAATACAATTGTAGGAGAGGTTCCTAGCTGTAGTAAGCTACTCCAATGTGCATGTAAAGTGAATAATACTTCAGAAGTGCAAGCGAATGAACTGTTCGAGCTATGGATTGGAGCCATATTCTTTCAAAGCATTAATGCTAGTGCAATCTGGAAAATGAAGATAATATGCATGGACCATCTCTTGATGAACATCACAAGTGTGTGGAGATGAATCGATGGCTCTGTTTTAGAGAAACTACTGTTAGATGCTAGCATCCAACGAAGGTTATTTTCTTAGTAAAATTAAGGGAATATAAGTCAGAGTTTGCTAGGGCACAAGCAGCTTATTATCTTGGTTCAAAGGAGGCAATAACATGGTTGGATATGAATGAATATTGTGTCAAAATTGATTGGTTCATCCCCAGGATATGTTGAAACATATGAGAGAGGACAACAAATACAGAATATACAGAGAAATTTGAAAGACCATACTCCTTAGGGGCTTCTATGCCCACTTTGGAAACTAATAAAGATTTTTTCCACCAAGATCATTATTGGCAACTACCGAGCATTGATAGTTGTTATATTTTTTAGCGCTGCTACAGAATGCTTAGGTGTATAGGGTCTACAAGAAAAGAAAACGGGCAAGTAATTCTGTCTCAGGCAGGTTGAAATGTTTGGATCATAGTAGAATCTAGATTACAGAGATAAAACTGATTCATATTCCATGCTTTCAGACGTCAAGTGGCAGTTTGGATAGCAGTAAGGATGTTCCTGTTGCTTATCCAAATAAAGGAAAGAAAGGCCCTTGGTACCATCTGAGTTTTCAAGGCTGAATTTTTTCACTGCGCGTTGAACTGAAAAACCAATATCAGATCTATATGACATTCATCCAAATCATCAAATATTGATTTGGACAAAATTGAAGTAGCACTGTCTGGCATATGATATGGTGAATATCATTGCATGTGAAGAAGCTAAGAGAAGGGCCCCTTTGACTATGGGTGGCTTCAAACCTTATATTATGAGTTCACTTGCCAACTTCACTGCATGGCCACTTTGGAGTCTTACGAATCAGATTTACATGGCATGCTGAAAATTCAAACCCATTGTTGAACATCCATGGTTCCAATATGAGTTTGAATGGTGTAGAGTCTAAATAAGAAGGGCCACTTGGCTTTAGATGGGATATATCTATATATAGAGAGAGAGAGAGAGTTGACACATCTGTAAAGATAAGGCTGATGAGGCTGTGGAACTTGAAGGAGGCCTTCATAACCTCTGGAAAGATAAATATTGGTTTCAGATAAATATGAAACCAATAATATCCCTGCTGTCCCAAAAGAATAGTTATATGACAGCCTTGATGAAGACGAAGAGGAAGTGTTGGGATAAGAATATTCTCCCGATAATGATCCTATAGATCAAGGAGGATTTAGAGGATGAAGCTAAAACCATGATGATGCTGCTATATGGGAAGTCTCATGCCCAAAAATTGAAGAAGGAAGCATTGCTAGCCAAACAAAGGAGGCCATCGTTAAACGAAACTTGGACTTGGATGATGAGTGTAATATTTTTTAAAGCTGAATCCAAGATCATAAGTGGTGTCTTTTGAGGGAAATCCCATAATGATTATAGAATTTCTGCTGAAGAGTACCTCCCAGAGAAGGGAATAGATCAATTATTGGTCCCTAGTTCCAATAAAGCAGGTCATGAACAGCCTGTGGATGTTGTTGGCCCCTTATTTGTCAATGAGAAGATTAGTGGTTTATATTGCAATGTGCATGGACAAAATTACTAAATGGAAGTTTGATGAGACCCTAATCGCAGAAACCAACATGTTAAGTCAGCATCAATAAAGTGGAATTGGAACAAAATTCTAGATCTGAAAGGGCTGATAAAAATCCTGCATGGTGGACAGAGTTTTCCTAAAGTGGGTGTCAAGGAGACTGGGGCTTACTTCTTCCCTCAATCTGAAGCTTCAGTGGACCTGACATCATTTTCAAACTATTTGGTAGCATTAGCAAGTTTTAATGGAGGAGCAGAAGAATGTGAGAGTGGTAAGGGGATGACCCTATCAAAGTTTTATTGTGTATACCTAAATATAGTGGGAATGATGAGGACAGAGTACAACCAATCAAGGAGAGAACTTCCTATCTGAGATTTTATAAGACCCTTATGATGACGGGTGTGAAGACTTCAATAGATGTAAGAGGAGCAAGATTTCCTCCAGCAATGTGAACCTCTGGGAAGACCAGTATGGTGGACAAAAAGGGAAATTCATGATTGTATGCCCAAGGATCGAATATATATATTGGGACAATTAATAACTAGTCAGCATATGATATGTCTTATTTTGATGTTTGACCAACTCCCTGCTTATGATACTGAGAGCCCAGACTTCTGGGAAAATCATATTTCAGCATTTAAATCCAACTTTGAAAAATATCATGTCCCAGCTTCAAGTTTGAGGGATTCCCTACAGGATAAATTCTGTTTTTGTGGGGGACACTTGTCCCAATAGAGGCATGCCTTTTTCATGACCTGAATATTCATAACAGAGATAGCTATCTCAGTGAAGCTTGGTATCAGTCTAGATCTGACCATCTTACTAAAGGTCGAAAAGGTTCCTTTCAATTATTTTGCTAGTACAAAAAAACGAATTCAACAGTAACCTTCGTACTTGTGAAGATGAAAATGGCAAAGCTTCGTATGATAATTACAACCAGAGGGAGTAATTTCCTTTGCATTATAATGATTAATCTACATGGGTTGTAGTATCTCACCATTTTGTAAGTATGATGATCAATATCTCATGGTGTTTACAAATTCAAGAAGACAAGCGTTCTCCTTTTACACTGTCCAAACAGAAGATGAAGATGACAGAGCTAGGGAACTCCCTTTAATAGAGATTTCAAGTGAATCTGCTATTGACATTCGTAATGAGATCTACAAGGGCCCCCTTCAGGAATACATAGAGGAATGCAACATATTCAAATCACTTCTACATATACTTCAAAATATCGTGGATGGACACCTTCCAAGGTTTGTTGTCAGTTCACCTACAGTGAAAGAGATTCCAGCATGTAAACATCTTTAAGATGATGTATCATTGTTCAGCATGATAATCAGATATGGAGGAAGAAAATATTATGTGGTGAACTTGGAGGACACTAATAACAGTTGAGATTCTGAGGTTCTAGTGCACTCAATTGAGGAGCACATGTCCCCAAGTTGTCCCCATACCGTATCTTTGATTTTGAAGTCCTGAACATAAACAATATGGAATTGTGTATCACTGCTCCTATCTGTAATTTTGAATATGGTAGAAAATCCCTGGCAATATCGATTTTGGCAGTGTCGTTGCACAGACGATAAGCAAATTCATGATAGCACATGAATTTCAAGGCAATGGATCTATCGCTGGCATGAAAATCGCAAATGTCAAGGACAGTGATGTTTTCCATGGCAGAAAGTCTCTGTCAAAGGGTATTAATATTCCAAAAGTAGTGATTGTTGGAAAATGAACAAGTTTCAAGGACAATGCCACGATTTCAGTGTGTTCAAGTCTCACTTGCATCTCCAGCAATAATTCAAATTTCAAACTTCTTTTTCAGATCTATTCATCAAGGAAAACAATTGATTGTTGGCTAGACATATAATTATAAGGCACTCGCAATTTCAATAAATATTTTAAGGGTCATTACTCCTTTGAGGAATATGTTAGTCAATGGGGAGGACACCTTATATGAGAGGAAATCACCTGGAATAGATTTCCAAGCTATTATCATGAGGATGTCCACTCATTGATAATTACTTCGTCTTCTCCTTTGTAGATTGTACTTCTACCATGGGATTTGTCGAGTTATTGATGGAAATTTATACTCATGATGCCACAAGTGCCACTTTATTGGAGTTTTGCATGGTCTTTGTGCATTCATTCAAGGTTTGCAGAAGGAATCCACTTTGGAGAAGGCCACACATGCTTCTAAGGAGGATTCATTCATTGTTCGTGAAGGTAGATACATGGTCAACCACTTGGAGGATCAGGAACCGTACTTCATGGTGCCATTTTTGGAGGATTGTTGCAAAACCAACTCCATTATCATGCTATCGTCGACTTTTATCATGGAGCTGGTTGATTGAGAGCATTATTGTAGTCTTTTTCTAAAATATTTTCATGATTTTTCTTGGAGTAGAAAGGGGATCTCAACATCCTATTGCTATTTTTAGTATAGAGTTGTTGAGAAGGTTTGAATGGTAATATTTTATTGTTTCCTTGCAAAGAATACTGAAACTAGGAAAAGGTTGCAATAAGAGCTGTGAGCATGCTTACAGTGCTTCATTTACAACAAACTACTCTATGGCTGCTAAAAATAAGTGGTAGCAACAAAAGTTAAAGGGTTGGGAATAGCACTAGCCATTAGAAAAGGCAAGAAGGAGATACAAACATTGAAGATAATTTTCCAAAACATTCAATAGGTGAAAAGACAAAGCTTCCCGGACAATACGGTTTAAAATTTTTTGATGTATTATTTGGTAGTGGCTGGCATGCATTAGATGTCCCCTTATTTGCTGCAACTGATCAATCAATGGTTGCAATCACAGCCTTAGTACTTGTCAAGAAGTTTGTCGAATGAGGTTTTTAGCGACTATGGTCTTTTACTAACTGATTAACTACTCCTGTACATCCAAAATTTTTGCATAATCACTCCAGGTTTGGTTTTATCTTTTACTAGTTGATTGACTACCCCTTTACATCCCAAAGTTTTTTGTGCAGCACCATCTATAGGAAGTTAACACATGGCATGTCAAAACCTTTATTGATAAATTATTGCACATTAATAGAGTAGAATTGCCTTCCAAGGGAGATTTGGATGCTTTAAAGTTGTGACTGTTAGAAAATGAATCCACTTTGGAGAGCACACAGCCAAGGGTCAAATGAAGTTATTAGAGCAGATTTTAGGAAGGAAAAATGATTCTAAGGGTGGGCATGGATGTTATAATGATGACATGTGGAAAAGGAGACCACTTAATGGCACAAGAAGCCAAGAATAGGGTAGTGCTCCACTTTACAAGGGATATGGACACCATATCTCCACAATT